>JAHLJT010003656.1:23125729-23434816 GCA_031308135.1 Acheta domesticus | reverse complement strand
AATACACAGTACTCACAAACTTCGAAGAAATAGCGGTTGATTAAGATCATGGTTAAGTAAATAATGAAGATAAAGTTAATGTGGTTATATATTCCTGACATTGCGCTCAACATTTGGAATCAATAGGAAGTACAGAGGGCAACATACACGTGGAAAGTTTGTCTTAAAACGAAGCTCCTTGTCAGGTATTCAACCTGAGAGAGAGAGAGACAAAGTACTTCATCGAGGTATCTCGTTCAGAAATTCAATTCAAAAGAAAAGAAAAACGAAACGAAAATTTAAATGATAGAAAAAGCATCTTCAAAATCCGATAACGGAAAACAAATACGTATTTTCCAGTCTTGTCTCCAACGCTGAATTTCCTTTTGTTACATTAAAAACAAAACAGCCCCGCATTCCGGACGAATTAGCAGCTTCACAATGGCTACGCTCCGTGCCAACCACAAAGTAAATTGCCCATTGAAGGCTCCCCTCGAGAGTGGCATTCTCGGAGCGTTCGCAGGTCTGCAAGGGGAGCGGGCGAAGCACACGTGTGCTGGTCGGAGGCAGCCACGTGCGCGGGGTAGGGCGGGGACTCCCCGCACGGCATCTGCCGAATCGGGCGCGCTACGGCTCACTCCGTCGCCGCCTCCCTCGTCCCCCTCCCCGCCCCTCCCCGCCCCACCCCGTCGCCGCCCCCGCCGCGGAGAGCATAAAAAGACGCGCGTGTCCCCGACGACCGGCCCAGCTGTTGCATTCATAACAGGGCGACTCGTCCCTGCCGCACCGCCGCGCAACGTCGCCCGCCCGGCCCCGCCCATTTTACGTGGCGTATCTTTGCCCAGACAGTCCCACCGCTGCCGCGGCCCCTGCGACCGCCGCTAAAACTGCCACCAGCGCCCCGCGCGGCCGACGCCGCTGCGCTGCTACCGTCTTCTTTAGCGCCAATCGCAGCCATCATCGCAATTAGCGTAGCACCAACCATTATTATCTTTATTAGAACTAATCGTTATTATCATCGACTTTATCTACTCTCGTTATCATCACCGTTAGCACCAACCGTTATTGTCATCGTTAATAGCACCAATCGTTATTATCATCGATTTTATCTACAATTGTTATGTTATCGCCATTAGCACCAAACGTTATATCATCGACTTTATCTACTATCGTTATTATCATCGCCATTAGAACCAATAGTTATAATGAACTACTTCATCCACAATCGTTATTGCCAACCCCGTTAGCACCAATCGTAATTATTATCGACTTTATCCACAACCATTATTGTCATCGCTATTAGAACCAACCGTTATTATCAGCTACTTTATTAACAATCGTTATTATCATCACCATTAACACCAATCGCTATTATCGACTTCATCCACAATAATTATCAACGCCAGCCATCAATCGTAACTAGCTGCATCATTAGAACCAATCACAGCGCTCATCGTTATTCTCACCAATTGGAAATATGATCGGCATTAGCATAAACCGCCATTATCACCATCAGATTGACCTCTTATATAGAAAGAAGAGCGCTTTTCTTCCTTCACTGGGTCTACGATTTAAATTCAAATAAATCCAAGTAGGATTTGTGGTGAAAACAGTTCAAAATAGGTTTTTTCGGTCTTCTCTAGTTTGTTGTGTCTCCATTTCCAGCACATCTCCATCATTCAAATCAAGACAATATCAATCTGTCATTAACCTGTCACCACCAGTCTTTATTAACCAATCATCATCATCGATCCATCAGACTATCCATTTCGAAACTCCATTTGCTGCTATCAGTATCATTGTTACCATCGTCATCACCGACATCTTATTGTCATCTTTGTCATGAAACAGTGCAATTTTTATCCATCACCCATTATCACTATTTCTATAGTTACCATTATCATCGCATCATCAACAGTTCCATCGTCATGACCATTATCACCATCATATCCGATCATAAATATTGCCATTTGACGGCCATCACCATCACCATCGTCGCCGTTGCCATTGATAGAATCAGCGTAGCTACATCGGTGGCAACTGTGGCCAGATAACATGACTAATCGGCGGAGTCTCCTACTTCCACTACTTCACCACCACTACCAAAGGCACTTCGAAATTTATTCTAAATAAGATCGCGGCCTGTGTTTTCATTTTCATTCAGGCACTATCGTACCTTTATTCTCGCTTTCATTTTATACTTCACACCCACTGCTCTTCTTGGAGATCGCTAAAACTCCTAGAACCCTTGTGTATCATGACACTGATTCTCAAGCAACACTTTCGTCAGCCGAAGCTTGTAAGTAATAATTTCTCACATGGCAGCTGTGTTTTCCAGAAGACTCACACTGTAGTAGAGTTCTTCAGGAATACGAACTCCCACAAGAAACCTGTGCTTGGCATTCTGAGTTTGGGTCTTTGAGTTCAGTTTTGGCCTCTGAACGGGAGGTCGGAGATCCTAGGGTTCAGTCCTAACGGTGGCCGGATTTCCGATACTAGCTTGTCAGCAAGGTCGAATTCAGTCGCTGTCTGGAGGAGCATTCTAAAGGTGGGCTGCTCTGATAGGTAGTTTTCCGTGTTTTTTTCCGATCGACACCAGGCAAGTGCCGGAGCAGTACCCTAACAAACGGGCCACGGACCGCGCGCGATCTTTCCTACCTCATCGTTGTTCTATCCTCTCACCTTACACAGACTTACACTAACGTGCACAACACTACCGCAGATGTAGGGGGACCGGTCGGGGGCTTAGAGCTTGTCCTGGCCGGGGCGGTGCCCCGCTGGTGGGAGAACCCTGCTAGCCGATGGTAGGCCGGTGCCGAATCTTAACATCCATAGAGGGGAAGATCATCGCCATCGCCGAAACAAACACATGTACTACACTTACGGTAAAATGACCGTACTCCGCTAGTAATTGTTGCGCCCGGAATCACAAACAATAAGTGAATCAATCCAGTTTTGGCAAAGTTAGTACGCCAATGTTACCACACATGCAGTTCATCTCATAGCGCCCGAAATCCCATTACCTCCGTTTCCTCAGCTGCATTTGTCTCTCCATCGCCGTCCTCCTCATATCTGACACCTTCGCCGTCAGATCTTCCCCGTCGTTTCGTTTCCATTTTCAGTTTCCGCCCCCTCTCATCGTTTCTTCCCTTCCCGTTGGTCCTCAGCGGACACATGAGAGTGCTAGGCGGACGGCTCTGGCGGCGGCGGCTGTGACGGTGGCGGCGGTAATGGGGCCGGTGGTAGGGCGGCAGCGGCGGCGGCGGTGGGGCGCAGGCGGCGGCGGCTGCAGCGACGGAATGGCGGCGGCGGCGGCAAGGCGACGACTGGGGCAGCAGCGGCGGCGCGGAGCAGCGGCGGTTGGGGTGGCGGCGCCGGGTGGCGGGGTGGCGGCGGTTGGGCGGCGGGGTGGCGGGGCCGGCGGCTGCACGGGCCGCGGGCGCCGGATGGAAACCAGCGCAGGGAAGAGGTGCGTCATATTGCCGGTTGATGGGGTCGACGAGACCTCTACTTCACATCCGCCTTCTATATGGAAAATGGAGGATGAGTGGAGATATTTTACACGCGTACGATAGCGTCCGCTGTGCGCTACTGCCGAACAACGATTGTAAAATAGGAACCATGAATACGGGTAAGTCAGACAAACCATAAAAGTCTCTAAGGAGAGGAAAGGACAAAGTAACTTCCTCTGAGCTCGATTAAGGTAAAATAGTACCCAATAGCATAAAATACTACGAAAGGTTCTGACAATTATTTCAAAACAATAACTCCTATAAAAGAAATCGGTTAATTTAGCCACCAAAGAATTAAAACCATTTTATGTATGATGACAGTTTATTAATTTTTATATGTCTAAAATTGATAAGAAGAATACATATATCTAATCTTTCTTATTTTAAAATTAACTTATAAGTGTGAATTTTACTTGCATATGCTTTCATTCAGATATTTTAAAAATAAAGGCCTGTTATAAAATACAATTTGCATTATTACATTATATATATGGAAAACTAATTGTTTAAAGAAACATTATTATTACTTAACAATATAATTTGTAATTTAAATGATATATACAATCTAATACAAACAAAACATTGTTTCTATTGCAAAGATAACTTACCAAGTGTTGATAGAATACCTCTCATACCCATCGAACATCACCACAGAGTAACTAGATTACAAATTCCATTTAGCGATTACACTGCCCCTGAGCGTCTTCCCCGCCTGACAGAATGGAGTCCGAAGAGGACACGACCCTCCATCAGGTCGCATCCACGAAAGGAGCCCTGGCCTCGAAGAGGAGCCAAGGTAGCACGGAAGGAAAGGAGGCAGAGGATAATGCGGATTACAGCCAACGCTAATCCAGCTTTGGTAACTTCCGCGCCCCGCGGGCCGCACCCCATCGTCGCCAAAACCGTTTCCCCCAGCACCTAAACCTCCCCGCCCCGCTCTGCCAGCCAAGCTCCGCCTCGCTCCGCTCCGTTCCGCCCCGCTCCGCTCCAACACACCCCGTCACGCTCCGCCCCACCCCGCCGCGCCCGGCCCCGCTCCGCTCGACCTGGCTCGCTCCATCTGCCCTGCTCCACCCCGCTTCTCCCCGCTGCCCTCCACCCGCCCTGCTCTGTCCTGCTCAACCTTGCGCCGCCTCGTCCCATACCCGCCGCCCCACTCACACCTCCCCGCCCACCTCGCTCCGGTTCGTTCCGCCCCGCCTCGCCATCCCCAGCCCCACTCCTTTCCGTTCCGCTCCACTGCACCTCCTCTGCTCTGCCCTGTTCCGCCCCGTCCCGCCCCGCCCAGCCCCGCTCCATCTGCCCTGCTCACCCCGCACCACCACGCCAAGCCCCGCTCCTCCCCGCTGTGCTCCACCCGCCCTGCTCTGTCCCTCTACCTCGCGCCGCCACGTCCCTCACCAGCCGCCTAACCGCACACATCCCCGCTACGCCTCGCTCCGCTCCACTCAACCCGCATCAGCACGCTCCGCCACGCTCCACCGAAACCGCATCACCACGCTCCGCTATGCTCCAAACAACTCGCATCTCCACACTCCATGCTCCGCCACATCTGGATCGCCTCTCTGCTTCACACCGCCCTCTCTACCCCTTCCTCCACTTTATTTCTCTCCTGTCTATAAGTCTTTCAACACTCCCACAAAACACGAAAGAAATCCAAAGGCACAGAAGAATTCAAAGATTATATTGAACTATATATTTATATATTGTAAAACCAATGTATTACGTTATATAAAACTTTTAAACACTGGAGCCACCAGAAGATTAGCAATTACGGCAAACCGCAAGTGTAAACAAATTCATACACTTTTTCTACACCTTCGAAAAAATTGTCACTGTAAGAGGGAAATTCGACGGAAGTCACCTTATATCAGAATTTACATTCCGAAAGAAAAAAACTTATTTCATTTTGGAAGTTATTGAATTAAATAACAAAATCAAGTTATGTTTGCCTGACCCGAAACACCGTAGTAAAATTCCTTATCATTCCAGGAATTGTAAAAATCCCTAATAAAAATTGTGCTTCATAAATATTGACAAGAAGTAACCAGTTTGGCTCTTTTAATGACTTGATGATCACAGCCACATATTATTGATAACAAAAATAAACAAAACACTAACCAATTCAAAATAAACTATAATTTTAAATATTGAAATGCAGACCAAAACCCAAGTGTAGGTATTGAATAATTTTCTTCTGATAAGATTGCTGAATTTTTGTCAGTGTGTAAATTCGCCTTCCCTTCCGCACTATGTGCATCACCTTTCCATTGTCTCCATAAACCACATCTTCGTCGCCGTTAGCTCACGCCCGCTCACTTCACGGCCGCACCTGACTCCTCCGAGGAAATATGAACTTACTGGCGGCAGGTGAAGAGCTCTATCCCCTGCCTCTCCCCCCCCCCGGCCGCGGCATTGTCCCGTTACCCCCGTTCCCTCATCGCCCTGCCGCCCTGCCCAACCCGCTCGCCCCGCCACATTCCACTCGACTATACCCATCTTAAAAAATGCCCCCACACCGCCACCCTCTCCCTCCCCCAACTCCTCCTCGCCCTCTCTCTCTCTCTCTCTCTCTCTCTCTCTCTCTCTCTCTCCGTCACACATCACTCCCACCACGCTTCGCGTCCCCGGCTCGACCTCAGCGCATCTTCGCCCTTTCATTCGTTTCCCGCTGCCCACCCTACGCCCTCCCGACCTCCTTCCTCTCCCACCCACCCCACTCCCCCTCCTCCCTCCCCCTCGTGAAGAAACTTGCAGCGCATTACGCCGCCCTAAATCTCCCCCCTGTCCACGAGGCGGGTAAATCTTCGGCCGCGTCCCATAAAAGGCGCTTTTACACGGGAATGAAGAATGAGCTCCCGACGCGGCCTCCCGCCGCCCCAGCCGCCCCTGCCCCAGGGACCCGGAATAACACGGACTTCAGGAATTCCCTTTTCGATATCTAGATATCGATTAATCAGCACGGATGATAAAATCTTTTTATGCGCGTCTTTGCTGTTCTAGTTTCTTTTTTTCCAGAGTGAGCGAAAGGATAGAAATTAAAGGGAGATGTGTGTACAGCGAAAATTCGTAAGAAAGAAGAATAAAATTGTTGAATTAAATTTGTTTGTTATTAAAATGTTCACAGGCATTTTAAAATTATAAATAAATAAAAGAAACTCAAGTTATCTATTGCTGAAAATGATTAGTTAATTTTTTCTGGTTCATAACTAATGAGACTCATTGCAGATAGTGGAAAATATGCAACAAACTTCATATGGCTCCTGCATTTGACTGAGTAATTAGAAATAGTAAAACAGTTAAATAATTTCAGCATATAATACAGTGTTATTTTAGGAAAATGATGTCACCTACATCGATCACTTGATAAAATGTGTCTATAAGATTTTTCAGTAGTTAAAGAAAAAGCTGACATTTCTGGACACATGATTGATAACATTAATGTTTGTAGATTATGTCACAAATATCAATTTTTATAGATTATTTCAAATTTACCACATGATTATAACGTCAGTGAACTGGAATAATGAGATCTTCTAATATGTTGACAAATATACGTTAATTTCGATTTGCAGTCTTTAATTCCACAAACTCAATTTGAACTCCTAAATACTAGAAGTGATCATTTCAAAAATAAATTGTTGCAATTTGCTTCGCTTCGTAATTCAATTCATCAATTTCCACCAGTAATTACATCAGCGTTTCTATTGTAGCCACGCTTATTTCTACAAAATCCAATAATATTATTGAATACCTGGGGAAAATTTCCCTTTAACAAAATAAACAAAGAGAACGACTTTCATATGCAAGTTTTCCCACCTGCATTGTGATCAAAAATAGAAATTTCATTTGTCCCTCGCGTGCGATTCATTTAAGAGTTGCGATCACCGATAAACGAAATAATTTCGAAAATATGGTCCGATGACAAAATTAAACAAGCTCTGTTCAAAATATCGCCATTCCAATCCTCTAAATAAATCAGATAACAATTTTCCAAAACGTGTATTCAAAATAACTCCGCCGGCAGTTTACACATAAATTGTCTTTAGCGCTAAACAATTACAGTCGTAATGATTATTTCAACGCGGGAGTTATTTCGAGAGCTCAGCACGAAACATGACCAGGCGAATGCGCTCGTCAACTCTCTACTGCTCACCCGCCACGAGAGATGAAGAGGGAACTTCCAGCCCCACGGCGCGAGTAATAAATTATT
The DNA here is from genome assembly GCA_031308135.1 of Acheta domesticus. NCBI lineage: Eukaryota > Metazoa > Arthropoda > Insecta > Orthoptera > Gryllidae > Acheta > Acheta domesticus. The sequence continues at coordinate 23,427,112 of JAHLJT010003656.1, read as the reverse complement.
TCCTTGATGGAAGCGACAGGGCAAACTTAGCTCCACTTAATTTGTTCACCGCAAGTTTGCCGCGCGTCTGGCCCTACTTCATATATGGCGTGAGGTGGGGTAGAAGAGCCGGAGGATAATTCATTTTGTAATGACCAACTTTTCCTTATCGTTCTTCCTGCATGATGTATCGAAATTTTTGGAATCGATAAAATTAATTAAGAGATTAAGAAGGGCCCGAAGGTCTAGGCTATCGATTGCAGCAGGGGAATGACTCAGAGTGTCCCGTTATGAAGGCAAACTGCGTCCCTTTTGCTGGAAAGTGACAGCGACTTTCCTCTTCGTTTGACAGAAAAAGTGAAGGCAAAACAAAGAGGGGAACAGGGCCCGTAGTGATCTGCCTGACTCTGACAGTTGGATTTAAGCACATGCAAATTGAATGTAAAACCGAGAGCGAAATCGAAAATCAAGAAAAGATGCCAATCACGCAGGTTTCAAGGAAATGATTATCAAGTTCCCAGTAAGACTTTTCATGTTAATAACATTTTCAACCATTAACAAAATTTCTTTATCATTATAATAAAAATAATACACTACTCTAATCCGTATTTACTAAATGGTTGGTGTGAAACATTTTATTACAATGGAGATGGGAGGATTACCCAACAAGGCTCTTGTTACAGTTTATTTGTAATAATAATTTATGACACGAATATCGTGCTTTTATGTACTTTGTAAAGCTCTGAATGCGACATAATTTTCGTTTAAATTTCAATTTCATTTCCAAATTGACTATTCATTCTGTCATGTGTCATAGAATGAATAGTTATGATTCAAATGTGATAGACTGATTTTGATTGCAGTTATTCGGACGCCTTAGACCAGAGCACTTTACTCATTATGAAACCGATTATAGATGATAATGGTGGGTCTCTGTGTTTTCATAACTATGGTTACTAAACTGATCTTACGTAATGTTTTGCTTTAGATAAAGTGGATAAAAGAATACTATCTAGATTTTTTGAGAGAATATTCAGGGGGTTGTTTAACCAATCAAATTGTCTGTTTTCTGCTAACACCTGTTTACTGAGACTTAAAAAACACATTATTTAAACAAATGACCTTAAAGAGAATTATTTTAAAAATCGCAAATAAAATGTTCTCTCTGTTTGAACTTTGGTGTGGATAGAAATATATTAATGAATTTGTTAAATTAATGTAGAATTTTTATTTCAGGGCGATTACGGAGGACGATCATGCATTTCATCATATATTTTCAGCCCACCCTCATAACGCTTGAAAGAATCAATGAATTATTTTCCTTCTCTCATTGTACTTTCATACACAGAAAAATATGCCCGCTTAAGGACAATATGGTTCACTCATCGAAATGTAAGAGTGTGAGAGGAGAGAGGCTACGACAATGAAGAGGAAGGAAAGATCGCGCGCGGTCCGTGGACGGTTTTTTTAAGATGCCGGTCCGGCGTCGATTGCCGCCTGGTATTGATCAGAAAAACCACCGATTAGATCAAACCGGATTCTAGAATTCTCCTCCAGATCGCGGCTCAATTCGACCTAGCTACGTGGCTAGTTTCAAAAAAAAATCCTGCCACCGTCGGGAGTAGGACCTTAGAACCTCGCGATCAGAGGCACACCAGTTGACGCCCTGAGCCACTTAAGCTGACACTCGCTTGCCAAGCGCTAATGACCTCGAGTTACTTCCCTTCCTTTTCACCTTTCTGCCTGCGATCGTCCGCGCTCGCCCGGAAAGCGGAGAGTAGCGGTCCGCAGTTCGACGTTGGGCGCCCGCGCATCCGATAAATCCGACGGAAAAGCAGCCGCACGTTGGCAGGCACGCGCGATCGTAAACTGCGGCCACCGCCACCCCCCACCACCTCCGCCGGCGCCCCCTTCCCTTGCGCACCCCCACGCGGACGTGATCTCGCCGCCTACCCCCCCCCTCCCCCGCCGCGGCGGCGGATAAAAGCGGGCGCGGAGAGAACCGCGGTGAGTTCGCAGGCGAGTGGAGACACCTGCGGGTCCACATGATACACCACGGTTACGTAGTTTATGGTATTTGTGGTTTATACCACGGTTGGGTTATACCACGGTTGGGTTATACCACGGCACCTTGATCTAGGTTTAGGATTAATTGTTTGATTGTGATTCCGAGGACGTCAACTACTAGGGGACAATAGTTACGTAAATGTAGTGCATGTTTTGCTCGGAAGATGGCGGAAGTTTTCCTCCAATGGATGGCGAGATCGAACTCCGATCTGCCGTCGGCTAGCGGGGGTTTTCCCAACCAGGAATCTGCCACCAGCGGGCACCGCCCCAGCCCGGACAAGCTGTAAGCGCCCGACCGGTCTCCCGGCATGTGTGGTAGTGTGTGCATGAGTTGTAGTGGGTCTCCGGGCATATGTGCATGTTACTGTAAGTGTAAGAGGAGAGGATAGGACAAGGAAGAGGTTGGATGTATCGCGCACTGTCCGTGACCTTTTTGTTAGGGTACTTTTTCGGCATTCGCTTAATGATGATCGGAGAAACTATGGAAAAATAGCAGTCAGAACGGTCGATAGAATTCTCCTCCAGACAGCAACTGCATTCGACCTAATTCGACGATATAGCTAGTATCGAAAATCCTGGCACTGTCAGGACTCGAACTCTAGAACTTCCAGGTCAGAGGCACTGCACTGTCATCTGATAATGCCCTGAGCCATCTCTTCCCCTTTGTGCGGTTAGGACTAGTTAGAGTTGGGAGGAGATATCTGTGTACTCAAAGACCGTTAAAGATCGAGAGAGACACTCGAGAAGCTGGGCAATGCGCAAGAGAATTTGAGGCACCTAAACATACTATCTCTTTTCAGAAAACATTACGTAAACTGATACGAACTAGGGATTGATATCGCTATTCTGCAGGACCAACAATTGTTGTACCTGCGTTAGTGATTGGTTTCATATCTGTTTTTCTCTTTCTTAAACGAAGTGTAAAAGTAAGTTTTGGGCCAAACCTGCCTATCAAACTGGAAAGTCAATATTTTTGAGACAGCACGAAGTGTGGTCGTCTCTCTCAGTGATGCCAGCTAATTGCTCTGGGTGCAAACTTCTACGTTCTTGGTTCCATCCATTATTCTAGGTTATATTTCTGAACCCGTTATCCGCTTAGTAGATACAGTTAATCGTTCCTGATAGATACCTTATTAATATCATTGCTATACGAGTTATTTCCCCTAATCAGTGTCTTAGTGATAATTATTTGCGAGTCCTTCGTTTCATACGCTCCTAGTCATGTTCGTGGTCATAAGAGTTCGTTATTGTTAATGTGCTTAGTTATTGCTTATTAATTGTTCCCAATAGATATTTCTCTCGTGTAACCGGTAAAAGTGGTTCAGGACACCAACTTACGTCACTGTAGTGCCTCTAACCGAAAGGTCCTAAGGATCGAGACCCGACAGTGGCAGATTTTTGACACCAGTCTCGAGTTCAGCCACTCTCTGGATGAGACTTCTAGCGGCTGTCTACTCTAATTCGAATTTCTCCCTGGATTCTCCGATCAACAACAGATGAATGCCGGAGCAGTATCCTAACAAACAGGGCCTCGGAACGCGCGAAATCTTTCCTCCCTCTTCTTTCATACACTCACATGCATTATACCACCACAAATGCCGGGAGGCCAGTCAGGAGCTTACTGCTAGTTCTGTTTGGGGTGATGCCACACTGGTGGGAGATACCTGGTTGGGTAAAACCTCCGCAACGCGACGTAGACCGGCGCTGGATCCCACCATCCTGCAGGGGAAGATCACCGCCACCTCCCGCAATAAAATCGTGCACGGGACTAAGACCCTAAGGTAAAACAAACGGGACTAAGACCCCAGTAGTTGAGGGGCCCAAAACCACTAATCAATCAGTCTTTAGTGTATTTGCTCTCTGACACCGTCCCCCCTAGTAGCACTTTACCACTCACCTCCGCCAGGATCCAGTTTCTAACCAATTCTTTCGCGGTTCACTTTGTCCCCACCAGCTTTCGCGCGGCAGTCAGCAAACGTAAGAGCCCGTTATTTCAGAAACAATGAGTTGGCGGGGAAGAAACGACATCTACTAGAGTTATGAGGTACAACATTTCCCTTGCGGTTCAGTATATTTTTTTTATATTTCTTTTAAGAATCGCTAGATTTAATTTATATTTTTAGAATTCATTGCTTGTTGATCCATTTCGCCCACCGGCTAAAGCTTAGAAGAGACAGCCGCTTTCTTTCATTCTGAATTCCCTTTTCGCCTTTGCCTCTACCACTCTCCGCATAGACACGATCTCACTTTTCCAGTACTATCGTTCGTGGCGCAATAAGAAGATAACTGCGGCCGCGAATTGAAAAGTGAGTACACAGGCTTGTGGCTTGTGGAATGTCCTTGGTACCGTGTTATCTGGGGAGTACATACAAATCTTGTAGTTTGTAATATTGGGCTACAATCTCAAGTTACCAGGTTTTCTTTATTTCGCAGTTATGTGACTACAATTTGAACCTTTGCATCTCATAAGAATAGTGAAGTACACGGTAGTTCCTAGTATGTTCAATGAATAACTGACCGTAAAAATATTACAGTAAATTAAATTCTCCTGAAATATTGTAGGGTGGGCAGAAGACAAGTTAGACCTAAAAGTAGTAAGTACTGTTGAAATGTGTGGCATAATGGCCAGCTTAGACAGCTTCCCCAACTGGTTCTCAGTAGCATCTCTGGGGAATATAGTGGAATTTATGGTGAGCAAAAGCGAGCTCTTGACAGAATTTTGAAGTTTTTCTTTAAAGTGCCTCACATTCTATTTTTTCTCCGTCATCATTCACCTCACCATCTTCCTTATCGTTAAAATCTACTCACTCTCTAATGAACATCAAAGACCTCAATGAAGGCCTCCTAAAACCCAATAAATAAATAAATAAATAAATAAATAGTGTTAAGAATGCCAAAGCCTTGTGCATTCGTACGTTAAAGAATCCAATGTTCTTAGTTATGTTTCGGATTTTGTTAGGTATGTAATGCCTGTACATAGGGTGCCGTCCCCTGAAGCGACACAATTTCTCATTTCCTTCTTTTGAGTCTATTCATTCTCCTGCTTTGGCCTCATCAACCTTATAACTGGTTGCACCAGAGTACTAAGAATGGTTGTAGAGCTATCTCTTTTTCAATTCTGAAAATTATGTTGTCAAATTTCACTGTAAGAACTTTTTCAAAGCATTTTAAATGGTACTATTTATTTTACACTCAATGATGTAGGCCAACATTTCTATTTATACTCTAGTACACAAATCTGTCTTAAGTCAGGTATATTTATTCTGTAAGCTGAATGGTTGTCACAATTTAATACGTCATGTAATACTATTATAGTTAGTATTTTTTCAATGTACGTTTTAATAGGAAAGATTTGTTTTAAAAAATTCCTGCACTGAATTTTAACATTTGTTGAAAGTAAAGAATGTGAGATGGAGTTAAACAATTAGATTCAAACGCTGTCTCAACATACCGGATTGTAAAATAATTCTTTTCATTTGAAAAGAGGTAATCCATAATTCACTTAATCTCTATAAAAATTAAAATAATGTCTTCTAGATTTTACTTGCGTTAATTGTGTGATTATAACATTTTAACGTAATTTCTTATGCGTTTTAGACATGTTGCTTAAAATTACATTCAAGTACTTGCTCCTGTTCTATGAGTACCTTGAGTGGTAATAAAAATGTAAGTACAGATGTCTTTTCGACGTGTTTTCATTTTGATGTATAAGTCCTCTCCAAGATGTTCTCTCTACCACCAACAGAGCATGCTTTGAGCACAACACTGCGAAGATAAAAGCCAGTAGATAATCCAATAGATAAAAACGACGCATTTTACGGAGCGCGGAATAGGGAATAGTCGCTAAGACGTACGTCGTATCTGTAAGCGAAACCTCAATTGCTGCGCAGAAACCTTATGTTCTACATTGTTAGGAATACCAAGTCAGTTTATGAGATTAGTTTCTCAGTAAATTTGACTCTTGTCATGGTATCGATATTTTATTTGGTCTAAATATTCAATTTTATTTCTGTAATATTTTCGCACATTTATAAAAAAAATCAATGATTTTCGTTTCATTCATGAGTGTTTCAAGGGCAACATAACTTTTGCCCTAGTTAAAACTACAATATATTTATGAAAACAGAAAGTATGTTAACCTTTCAGATACTTTTTAATACTAACATTTTACAAAATCCTCCTATTCGCGATGCTATGAAAAAGATACAGAATATTCTATTTTGAAGTTAATGGCTATTACGATACAAATTTTTCAAAAAAATCAATCCTTTAACAAAAGCAAACTTGTAATAACCCACCATTATCTTTGTTTTATGAGCCATTACATTGAAGCAAAAAAGCATTTACATGGAGTCACGATTTGAATACTATTAACCGTAATTTATATTCACTCACCTCGCGCTGCGGGCGCGGGCGCGCCGATCGGGTGCGCAAACGGAGGCGCCCCAGTTCGGGGCCTTCGCGTGCGCGCCGACCAAAGGCGATTTGTAAGGCGCGAGGGACGAGACAGCCACCTTAACGGTCTATTACCTCTTAATGCGGGATTAGCGACATGCAAATGCCGCCCACCCGCGGCGCAGGGTAGCGGCGGCGGCGGCTGTAGTGCGGCAGGGGCGGTGGTCGGTGGAGGTGGCGGCGGAGGTGGGGGGGCAGCGGTGGCGGCAAGGGTAGCGGGGGCGGCGGCGGTGGTGGGAAGCGGTGGTGGTGACAGTGACGACGGTGGTGACGGCGGTGGAGGCGGTGGCGGCGGTGGCGGCGGTGGCGGCGGTGGCGGCGGTGGCGGCGGTGGCGGCGGTGGAGGCGGTGGAGGCGGTGGAGGCGGTGGAGGCGGTGGAGGCGGCGGTGGTGACTGTGGCGGTGGCGGCGGTGGTGACTGTAAAGGTGGTGGCGGCAGTTGCGGCGGTGGCGGCGGTGGCGGCGGCGGTGGTGACTGTGGCGGTGGTGGCGGCGGTGGCGGCGGCGGTGACTATGGCGGTGGTGGCCGCAGTGGTGGCGGTGGCGGCGGTGGTGACTGTTGCGGTGGTGGCGTTGGTGGCGGCGGTGGCGGCGGTGGCGGCGGTGGCGGCGGTGGCGGCGGGGGCGGCGGGGGCGGCTTGGGCGGCGGGGGCGGCGGGGGCGGCGGGGGCGGCGGAGACGGGTAGAAGGAGGCGAAGCGGGAGAAACCGGCGGACGCAGAGAAAGCAAAGGAAGGCGAGAAACACTTGGGGATATGTATGCAGAAAGACGTGCTCATGGAAGAATGACTAGACGGCTCGTGTGTTAGACAACTTATTCACCTCCGTCATTCATCCTATTTTTCTTTCTTATCAAAATGCGTTCTTCAGTGTTTTATAAAGCGTCTTCTTCTTTGTTCATCTTTATCGTAATTTTCAATATCTCATTTCACCTTCACGTTTCTTTCTCTTCTTTGCTTCATCCTTCTTCATCTTTTCTTCGTCTTTTAGGATGGCGCTACGATTGTCTATCTTGCTCCAGGTGATATTCATGAACTTGCATTATTACCGTGAGTCTTTCGAGATCTTAAAGATTGTGACAGTTTGGAGTCAAATTCTGGCTCATTGCCTGCCCTAAAAATGAAACTGGAGCGGAGGCATTGCACGCGGACCCGTTGTTGCAGTTGTGTCAGTATCTGCCTCTTGCTCATCGGGAAAACATCCACACAAAGGAAACTTTGGACCAGAGCAGTGCTGGCGTATTCTCTCACATAACTAGAAAACTACGAGATCGAAATAGAAGTGAAGGTGGAATACGATCGTAGGTGGAAGAAATTTATTTGCAAATAAGAAGAAGATATGAAATACATTGTTCAAGGTTGAGGGGTTGTTGTACAATGTTCAAGATTGGAGGAATTATTACGAGGCATTCGATTACCTACGGATGATGCAACAGAGATACGAGGCAATAGCCAGAGGAGAGATATGAAACGTAAGCAGATACGTCTCGGTAAATTTAAGAAAGTAGTTTCTCTTGCAAGATGAAACAATTGTCAAGATGAAACAATTGTCTATGTCTATGGTATGATGTAAACAAAATGGCACAGCGTGCTATTTATTAAAATTACTCCAGATATATAAGAAAAGTACGGTAAAATAGTTTACGATACCTAATAACTCGAGTCTGCATTGATCAAATGAAGATTCACTAACCCTATCGTGTAGCGTACGTGCTATAACACGAAATAAAACAGTGTTAGACCGTATAGATTCTGAATTTGATATTAATAGACATATTCAATGAAACACACTAACTTCAGCTTGGAACTTTAAACAGAGATAAAATTTTGCTAACTATACTGAACTGGATGTGGTAAAACCAAGGAAAGCAGGTTTTGGGAAAATAAACTGATTTTAGGGTAGGTCTGTAGTAGATCAAATTAATAATCAACAATTGAGAGAGAGAGAGAGAGAGAGAGAGAGAGAGAAAGAGAGAGAAAGAAAGAGATAGAAAGAGAAAGAGAGAGAAAGAGGAAAGAAAGAGAGAGAAAGAGAAAGAAAAAGAGAGAAAGGGAGAAGTACACGAAAAGGGGCTCAAACTTCAGACCAGCAACGAAGCAAGCAAGCGAGGGATGAGCAGCAAGGAAGCAGCCCGATAAGCAAGCGTGGAGGAAAGGGCGCTTCAGGGATTATATACCAATCAGGCAGATGAAGCGAGCCCTCTCCCGCCATAGCCCACTCGCACCCCGCTCCGCCCCGCTCAGCCCCCCTGCCCAGCCTCCCGGCCTGCGGGCTTAGAGCGGGGATATTTACACCGGTATCAGCAGCGCCTTCTGGTATTCAGCAATTTGTACCTCGGGGGATTTAGGGGCCTTCGCTGTGAGGAAGGGAGGAAGTGAGGAGGGGTAGAGGGGTGGAAGGGAGGAAAGGAGGAGAGGGAGGGTGCACCCAGAGGAAGGGATCTTCCCGAGGGCGAAGAGGTCGAGACTCCCGCAACGGAGGAATTGAGGCGCGCCGAAGTGGGGATGGCAAGTATATCTCTCTTTTTAAATACAAAGCGACAATGCATAATTTCGAAAAGTCTGTTTTTAATTAAAATCATTTAATCACATAGCTAATTCTGAAATTATTAGAATTAAATCTCAGAAGTTAATTTCACTGATTCAGTCGTGTGCCTCGTTCGTTTTAAATATTGGTCACTTAGTCAATCAAACAACATCCTTCAAAGCGAAGTAGGAGTGTTTTTAAACAGGAAAACCGAGGGGCTACCTCGCTTACTTCTAGTTCTTCTAGTTTGCTTTTTTAAAATTTCTGTAGCATTTTTAAATAAAAGTACGTATATCAAGTTACCGATATATTTTAAATACTAACACAATATGCTGGCAATTAATTAGGGCTCTTTAGAGACGTAAAAGCTTGCAGTATGTTGATCTCCTTGCTAAAAAGAAAAAAGAAAACATATGTACAACTTAAGTTTTCAACTCGATAATTTTCAGAGAATAATATTTTGATTGGTAAAACTTCAAATCCCTTCAGTGGAAAATTAAAAAGAAAAGTAGTCTTTGCTCTTTTTTTTACAAATTTCACTCGAAAGTAGTCATATATGGAAATTGATCGAATTTAGACACTTATTATCGGGTTATTCTTCATTATACTTATTTCTTTTCTTTGCTATACCTGCCTCCTGCAGACAACCTTTTTAAGGTATTCAAGTTTGAGTAAAACTGAAATAAAACAATGAAACAAGGCAGTAAATTGTTCCTCTTTTAACCTCAAATCTAATCATATATTTCATAAAAAAATGTTACTTGGAAACAGAAAACACTATTAATACCACACATATTTGCGCAGTTTACTTACTGTTTACTGACTTGTAAATATATCTATCACAATTTAAAATTTCATCTTGGATCATTGTAACAAGAACACACATTATCTCGGCTAATAATATATTACGAGAAGCGTTGTTTGGCAATGTCGTGATGCCGACAAGTCCCTTTGAGACCTTATGTACGCTCTGTCTTCTGTCGAGAAGTTAAACTTCTACCTAATGACGCCCATGAGGTTATGGTTACAGCGTTACAAGTATAACTTTCCGCGCGAACGCGCGACCCACTCCTTTCTCGCAAACGCGACCAGCCCGAGCTTCTCAAGGGATTTAAAACTTAAGGTCTTTCTTCCCGAGCTCGACTTTCAGACCGTCCTTCTCGTTACCCTCGCCTCTAACACCTTAATAGAACGCCGCAATATGCAGTAGAAGCAGTAGCTTCCGCGAGAGATTTATCAATTCACGAGCACTGAGGAACCACGGACAAGTAGCTCCATAAATCAACGTCGAGCAATTCCAACGGACGGGAAACAGACGCTGAGCAGATCGAGATATAAGCTCGTGGCGAACGAAATAGCTCTGTTCTTTGCGTCTTCGCGCTGCTCATCTGCGTTACTGAAATAAGCTGTTATTATGAGGAAACTTGATTTACTGCACCTGGTGTTATGACACAAATACGAACGATTACGTTTCCTATAAAGTTTAAACAAGGTTATAAAATTTTTGAAGACAACACTTGATATAGCTGACTTGGTGGCTGGGATCGCTAAGAAAGTAGTGCCGTAGCGATCTCAGACCGAAAGCTCGCGGGTTCGAGTCGCGTTTCGGGCAGATGTATGTGTTCGTCCTTTCACCACCTATCACCATCATATTGTTTCATTCAACCTGATGTCACTGCAGTCCCTCTGACCGGGAGGTCCTAGGTTCGAGTCCAGACGGCGGCAGGAATTTCGACACTATAGCTTGTCAGCTGGGTCGAATTCAGTTGCTGTCTGGAGGAGAATTCTAGCGGCCGACTGCTCTCATCGGTAGTTTTCCGTGGTTTCTCCGATCAACACCAGGCGAATGCCGGAGCAGTACCCTAACAAAAGGGCCACGGACCGACCGCGATCTTTCCTTCCTCTTCCTTGTCCTATCCTCTTACACACACACTTACACTAACATTCACTACATTACCACACATGTCGGGAGACCGGTCAGGAGCTTACAGCTTGTCCCGGCTGGGGAGGTGCCCCGCTGGTGGGAGATACCTGGTTAGGGGAAACCCCGCTAGTCGGCGGTAGGTCGACGCCAGATCTCGCCATCCAGCGGGGAAAAGATCATCGCCACCACCCGAGGAAAAAACGCACTACACTTACGGGACTAATGACCAAAGTAGTTGACGCGCCCGGAAACACGAATCAATCAATCAATATCGTTTCATCCTCATAGATACCATAACGTTAAATTCCAAAAGTGGTCGCGAATGACCTAGACCTTAAATGACAATGACCTCAATGCGACCTTAAATAAGTAAACAAAAAAGAAACTTGGTTTGTGTTTTGTATGAGTTCATGTCTGTGGTTAAGAATGGAAGAAAGTCATTGTGTACTTCAGAAAAAATGAAATAGAATATACCGACTGAAACTATGGAAATATGCACCTACCTCTTTAACAGCCTCACTTCATGGGTCTTTCTAAAGGGAAAAGAAACTCAAATACAAATACAATGGTTAAAAGAATTGAATAAAAATAAAATATTTGATAGTACGTTTTCGGGGATTTTAATAACAATTAACTGAAACGTATCAGAAACGAAGCACACTACTAAATGACTTCATGGGAAGATTGGTGTCATTTGGTTTACAGATGTGCAACTCTTGCGCAGACAATTTTTGGTATCACAGAAAGTAATAAAATTTGAATAAGTAAGAAGAAGAATATTATGGAGATTCAGAAGAAAATGAAGAACAATAATATAGTTATTTTTATTTAAATATAATAATACATTTTTTCTTCTCTTTTATTTCATTGAAAACCGCAAAAGAAACATATCATTGGATTAATTATATTCCTTAAACCTTTGCTTGAATGAGTTCCCAATGACTTTAGAAAGAACGTGGAAAGTTTTCTGAAAGAGATATGTACCTATTCTTTTAGTTTCAGTAGGAATATTTAATTTTGTTATTTCTGAAATACCCAATTATCTTCTTGAGTTCTTAAGAAAAGGCAACAAGTCATACAAAACGCAAATCAAATATCTTAAAACATACAAAACAATCCTTCTACTGTAGTAGTAGGAAAACTATATCACGGTAGATAACAAGACCAGACGCCGAAACTATTATCTTGAAGCAATTTCTCCAGCAAGTGCATTCGTTACAGCAAACCTGCTGCATGAAGCCCGCCCCGGCCCCCACCGCAATGCATAAGTGAAAGCCGCATTCACCAAGTTCCTGGAAAGCGTGGAAGGTCAAGGCAACTCTCGACACAGACTCGCGTCGCAACTCGGCCGGAGCGCGCTCAGCGCTGCAGTCCGGATTCGCTCGGCTGCTCCGTGCAGCTGGTTGCGGTGGATGCGCGGCGCGCCATGGAACCACACGCGTTGCACAGTGTGGGGAAGGCGGCGAAAACGCGGCAGAAATTTTGACCTTTATCGCTTAACTTTTTTTTTTGTTATTGAAGTTCGCGCCAATACTTAGGTCATTAGCGACCACTATTGGGTTTAACGTTATTTTAACTGTGAAGATGACATGATATGGTGATAGTTGGGGATGAAAGGACCAACACAAAGGCAACCATGCCCGAGGCGGGACTCGAACCCGCGATCCTTCGGTCCGAGATCGCCACGACACTACTGTCTTAACAATCTCGGACACCGGGGATCGGCCCTGAACGTTTGTGCTTTTTTTTTACGTTTCATGCAGAACTCCCATGTGGTCTGTTGTGGCCAGTGGACGACTTTTTCGTTAAGTTCTAAAACACTTGAGCATCGCCAAAGATATCCTAGTTCTGCGAAATGTTTTCTTTCGCAAAGCAGACGAGCCCAGGATTGCATTTGGGGAATTTTCCCCCCAAATGGGGATTGTTTTTCGTTGCGGGGCTAGAATGCAGAACATTAATGTACGGGGAAATGTTTGAGGATATTTTTGTGAAAATATTTTCATCCAGAGTCGAGATAGAAATATTACTTTTTCAATTAGTATCAATAAAAAAGAAATAATAGACTTTATTCTCTCTCATTTTTACCTATCAAAAAGAGAAAAATTAATGATAGACAGAAAGAAAAAAAATTCAGGAAAAAAATAGTATAGGGCTTTGAGCAGCTCAAAAGACAATGATTAGTTGATTTGAAGTATTTGAATTAAAGGGGACACCCAATGGAATCTTCAGGGACAGCTCATGTAGTTAGGAGTCCCGACGGCGGCAGGATTTTCGACTCTAGCTTGTCAGCTAGGTCGAATTCAGTCGCTGTCTGGAGGAGAATTCAGAGCGGCCGGCTGCTCTGATCGGTAGTTTTCCGTGGTTTCTCCGATCAACACCAGGCGAATGCCGGAGCAGTACCCTAACAAACGGGCCACGGACCGCGCGCGATCTTTCCTTCCTCATCCTTGTCCTATACTCTCCCTCTTACACACACACTTACACTAACATGCACTACACTACCACACATGCCGGGAGACCGGTCGGGAGCTTACAACTTGTCCCGGCTGGGGCGGTGCCCCGCTGGTGGGAGATACTTGGTTGGGGGGGAAAACCCCACTAGTCGACGGTAGGTCGGCGCCAGATCTCGCCATCCAGCGGGGAAAAGATCATCGCCCCCTCCCCGGGGGAAAACACGCACTACACTTACGGGACTAATGACCTGATCAGTTGACGCGCCCGGAAACACGAATCAATCAATCAATCAATCATGTAGTTGGACCAAAATTTGAGAATATTTTTCTTTTCAAAGTTGGGGAATTTTGTTTCATTGGGGAGATTATTTGGAGAAATTCCGTAGAAGTGATGGGGAAAGAGCTTGCAACACATATGGCAACCCTCTACGAGCCCAGCGCCAGAGGTTAATGCCTATTAGTGACAGTTCAGTGCGTACTCTTAAAAGTTTGGGATAGTTTTCGCGAGTGATTTATATTCTTCCCATATTTCACTAAAAATAATATTGTAGTATTTGATACAAATGATTTCGATAAACAGATGATAATATGTATGCATGTGAATGATGTCTTCAAAGTTATGTAAATGGAGAGTCCTTAAATATCCATTTTCAAAGAACTCGTGTTGTTTAATGTTATCACACTTTGAATTTAACTCTCAGTAAACTCAATTTCAATCACAGAATTAAGTGTGTAAAAATATTTTTTTAAAAGAAAGGTTTAAAATGTGCTTTTCTTGCATTGTAGCTATAAAAATTCATTGATATATGCGAACATTGTCCAGTTGGCAGAATGTCAAGTACAACAGGGAGTAAAATGGATCAAGCTCAAACTACCAATGTTTTTGAAATAAGTGCGAATCATTTCTACATGTCACTCATCGTTCACGGCTCCTAATTTGGTGTGATATCAACTAGTGTGATGAAAATCGCTCACATGACTGAAGAGACAATGATAAGTGTGGCGACAGTGGTGTGCTCTGCCTTTGAAGCGACTTACAGGAAATACAAGATCGACTGCAGGCACCCACGAGCTAGAATATACTACATTGAGTGACTGAAGCATCTCCATTTTTGTAGCAAATGGAAGCCATTTTCTGCAGTCAAAGTAGTACCTTCTGGAGAAACAGAGTATTCTGGAATTCTGTCTGGAGGTGGTTAAGGCTGGGTGGGCGAGGGCCGAGCGTGATTTCTCAGTCTTTCAGTCTTTCTCAGTCTCAGTCTTTCTCAGTCTTTCACGGCCAAAATCCAATCATTTAAAAACGAAATCACAATATGTAAGGAGAATATTATTGTAGTTAGCTTAACACCTGAAAGTGAATGTTAATGCAATACAAAGAAGTAAGTAAGCAGATCACAAATAAGGCGCCAAACTTGAAAAATGATATATCTGTGGTGTGATGACTTCTATTTTTACAGCTATATCCCAAACAAACTGAAGACATTGTGAATATTATCATTCTAACTACTAATATAACTTAAATGAAGATAAGTGAAAATACAACAATATAGAAATAAGATCTGATACAAACAAAACGTCAATTCAGTACAACAGTTCTGCACACCTCCATCAGGCACCTCTCACGTTTTGACTGCAAAAAACATGGCAGTCCCTAATTCGTCGAGCGTCCACCAAGAGCGCTGAAACCACAGGGTCAGCCACTCTTATGTAGTATATTCTAGCTCGTTGGAAATGTATTGTTTTCACACCCCTCGAGAGAAAGAAAGGTCGAACGAGAAGAAATAAATTTAAAAAAAGGTCGTTGGTGTCACCGTTCTTAAGAAGGCACGTGAGCCAGGCGTAGGCTGTCGGATCGAAAGTCTGGTCAGAGTGGTCGTGTCCTGTAGGCACGACCACTCTGACGTGCGTGCTTTGCACAGACGCGGCACATATTTTCATTATAAATTTTTTATTCACGCTTTTTGTTTGTGTTCCCGTCAAGTGCGCCAAATTTGTATCGCGCAAAGTTGGGCCCTATCCTTGCATCCTGTTGCTTTGTCCAAAGCTCCAAAGGGGAGATGATGCACCTCAAAATGCTCTCTGACCACACACTCAGACATTGTGCCTAAAGACATCGTATTCGACAGAACTTTACCGTCGGGCTCCAAACCACATGACCGGTCCTGTGCCCTAGACCTGTGCCCTAAAAGACTCGTTTTCTGGACTGCGAATTCGGCCAAACATTGATTCTTTCTATTCCTCGTATTACTCTGAGCAACAAGCAAATAAATTAGGATCATCTTGGTCACATAATAACTCTCTCCTTTCCTCAGAAATTTACTCAAAACAAAGTAGTTTTTTCTTGGACAATTATTAGAGATCAGTATCCAATTTAATTTGCAAAATTATAAATATTTATTACAGGTACCTATAATACGTTACTAAAACTATATACAATCCTATAATTTTATCATTTTAGTATCACGTTTTCAAAAACTATATGTATGGCAACTAATGTACCATAAGGTTGTGAATCGAAGGATAACAAATATAATTGATTGATTCGTGTTTCCGGGCGCGTCAACTACTTAGGTAATTAGTCACGTAAGTGCAGTGCGTGTTTTTTTTCGGGAGGTGGCGATGATCTTTTCCTCGCTGGATGGTGAGATCTGGCGCCGACCTACCGTCGACTAACGGGGTTTTCCCCTCAACCTGGTATCTCCCACCAACGGGGCATCGCCTCAGCCGGGACAAGCTGTAAGCTCCCGACCGGTCTCCCGGCATGTGTGGTAGTGTAGTGCATGTTAGGGTAAGTGTGTGTGTGTAAGAGGAGAGGAAAGGAAAAGGAAGAGGAAGGAAAGATCTCGCGCGTTTGTCAGGGTACTCCTCCGTCATTCGTCTTGTGTGATCGGAGAAACCGCGGAAAATATTGATCGGAGCAGCCGGCCGTTAGAATTCTCCTCCAGACAGCGATTGAATTCAACCTAGCTGACAAACTAGTGTCGGAACTCGAACCTAGGACCTCCTCCCGGTCAGAGAGACTGCAGTGATATCAGGTTGATGCACTGAGCCATCTCTCCTGGTACGAATATAATGATAATAATCATTATACCAATAATAATAATAATAATAATAATAATAATAATAATTCAAAAGACTGGGAAGTGCAAGAAATAGCTTTATTTGGAACAGCCCACATTCTGCGTAAAGTATTGTAGAGGCACTGGTAGTCACCGGATCTGCTCCTTAGGTAGCTGGTTGCAACCTGGAGTAGATTTTATTTTCAGCCGACTCATAAGATCTTTAGTCGTGATGTAATGGAAAAATAATAATAATAACAGTAATAATCTTTACCTTATTTCTTTTCAACATTTGTAAACCTGCATTTCGCAGCATCCCAAAGCGCACATCCTCCACCCGCACGCGGTCGCACTGTGCCTGCGCACGGCGCCCGGGGGCAGTCAGGGGTGGGTGGTGGCGGGTGGGTGGGGCGGGGGCGGGGGCGGGGGGCGAGAGGCGGAACGGCTGCACCTGGCGCGCTCGCGATGTGCGCAGCGCGCGGCCGCCGCCGCCGCCGCCGCCGCCGCCTTCAGACGCCCAGAACCCGTGACGGGGCGGGACGGGACGCGCGCCGCCAACCAGATGCCTTCGCGTGCCGCCGCCGCCGCCGCCGCCTGCATTGTGCTCCACACACAAAGGTGTTGCTTTACAAAGGATTTCATCGCGTTGGCTGGGTCGGTTGCAACTCAAAATCTCACTGCGCTTCGCGAAAATAGTCAATTACGTTACGCAATTTTTTACTTTCTCGCTGCGGAGTAGAGAGAAAGTTACGTAAGACGGCGTGAATAAATGGCGAATTTTCGGTAGAAAATTATGTTACTACAGCGTCGTTTACAGACGGATAGACAGACAGGCGGAGAAAACGTTTTGCTGTCAATCAATTTTTCGGTAGCAAGGACCCACAAAACAGATTCTAGCTACGCCACGTGTTAGAGGATTTTTTCTAAATTTAGCAACTGGATTTATCCACTTTTTCATTACCAGGGCCCGGCAATAAGAGTTTTTCTGCAGAAAATTCCTAAATTTTTCGCACATTACGTAACTTTCCGTCTGCTCCGTAGCAAAAGAGTAAAATTATTTTAACACAAACATCTTTATAATCATTGTAATATATTGTTAAATACATTTAGGAGTTAGTTACATTCGTTTTTAAATAAACAATTTTTCCAACAATTACAAGCAATGTAAGAGCAATTTATTCTGGGGACAAGCTTCCCCCCCCCGCCCGTGGTGTTCCCTGGGGAATGGCATCGGTAAGTGACTGTTAAAACGACCTTACCAGCGCGGAGTGCATGAGGGTTTTGCCCCCGTGTGTTTCAATGTGCATCAATCTCGTTCTTGACCATAGATTACAAAGGCGACCTGTACCAAGCGTTATTACGAAATACTAAGGCAGTGTTGTGAAGGTCGATTCCACACGTGGCTTTTGAGAAGCATCCGAAGACGTACCTCGTCATCAGACCTTTGTTATGATCATCATCTCATTATGATTTGTTCGAAGCAACACTTAAATTCTACAAGACAAGGTACTCATTATTCATTTTCGTATTCATTATTCACGCTATTAGGAAATATTGCGCCAAAAAAACTGGCATAATAATAAAGGCGTAGTCTATTAAAGGACGTGTATTTGCGTACACGGGAAATATTTGCGTACACGGGCGTTACGTATATTTCACTGGCTAGTCACACAATGAAGGGACCTCGAGTTTCAGAAACGTAGAGGGAGGGGAAGGGGGTGGGGTAAGCTTTCGGCTTTAATAGCGTCGGGTGACAGTCGACGCCTTTGTAATCTAGGATTAACCGTATCCGAGAGAACCCAGTTGAAAATATCGGCGCATGTAGCGCGGGCTCTCCTTAAACGGGTTCAAATTTCAAGTCCGTTCTTGCTGCAGGTGTCATCGTTAGTGTGACATATTCTAGGATCATATTTATTCGTTTAAAAACGCTATAACAAAACGTGACGGAAGTGTCAGGATCTGTGCAATGAAAGGACTCATGCTAATAACCATCCTTAATAGGCAGTTATTAAATTCTTTAAGATTCTTCAAATGCGAGCGGACGAGAAAATTAGCTTAAATTACGTAAACCATTAAAGATAATGTTTTTAAGATAACACAATTTCCAGCCCGTAATGATATTTTCAAAGTAATACAGAATAACTCATTTTTCAGAGGATCAAAGTTATTTACGACTTATATTAATGATTGAGTTTATTTTCTTTTTCTTTATAGTTTATGTGAAGGACTCAGCATTTATTTGTCAACGCTCTTCTCTGAGTAGTTCATGGCTCGAAGTTTATAAGAATCGTAACGAACTACATCCAGTTCCAGAAACGCAGCTGGTGAGTTAATGGCACTTTAAATGAGGATCACTCAGTACAGTTCGACATTGTATACACAATGATCAAATCGAGCTCAGTTGAAGTACCTTCATCCCGGGTCTATAGGAGGATTCTCTGGTAATATCTCCTTGTCAAGTAGGCTTTAGTACGCCGAAGATCCATGGGCCAAGTGATTTAGGAGAATTGTTATTGCGTAAGTTAAATGTAACAGCACCATCAACAGATATACTAAAAGCAACAGAACGTAATGATACTTGAAACAGCTATGAAATGAAAAGTTAAGATTTAGCTCTTCGTAACACAATTCATGTAGATTACAATTTTATTAATCAAATAAAACATAACAGCAGAGAGGAAATGCTTGCTGGCGGAGTACCTCAAAGTACTAATCTTAATGAATGTTATTTAAAAATTAGCTCGGTTTCATCAGTTTAATTTTATTGATGTCAAAGTGAGTAAATAAATTTGTAGCTGATGAATATATTATAAGTCCAAAGTTTTATTTAATTTCGATTCATGGTAAAACTTAATGAATTTACGGATAGCCAAATGCAATTATTTTCTCCTAATGTGAAATGATAATTCATATTCAAATAAAATGATTTATGTAAGTACTTTTTACGAAAACATCTCTCCGACTTCAAAGAAAATTATTCAAACAAAATCCTAAAATAATTCCTCTAAAAATGCGTCACTTTTCCCCTTCGTTCTGCCTTCACAGGGATATTTGACAGATGAATAACCCATCAAGAGATGCAAGATCTGTCTTCCTGTCCGGCGACGAAGGCATATCAATGGAATTGCCCGCTGGGAGTGACGTCAATTGTTCGATTCTAACTGCGAAAATTTATATCTTTCAAATGGCCTTCTATAATCACTGAACTATATCATCATTCACAATGAATTAGAATATGAAAATAATTGAAATAAAGGGAATTAGTAAGGTTTTTGTGTTATATACAAGTAACTTCTAATTAATTCCTGTTTAACTTGTCATGACTTTGAATGAAGGCGTCTTTTCCTTTGATACATGTTTAAATTAAAATCGGCACTACGCGGTCGTCCTGGCCGGGTGGTTGTGTGCATTCCCATGCTTCTTTTATGATTTTTTTAATGTATTGAGATTTTTTGTTAACATTTGACGCGTATCGCAACATTATTGTTTTTCATAATTTATTTTCGGGCATGCCTTCAGTGCTTTACTATGTCAATGATGTTTTTTAATTATTTTGAATTATTTTAAATAATTTATTTTGTTGATCAATGCTGAAGAGCATGGACACTTCCTTGGTTTTCCCTGGTTTTCCCCGGCCGATTGAGACAAATGCTGTGGCGTTGTATTCTTTCATTTTTGTGAGACCAGGGGCAAGACATATTTAAGTTGTTTTATTTTATTTATTTAATGTACTGTCCAATTTTTATCGATATATTTATATATTACGTGGTTAGGTGGAAGAGCGAACCTGATGGCTCGAGTCTCGCCACAAAAAATTAACTATTACTATTATTATTATTATTATTCCTGTAAATCACGACTAAAGATGTTATGTGTCGGCTGAATATAAAATATACTCCAGGTTGCAACCAGCTACTAAGGAGTAGATCTAGGGACTGTCGGTGCCTCTACAATACTTTGCGCAAAATGTGGGCTGAGTAAAGCGATTTCTTGCACTTCCGAGTCTTTTGAATTACCTGGAAGTTTAGACAAGTTCTTACACAAATTTTGCGGAACAAATCCCAGAGCTCTGATAACTATCGGGACGACCTGTGCCTTTACGCCCCACATTCGGCTGATCTCGATTTCCAAACTTTTGTATTTAAAACGTTTCTCTGCTTCCTTGGTAACGACGTTTTGATCGCAAGGTACTGCAACATCGACAAGTAAACACGATATGTTCTCCAAATCCCGGATAACTATATTCGGTTTGTTTGCCGCTATCGTGCGATCAGTTTGAATTTGTTGCTCGCACAATATCGTACACAATCCAACAGACGTCACCGGTTTTGGTGAGTGTTCGTTCCACTTGGGGCATGTGTTCGGAACTTCGAGGGCGGTACAGATCTGCCAGTGGAGGTAACCACACAACCTGTTGTGTCTTTTCAAGTATTCGGTCTTTGGTAGGATTGGACAAGCTGAGACAATATGATCAGTGGTTTCTACGTGTTCCTGACAAATGCGGCATTTATCATCTTGGGAAATTTTGAGAACCGCTTTATCATAATGTCGTGTTCTCAACGCCTGATCTTGGACAACTATTACAAGTGCTTCCGATTCTGGCTTCATTGTTCTCCTTTTAAGCCACATAAATGATTTATCTTTATTGATCTGCACCTTATCCTATCGTTTCAAGTATTGTCCGTGGAGTGGTTTGTCTCTCCACAATTTCTTTAACATTTTTTTGTGTCTCAAATTTCATGTTAAGTAGCATCAGAAATTCAATGTCTCTGTCATTCTAGGTGTCTTGCATAGTCTTGTTCGCAATGCTTCTTGCTACACTTACAATGCCTCTGTTTCCCATTCTTCGCTCAGATTTCATGACCTACCTCATTAGTGGGTCATCTGCTGATTAGTGGGTCATGAGCTGACTACATACTTTCCCATCCCGGTTATTGCATTGTGCCAGGAGGCTTCAATTTGTCTTAGGCCTCTTCCTCCTTCCTTACGTGACTCATAAAATCTATGTACATCAGCTCGAGGTTTTGTTGTTGTTATTATTATTATTATTATTATTATTATTATTATTATTGTTATTGTTATTATTATTTATAGTATATGAATATAAAGACATTTTTGTTCATGGAAGGGTACTCGGTAATAAAATCACGAAGCGGAAACCAAAAAGTGTAATGCAATTCAATGATTTGTATTACATTTTGTAAGTATTTATTTCCGGTAGTCGATACGTCTGGACTTGTGATATCAGGTGGCCTTATTGTAGAGAAATGTTTCCATTTACACGCAAGCTAATACAAGATACAGAAATAATACAAACATTTTCTAAACGAATGCTGCATAAAAACAATGCAACAAAAACGACCCAAAAATTGCAACAGTAAATTATGCTAAATAAATATTGGACCACATATCTATAATAATTCAAGTATACTGAGCCCAAATTAAGATTAATATCAAATATAATTTAAATAATTCACGTTTTTGTGATGCGTTGTATAGGATGTATCACCCCAACGTTGCAATTTTAATTATCTAAAAATTGTAGTGGTGTTAATTTCAACACATTGTCGGTATCTTTGTTACGAAAAGTATGCCCTCAAAATGGATATTTTCATGCCAAAATACACTTAATAGTCCGCAGAATTGGATGAAGCTACACGTAGAGAGCGATACGTCACAGAGGACTTCCGGAAGTACTTCGCAAAAGGTTCGTGATTTCCGTTTCTGGTAGAGAATGTTCTCCAACACGTTAAGAGTGAACGCGTAGACCTACCTTAACGACCATATTATAGTGCCCCTTTGGCCAGCACGTTCTCTGAACTTGTACCCCACTGGATGTCCTCGGAATATAAATCAGCCAGAAGAGGCTGCATTATTCTCTTCCTCCGTGCAGAGGTTCAACTCTCGAGAAGAGTCAGAAAGAAAAATGGAAAGCTTTTAAAGACACTACCCTTATTTGTGTCTGAAACGACAAATATTAATAGATTTATTATCGACGAGTAAGTTTTGGAATGTTTGGGCTTAACTGTCCTGTAACAGTTTTGACGCGATAACAATAAATCTATTATTTGTTCTGCATGCATTTTATTCAATCGATTCATTATTAACAACAACGTAGTTAATAAAATGAAGACTAATATACTGCAAATAAAAAATGAATAACACTGGATTTCTGAAAAATATTTCTGGAAACTATTACAAATTATTATTTTACGTTTACATACTCAGATATTATTTACTGTTAATTCGCATTTCATATGAAATGTATTTATATCCATCCATTGTTACCACACGGTGAGTAACAGACAAAATGCAGCAGAGACAAATGAAAGAAAAATTGCCGTAAGTGCACGTAAATGTAACTGAATAATATATCACTTAAAATTATTATGTTACGTGTAAAGATAAAACACTTAAGGAATCTAAAAAATGTCAACGAGAATTTAAGGGACTCGTGCATGACGACTCAGTGCCCAGAAAACAGACAAAAATACTCACAGAAACATTATCAATCGAATGTCTAAAATTTGTGATGAAAACTGGTAACCAAAACTTCTAGTACAACTAAACTTCTTGTACTATACGGCTATCATAAGACAGAAAGTCTCATTACTGTTAGAACATGTTTATTGTTGTGCCACTTTTATTCTTAGAGTATATTGTTGTCGTAAAAGTACCTCAAAAGAGTTGCCCTTCCTGTGAAGATTGCAACATTTATCTAACAACATTATTACACACGATCAATAACCAACTAATTCCCAGAAATCTTCAGAAATAGTAAGTAGAATAGCAAATTAAAACGCAAAAACATAAACAAAACGCTGAATTTATTTATTTGTTGTATTTTATAAATCCTTTTTGTTTTAAGCGGTTCAGATTTCAAAATCAAGATAACCATTTTTCAATTACGGACGTAGATGTCAAATTGTAAGTTTGTTTTAGAGTAAAGAATACGTAATATTGCAAATCATCTATAAGGCGACTTTTATGTTTATTAATTATTAAGTATAATTAATTATTTTAAATCAATGTAGATTTTAGTTTAAAATAGCTTCAAAATAATGTGATTACTACTTGACACAAAGTATCCTCAATGGGGAAATAAAGCCTTTTTTTTAATAAGTTTTCAATTTTTTTTAAATACTTCGAATTAAATCTAAAAGTTGTAATTTTTACTGAAGTTTGGTATGATAGCGGTCTAGCATGTGTGCAATTTTCAGATTTTTATCTGGTCCCCAAACAGAGCTATTAATTCAAAATTGGGAAATAATCCAAAATTCGAATTTTCAAGAGGATGTAATTTTCAAGGGATACGTTATCTATTAATGATATTTTAAAAAAGTAACTATACTGTTGTGTGTAAAAGAAGAGAAAAAATTAAGGCTTAGATTACATTCCTTCTTTGAAAAATTACTCTCTGAAAGTCGAATTTCGTTCATTCGCGTTCCATAGATTTCGTTGCAAATATTTCTATTTGCAGGCCAAAGTATGCTGAATCGAATGCTTTTTTATTCTAGAATGCTAGAACA
Organism: Acheta domesticus; assembly: GCA_031308135.1. NCBI lineage: Eukaryota > Metazoa > Arthropoda > Insecta > Orthoptera > Gryllidae > Acheta > Acheta domesticus. Next base: position 23,403,121 of record JAHLJT010003656.1, on the reverse strand, counting down.
ACCGAGAGCTGAGCAATTTAGGAAAGAGTAAATGTCTGCGAACGCGAAAAATGGCGCACGGCGCGAAACAAAAATGGCCACCATTTGTAAAGCAGGTACAATAAAAAAAGTTAAAGATGGTTTTGAACAGCCAAAACATAAGAAATTATGTGTACAAAATATGAATTTTTTTCGAGATGGTCGAGCGACCAGTGCTGGACCACTTATAATGGATTGACCCGTACTGTACAGTTAATTAACACTATTACTTCGATAACCTACTCCGTTTTACAAATAATAAAATTGATATAGCGTAAAACAAGCACGCGTCGTCAGTACCACAAGGTCTTCGATTAGGCAGAGGAAGTAAGCGAGTCAATCATATCTTCTGCCGAAGGCGCTTCTCTTGGGTCTGTCACCGTGACGAGGGCCGACCGGAGTGGGGGAGTGACGTCACGGGGCCTCGCTCCAAACCGCGCTCGCTCTGCGGTCATCGCCGTAATTGCGGGGGAAGCGCGCAGATCTCGGCACAATATGCTGATGGGGCAGCCGCACAGACCGCCGGCGCGGCGGCGTGGCCGCGGGACGCAATGGCACGCGGCGGGGGCGGCGAGGGCGGCGAGGGCGGCGAGGGCTGCGAGGGCGGCGAGGGCGGCGAGGGCGGCGAGGGCGGCGAGGGCTGCGAGGGCGGCGAGGGCGGCGAGGGCGGCGAGGGCGGCGAGGGCGGCGAGGGCGGCGAGGGCTGCGAGGGCGGCGAGGGCGGCGAGGGCGGCGAGGGCGGCGAGGGGAGGCGAGGGCGGCGAGGGCGGCGAGGGCGGCGAGGGCGGCGAGGGCGGCGAGGGCTGCGAGGGCGGCGAGGGCGGCGAGGGCGGCGAGGGCGGCGAGGGCGGCGAGGGCGGCGAGGGCGGCGAGGGAGATGGGGTCGGCGAGGACGGCGAGGGCAATGAAGACGACGAGGGCGGTGAAGGCGTTGTGGGTGGTGGGGGTGGTTCTTGTGGTGAGGACGACATTGGTGAAGGATGCATCGGTTACGGGGCAGGAATTTTGCGTGGCGAGGGCGACGGAGGGTGGAGAGAGACGAAGGCGGGGATGTGACGGTTGTGGTGGTAAAGAACAGTCTTTACTCTCTACACTCAAGTATTTTATTCCTGCTTCTGTTGGTAATACTATTACTTTTTAATAGCCTCAATGCAATAAATGGGATTTAGGATGAAAGCTGTGTCCCTGGCATTACTGCGCAGTCTAGCTCTAAAGAAAAAGCTAGACTAAAGACTGTGGCCACAAAAACGGCGAAGTCAGAGGAAGAGATGCCGACTAGAGCCTGAGCAGCTGGGAGGGACGACGCCCTGCGGAGAGCCAGCGACCGCGAGAGGCAGGGCCCGGAGGCGAGCGGTATGGCGCCCGTCCCAACCGGAAGTCCCCGCGATGCGTCCACTTCCGGACCGCAGCGTCGACTCATCTCGTAGCGCCGCCTGCAGCGCCGCCGTCGCCCTCTCCCCTTTTCTCTTCTTTTCCTCCCTCTTCTTCTTCGACTTCTGATCCGCTTCTCCTCTTTTCGTCCGCTGCCGAAAGAAGGGCTGCCTCGAGGGACCCTTCAGACAAAAGACGGGCGGGACGCGCAGTGGCGTCGCAGCGGCCGGGGACGCGGGTGGCTTGTTAAGAAGACGCCACTGACACGCTGGGCGCGTTTGAGGGGCTCTGGGTGTGATCGCGGGGCCCCTAAAAATAAGGGAGGATAAAGACAAGGAGGAACTCGGCGACCCAAGAACGACGAAATGCATATTATTTCATAAATACATAAAAAATTGTTAACTATTTTATTTAGCGGAACACTATTAAATGTAGCAGAATACATGCTTACGAAAATGAATATCAAATAGCCAAGGAAGTGTAATGAATGACATGAATGTGTACCGCAGAAAATACGAGTAGTTGAGAGATGTAATGTAGGTAAAACATTGTCGCAAACGATATAACTAGCATAAATGAAAATGAGGCATAAGTTTCATTTATGCTAATTATTTCAACCGAAATGAGCGGCGTTCAGAAAATTTTCGTTTTTCTAGTGTTATTACTAAAAACTACAGTCTTTTGAATTTTCATTTATGTCATTTAAAGATCTACTATTAAGGGATAAATAACATTGAGAAAGATTTAGTCATACTGCTGGAGGTGTAAGACAAATTCGCAAAATATTTGAATTTTTACAATTTCCAAACTTTCATTATTGAATGAAAATTGGAGCTGTATTATATTATAACTCCACTTCCCAATATTCGATAAAATATTATAGATCATTTGCAGCAATTCTTCAGAAAACTTTGAAAATGTCCAAGAAGCATTTTCCACATATTTTAATGATCCCCGGAACGGCTAAACTAGAACTTACTTCTAACGTGTTTACCGAGTTCCATTTGAAAACATTCCAATCTGTCAGACATGCGTGACATATCCACAAACACATTCGTCCATCCATACAGACTTCGTCGATTTTCGGCGAAGAAAATGGCGTGTATTTCCTCCTCATCTGCACCAATCTTAAATACATAGGCAAACAAAAAGTAAAAGTTGTCAGACACAAAAACTTAACACATGATTCTCTATGTACTTTGAAACATTGAATCCGAATATGAAGCCAGAATGGCACCATCACCCTCCATTTTTTTAAATGGCAAAAACCCTCTTGACATTTTATTCTTTTTGTTTTCGGGTGTTGTTGTCAGAACCTAAGATTTAAGACATGTTCCTCTATGCATTTCGACGCGTTGAATCACGATGACACAATTTCACGATGGTGTTTTGCGATGTAAAAAAAAATTCGGATTCAGCGCGTCCACTTCCATAACGAAACATGTGTCAAGCCTTTGAGTCTGACAACAACACCCAAAAACAAAAATACAATGACAGGATTTGATTTTAGAAAATGGAGTGTTATGACGAAATTCTAACTTCAGATTCGGATACGGCACGGTGAAATACATAAAGAAACATTTGTCTTTGAGTCCGACAACTTTTTTATTTGTGTGCATGTGTTATTCTTGGAACAGCATAATAGACTTTCCACGAAGTTACAGCTGGAAATAATCTTAAACACTGATTTTACTACTAATAATTAGAGATCTTCTTGCTGAGGTGATTCCATTACTTTTCATCCCCATGATGTAGTGTAGGGAAGAAACATGAAAAGTTCAAGACGAAGATAAATGAACGTAATTTGAGTCAATACAGAAATGTTTGTGGATCTTTATTCCTATATATTGTTAAGAGACCGAGCTACTTCACATTCGGGAGGCCCGGGTTCAACCCCCCTTCCAGCCATGCTCACCGGGGCTTTCGTAGTTTCCCTCGGTCATCCAGGCGAAAGCTAGGTTACTTCAACTGAAAGGCCACGAGCACAAAACCGGCGCCGCTAGCCGAATTCGTTCGCTAACTTCGTGAAGTCACGAAGATTACGCGATTTCGAGACATTGCGGGTTCCAGGTTGGGTGACCGACTAGAAATCCTGGAATATAACGGTGCCGTGGCCAATTGAGCTTGGGAAGGCAGTGGAAGACAGTATGAGAAGAAAGCAATGAAAAATAGAATGGGAAGCCAGATAGGGAACGAAGTTTGGGGAAACAGTAGGAAGTCAAGATGGGAAACCACGGTAGAAAGGTGAAAATGAAATATAGCTTTATCATGACGGTGGGAAGGCAGTTTGAGAAGATAAAATGGGAAGGAAGAGAGAGAATGCAGCATGAAGAAACAGTTGCAGGCAGAATGCGAAAACAGAGTGCGAAGATAGAGAGGGAATGGAGCTTCCGAAGACAGGGAGAAGGCAACTTGAGAAGATAGAACGGGAAGGCATAGTAGGAAGACAGTCGGATGAGAGAGAAGAAACGCAACTTACGAAAACAGAGAAGGCAGCATGGGAAGTCAGAGTGGGAGGACAGAAAGAAAAAGCGTGGCGAATCGCAAAGGGTGGCTGGACAGCAAGGAAGAACGAAAGGGAGGGCAGACTGGAACAGGAAGGAAGGACAGGAGGGCCAAGGAAAACAGCGAGCACAGCTAGCACATGAGCAGCACAGGGCGAGAAATCGTTGATTGTTGAGCGTGAAAGCGCTGAGTAGCGTGAGTGGGAAGACAGAGTCGGAGGAGAGGAAACTCAGCTTAGAATTGTAGATTGGGAAGACAGAGAGAAGGCAGCATGGGAAGACAGAGTAGGGGAACAGAAAGGAAAGGCGGCGTGGGAAAGCAGAGAGGATGACTGGCAGCAAGGGAGAACGAACGGGAGGGCAGACTGGACAGGAAGAAAGAAAAGGTGGACCAAGGAAAACAGGGAGCATGGCTGGCACATGAGGAACAGAAGGCAGAGAATCGTTGATGGTAGCGCTGGGTAGCGTGAATGAGAAGACAGACTCGGAGGACAGAAAGGAAACGCAGCTTAGAAAGGTATATTGGGAAGAGAGAGTGGGAGGACAGAAAGAAAAGCAGCGTGGCGAAGCAGAGACGGTGGCTGGACAACAAGGGAGAACAGAAGGGAGGGCAGACTGGAACAGGAAGAAAGGAGATGACGGCCATGGAAAACAGCGAGCATGGCTGGCACATGAGCAGCACACGGCAGGGAATCGTTGACGATGAGCGTGGAAGCGCCGGGTAGCGTGAGCGAGGATGTGGACGACCCCAAACCTTATTACCCTCCCGGAGCGCCGCGCCGCGCCGCGCCGCGCCGCGCGGGGCTGAAAATTGGACAGCGGAAGGGATCGCAGATGCCGTTGCCTGTCACCGCGCAGCTCCTCGCAGCGCTGCGCCTTCTGCCCACATTGAGATGCTGATGAGACGGCGGCCGGCGACTTTCTTCGCTGCGAAACACAATACGAGCGCCTGACGGCTGCACCGCAGATAATGGCGACTCTGCTTTTCCAGGCGGCCTACACCATATCTTAGAATAAGCTTATTTTTTAAATTTTGTCATAGCAAACTTTGTATGAAGATCTTGTTTAAATCTTTTGCTTTTAATAAAAAAATCTGGGACCATCGTTACTCATAATTTTTCTTTCTTATGTGTATCAATTTAAAAGGGAAGAGTGTAAGGTACAGTTATCTTTTAATGTAAGTTTTCCATCTTACTGCGGAAAAGAATGCAAATAAATAACAAATATGGTACGGAAAATGTTTAACGGTAACAATTGCTTTAACGTATCAACCGAAGTACTTGAACTAATTTCGGAAAATTATTGGAATCCGCTTTATTAAATATATCATTCGAAATTTCTCTTCGGCTATTCTTAGAACGAATGTGCTTATTTACTCTTGCAGTTGCAAAATACGTATTACTTGACAAGAAATTATTTGATTTTAATGAAAAGTATATACTTATTTGTAATTGAACTACGCTTTATTTTCAAGTTACTCCTTTTCAAAGTCCAGGGATGACTCACGTGTGTGAATTACAAAAATCTTATTAGTATATGGGCCAAAAAATTGCTAATTTATGATGCCAAAACTATTATTCTGTTCATATATCTATTCACTAAAATGCTTGACGTATCCTTTTAGTTATTGTTCACACAATACACCTGCCATGGCTTTATCTTTTCAACACAAACGACACACTTTCCTCCGAGAGCTTAGACCCCACCGCTAGAAGCACGCCCCCGGCCAACTGCCTTCAGACAGGGTATCAAAATGCACATTCGGGGCCACACATTACTCTGCGAGGCCTCCGAGCAAAAACGCCACAAAACTCCGTCCGGCGGCCGTATACATGGGCGGGACGAGCGACGGCGGCGGCTTCCAGCGCACAATTTGTGTCGTGCGCGGAGAGGCGAGCACGGCGCCAGCTGCCGCCACGCCGTCCCTCCCGTCCCCGCGCCCCGGCGCCGCCGCCGGCGCCGTCGCCGCCCCCGCCGTAAATTAGGCGAGATAAGCGAGCAGCGGCGGCGGCGGCGGCGCGGAGCGGGACGACGTCGGGGGCGGTATCTCGGAACCACCTGTCCTGATCTCACTTAACAAGTTCGCCTCGGCGCCGCCACCGCAGCCGCCGCGCCGGTGCGCCGCACAGCCGTTCTCGTTTCGCCGGTGGGACGGGGCACTCCGCAGCCCCCTCTTCGCCTCGCACCTCGTCCGCGGTGACCGCGCGCCGTTGGCATCCACTTGGACGGAGGTACGCGGCGAGGGTGGGAAGCTTCGCCGGCGGCCGCAGGGACACCAAGAGGCGGGGCGGAATGGGGTGTGACTGGGAAGAGTGGGAAAGAACGGTATGGAATGGCGAAATTGAGTTCCATCGCGTCAACTTCTAAGGTCATTATTCCAGTAAGTATAGTGATTTTTGGTGGGAGATGATCTTTCCCCGCGAGAATGTGAGATTCGATGCCGACGTACACATAGGCTTGCGGGTTTTTTACCAACTAGGTATCCCCCACTAGCGTGGCACCACCCGAGCCGGAACAATCTCTAATCTCCCGACTGGTCACGCGACATGTGTGGGGTAATGTTGCGTATGCAAGAGTGTGGGTAAATAAGAGGTAAGAATAGGACAAGGAAGACGAAGAAACTTCGCGCGCGGTCCATGGTACGTTTGTTGACTTACTGCTCTGGTATTCACCTGGTGTTGATCAAACAAAAAACAAGACAACTACCGATGAAGCAGCCAGCTGCTATAAGTCTGCTCCAGACCGCGGCTGAATTCGAGCCAATGTCTAATTAAGTGTCCCTGATGTCGTCGGGCGGTCTCGTGGACCGCCCAGAGACACTACAGAGACCTTGAGCCATTATGGATGAGTGGGATGGGGTAACTGGGATGGTTAGGACTGAACGAAATGGGACGGTGCGAAATGGAACAGAACGGAATAAACTAGTCCAGGTCGGAAAACAACGAGACGGGTCGACCCGACGAGACGGGACGAGACAGGACGTGGGAGGGTAGGACTGGAGTCGACGAACCGGCTTAGATGGCTCACAATGATGCACAGCAGTGCCGTGTTTTCTTTGATGAACACCTGGCGAATGCCAAAGTAGCATCCTAACAAACGGACTTGGGACCACTCGCGATCTTTCTTTCCCCTCATTCTCTTATCCTCACCCTTACTAACGCACACACATTCACTACACTACCACAGATGTCGGTAAAGAAATCGAGAGCTTCCCGGCTAAAGCGGTGCCCGGCTAATGGGGAAACTAGTTGTGGAGAACCCCGCGACCCAACGTATATATCGGCGCCGGATATTGCCACTTCCTGAGGAGCATATTCAGTACATTTACGGGATCCCTAATTGATTACGGAATCCCTAATCAATTAATCGACAGAAGTGGACTCGACTGGTCGCGGAGGGATGGTCGCAGTGGATTGCACGGGGCGGCACGGGGGAAGTGAGGAGACGCGAGGCTTGGAAGGAGCCCAGGAGCCGACGAAAAAGCGCAGCGGTAGATGAAGAGTAGAAAAGGTATGGATGGAAAGACGGGGCCCGAGAGCAAGGAATAATTGCAGTGCGAGTAACCGGAGACAATTGAGACGAAGTGAGAAATGGGGATGGGAGGACAAGACGTAGTGAAGCCTCCGGGTGTCAGTTGAGTGACGAAGTGAAGTGGAGAGAAAATGGAAAACGAGGATGGCGATGTAAAACAGGTGTGGCAAAGTGTGGGTGGTGAAAAGGTGTGTGTGGAAAGTGGCAAAGTATCAGGTAGGAAAGTGCTTGAAAGGTCGAGATACCCTGAGGAGCGACATGGAGTAGTGCAGAGTTGGTGAAGGCTGTCGAAACGGAGCGGTTCAGAGTTATGCGTTGTGTGGACGGGAGTTGGATATGGACAGAGGGTTCCGAGAGATATGGTTTGGGCTACGAAACGCTGCTGCGAGAATTATGAAGGATCATAGAAGGTAACGAGGAGGAAAGATGCGTTAGAAAGTGTGCAGGTTGGGGTATGAGTTATGGAGGATCACTGGAGGACGTCTCCGGTATGTGAGGCGATGAGGGATGAGGAAGGATGAGGCTTCGAGGAACGGGAAGTGAAGGAACTGAACGGGACGGAGAGGGAAGGGAAGTAGCGGCGGTGAGTTTGGTGCAGGGAAAATTAACTTCGAGGAGTAGCTGGGACGGCGATTCGGATAAGTCGAAGGGGAGTTCGTAGCGGTGGAATATGCAGGGATAAAGACGCGGAAATGATGAGGCGAAGAAAACGGGATAGTATGACAGGTGAGGAGAAACGAGGAGTAGGAAACGGCTGGAATTGGGTGAAATAAACGATCAGGATCGAGAGGTGAAAGAAGTGAATTTGCGTGGATTGTAGTGCCCGAGAGGGGTGTGGAGGGAAACCATGAGGTGAAAGAAGTGAAGGAGAATGAGTGAGGAGGAAACGTCCGGGAAATGGAGAAAAGAAGAATTAGGAAGAGAGAGAGAGTGAGAGTGAGAGGTGAAAGAAGTGGATCAGGCTGTGGTCCGACAAGGGTGGGTGGGAAACGGATGAGATGGAAGAAGTGCACGTGGTTGAGTGATGAGAAGGGTCTGTGAGGAGATGGACGATGTGGAAGGAGTTGAGGCTAGGTTGGGTTAGACCAGGGTGAAGGGAAGAGCGTGAGAGGTGCAGAGCAGAGAGGACAAGGTGGGAGGAGTGTATCTGGGTGAAGGGAAGGGCGTGAGTAGTGCAGAGCAGAGAGGACAAGGTGGGAGGAGTGTATCTGGGTGAAGGGAAGAGCGCGAGTGGTGCGAGGCAGAGAGGACAAGGTGGGAGGAGTGTATCTGAGTGAAGGGAAGAGCGTGAGTAGTGCAGAGCAGAGAGGACAAGGTGGGAGGAGTGTATCTGGGTGAAGGGAAGAGCGTGAGAGGTGCAGAGCAGAGAGGACAAGGTGGGAGGAGTGTATCTGGGTGAAGGGAAGGGCGTGAGTAGTGCAGAGCAGAGAGGACAAGGTGGGAGGAGTGTATCTGGGTGAAGGGAAGAGCGCGAGTGGTGCGAGGCAGAGAGGACAAGGTGGGAGGAGTGTATCTGGGTAAAGGGAAGAGCGTGAGTAGTGCAGAGCAGAGAGGACAAGGTGGGAGGAGTGTATCTGGATGAAGGGAAGAGCGTGAGTAGTGCAGAGCAGAGAGGACAAGGTGGTAGGAGTGTATCTGGGTGAAGGGAAGGACGTGAGTAGTGCAGAGCAGAGAGGACAAGGTGGGAGGAGTGTATGTGGGTGAAGGGAAGAGCGCGAGTGGTGCGAGGCAGAGAGGACAAGGTGGGAGGAGTGTATCTGGGTAAAGGGAAGAGCGTGAGTAGTGCAGAGCAGAGAGGACAAGGTGGGAGGAGTGTATCTGGGTGAAGGGAAGAGCATGAGTAGTGCAGAGCAGAGAGGACAAGATGGTAGGAGTGTATCTGGGTGAAGGGAAGGGCGTGAGTAGTGCAGAGCAGAGAGGACAAGGTGGGAGGAGTGTATCTGGGTGAAGGGAAGAGCGCGAGTGGTGCGAGGCAGAGAGGACAAGGTGGGAGAAGTGTATCTGGGTAAAGGGAAAGAGCGTGAGTAGTGCAGAGCAGAGAGGACAAGGTGGGAGGAGTGTATCTGGGTGAAGGGAAGAGCGTGAGTAGTGCAGAGCAGAGAGGACAAGATGGTAGGAGTGTATCTGGGTGAAGGGAAGGGCGTGAGTAGTGCAGAGCAGAGAGGACAAGGTGGGAGGAGTGTATCTGGGTGAAGGGAAGAGCGCGAGTGGTGCGAGGCAGAGAGGACAAGGTGGGAGGAGTGTATCTGGGTGAAGGGAAGAGCGCGAGTGGTGCGAGGCAGAGAGGACAAGGTGGGAGGAGTGTATCTGGGTAAAGGGAAGAGCGTGAGTAGTGCAGAGCAGAGAGGACAAGGTGGGAGGAGTGTATCTGGGTGAAGGGAAGAGCATGAGTAGTGCAGAGCAGAGAGGACAAGATGGTAGGAGTGTATCTGGGTGAAGGGAAGGGCGTGAGTAGTGCAGAGCAGAGAGGACAAGGTGGGAGGAGTGTATCTGGGTGAAGGGAAGAGCGCGAGTGGTGCGAGGCAGAGAGGACAAGGTGGGAGGAGTGTATCTGGGTAAAGGGAAGAGCGTGAGTAGTGCAGAGCAGAGAGGACAAGGTGGGAGGAGTGTATCTGGGTGAAGGGAAGAGCGCGAGTGGTGCGAGGCAGAGAGGACAAGGTGGGAGGAGTGTATCTGGGTAAAGGGAAGAGCGTGAGTAGTGCAGAGCAGAGAGGACAAGGTGGGAGGAGTGTATCTGGGTGAAGGGAAGAGCGTGAGTAGTGCAGAGCAGAGAGGACAAGATGGTAGGAGTGTATCTGGGTGAAGGGAATGGCGTGAGTAGTGCAGAGCAGAGAGGACAAGATGGTAGGAGTGTATCTGGGTGAAGGGAAGGGCGTGAGTAGTGCAGAGCAGAGAGGACAAGGTGGGAGGAGTGTATCTGGGTGAAGGGAAGAGCGTGAGTAGTGCAGAGCAGAGAGGACAAGGTGGGAGGAGTGTATCTGGATGAAGGGAAGAGCGTGAGTAGTGCAGAGCAGAGAGGACAAGGTGGTAGGAGTGTATCTGGGTGAAGGGAAGGGCGTGAGTAGTGCAGAGTAGAGAGGACAAGGTGGGAGGAGTGTATCTGGGTGAAGGGAAGAGCGCGAGTAGTGCGAGGCAGAGAGGTCGAGGTGGCAGTGGACGAGGAGGTGCGAGCCAACGTCGGCAAGTGCTAAAACTTTCTTTCCGGCGGCGCGCGGCGTAACTGGGCCGCACGGAGGCTCCGCTTCAAATTAGCAACATTTATTCGCCGGCGCGGCGTGGCCGCCTCGAGGGACGGAGTTTCTCACCTCCCTGACGAAGGCGCTGCGAAATGGACGTTCAAAGAGAAGTAAAGGAATGTGTTGGTGGAACGCGGAAAGGAATGAGGTGCTTCGAAGGGACACTTTGGAACCGAAATTGTCGAATAATTATAATCACATTAAGGGATGTAGCTCCCGGGATTTGTCAGCATGAACAATTGAAACAATTAGTTAGCCAACGTTTCGGAATTTTTTAATTCCTTCATCAGGACTTACTAATATATTCTAATGTCAAGCCTCAAAACCAAACTCCAAGCAGCCTCCAAACCAACTCTCACATGAAGTTGTTGCAGCACATGGGTCCATCCCACAACATGTCAGAATAGCATTTGAGTTCGTGTCTCGGCCCGATTCAGACGTTGGAAAACTAATAGTTTCATTGTTCATACTGGCCAATCACGTGAACTGTATCCCGTATTTCATCAATGGTCGTGAAATCCACAATGGTGTGTAATAATATTCTGAAGCAATTTATGGTTCATATTGCAATCAAATAATACATTCGCTTATGTAAAATACTTTTTATTATATATCTATAATTTAATACGTTTAAGACCTTTTTAAAATACAGTGTTATTGTTTAATTTGCGCAGTAAATATTTTTGATTATTGGAAGTAGCACTTTGGTTAAAAAATGCTTATCAGAGTAAACATTAAAATTAAAAAGACAATTTAAATGTAACTAAACATTAATTTATATCTATTTACTTAGTAATCAGAGAATATTAGTTCAATTGATGATATATTTGCCACAGCAATTACGGGTTGTCTCCAGTCGAATTGAACGATGTTCCCCCAACCGCAATGACCTGAAGCGATAGGGCCATTGTCGCCCCCTATTGACATTGTGTGTCCCCCTCCTAAACATGTAATCAATATGCATACGACAGGTTGCCTCAGGGAAGTAGAATTATACTACAGATCTTCAAAGAAATATAGGATTTTTTGTATCAGACTGAATTAAGGAGTTTTAATAGACACTCTTTAGTATTCCTTGCCGCTTTGAATATGCAAGACACAACGTAATTACGTTCGTGTGCCTGCTGCACAATTTTCAAAATATATTACTCCTACATGCGTTTAATTTTTCTAGGATGTTACTTAACTCATTTCTTCAAAAATATAGAACTCCTAAAATTAAGTTGTTTAAGAAAGATACAAATGGCTGTGCCAACAGAAACTAGTGGTCCTTACAATGACGCAGACTTCGAAACGTCTTATCCAGAATCTTCTGAAGAAACAATTAAAAAGACTTGTACTCACAAATGAAATCATGCCTAAAAATGGCCTTTATGTATAATAAATGTTACTGACGAGAGAGAGAAAAAACAATATTTGCATAATTTTTAAAAAATCAACAGAATAAATCAAAATGGCCTTTATTTCATGTTATTCAATGCCTTTAGCACAATACCTATAAAATGTTTAAAGAAAAAATTAGGAGCAGTTATTGAAAAATTGTTTTTAATATCGCTCATATGATACTAAAAAATGCGCCAAAATATTTATCTATTTTGAAAAATTGTGCGTTAGCTAATTCAAAGATTTCATTTCTAAATTCAGATTTTATTATGACAAAAATATCTATCCTCAAAATTGTAGTTGTAGGGAGACGCCGAGAAAAATTGAACTTTGGCAATTTTCGAAATTTTTGAGAATTCAACAAAACTAAAACATATGCAATTTTTGTGAGCGTATTTGTTCTATTCGAGAAAAAATAAACCAAAAATTGAAGCCAAATTTAAGAAAAGTTTGAAAGCGTTGAGATTTCTCATTTATAAGACATTTCCTACCTCGCAACGAGTTCTTTCTTGAATTTTATACTCTTTCTCGCTTTCTTTGTCTAAGGGGGGCCTGCACTGAAAACAATATTTAGCCCATGATTTCTTATTTAGCAATAATCTCTCACCAAGCGAGCACAAGTAAGTGTAGGGCATGTTTTGTCTTCGGGAAGTGGCAGTGGACGTCTCCCGTTGGATCCGGTGCCGACCTACCGTCGACTAGCGGGGTTTTCCCCAACCAGATATCTCTCACCAGAGCGGCACCGCCTCAGTCGGGACAAGCTCTAAGCTCTCGACAAGTGTGGTAGTGTAGGGCATGTTAGTGTGTGAGGGGTGAGGATATGACAAGGAAGAGGAAGGGCGCGCGGTCCATGGCCCGTTTGTTAGGGTCTGCTCCGGCAATCACCGATGCTGATCGGAGAAAGCTGGTAAAACCAACAATTAGAGCAGCCGGCCTCTAGAATTCTCTTTCAGACTGCGACTGAATTCGACATAGCTGACAAGCTAGTGTCAAAAATCCTTCCACGGTCGGGACTCGAACACCAGGACCTCCCGGTCAGAGGGATTGCAGTGACATCACTAGAATAGATGAAAAGGGAGGTTTTACTATATTATATCACGCTTATCCTTCCTCGTTTGGTTTCTCGATTATCAAAATTTGTGGACTGATTCATAAGCAGTGAGGAAGGATGGCAAGTACATTGAAGTTAATAGAAAACCTGTAAAGGTTAACTTACAAAAAACACGGTTGAAACAAAAACTTATTCGTGAAGAAACAAAATATTCACGTTGGTAAACATTTTTCAATAAATTAATGTAACGAAAAAGTTCACTTTCATTAAAAGTCTCATTTAACGCCACCGAGATATCATGTTGGTAATGTTTTTTTTTTCGTAAAAGCATGTTCAATAAAACCCATTAAATTATTTTTTGAAAAACAGAAACGCTCACTTAAAGGAGTTTAATCCTGTTAAAGAAGATTATTATGTAACCAGTAATGCAGGGCCCATACGCGCGTTCATCTCTTCAGATTCCCAAATCCGATATGTCGTGTAAAACATGAGACTTGCCAACATCAATAACGTTACAGTGGAATAACATCATTATTTTCCTGTCGAAAGCATTTACAATCGAGCAATTCATTACACGCTACATGCTGTCATACATGACGAGCAAAATTGCTCTAAAGCAATAAAGAAATCATGAATCTAGATTCATTACGTGCTTTTCATTGTTACGTTTCAATTTACATTTCGAAATGTAAACCAATTTCCCGAAGAAATGCAAATGAACCTTAATTTTATTATCAGCGCTTCAAACCGTCACATCACATAAGACGACGCTAAACCATTTTCAGCGTAGAAAATTACTTCTTCCCGGCTAATGAGAAACAAACCTCTTTGTCAAAGTGGGGCAGTTTTTGTCAGTTACCCCCGTGTGCACGTCTGACGGTTTACATTTTCTTTGTGGAAACCTTGCTCTTCTTTCCCGTGATTCTGGGCAGAGGAAGACCTGTAAAAGCAAAGCTGTATCCGGACCCGAAATGACCCCGTTATTGTGACATGGAAGGGTCGGGTTCAGTCAGGGGAAGACTTTCAATGAAGAGATAAAAGCGTTTGAGCTGTGGATCTATAGAGGAGTTCCAAATTTCCTGGATCAAAAGTGTGTCGGATGAGAAAGCGCTGCACGTAATTGGCAGAGACCGACTGGAACCAAAAAAGCGTCATAACGAGAAAACAGAAAAATATACAGTCTAATGCAAATACGTTTATTACCAGCCTGTTACTAGTTCTTATAAATTTATTAATATGATATATTTGAAATTCTGATGAAATTATGGTTTTATGACACGATCTTAAAATTCAAGATATCACAACACATTTATCAATTATTAAATATGTAAAAAAGTATTACAAAATAATCAATGTTTGTGCGTAAAAATTGTTTCAGTTGTAGTTGAAGGTGATGTTTCGCTCCACAGACTTTGTTTCTTTGAAACAGAAAAATGTTCTCCAAATCAACCGAAAGCGGTAGGTGACTCCATTATTTTTATGTAATTGTTGAGTGTAAGATAGATGAAATTTTAACATTTTCTTAATAATAGGCAACCAGTTTACTTTGTATTGTGGACAAGCTGATTATAACATACATAATAGTTAAATTCAACAATAACGCAGCCACATGCGCTTCTTCTTTCGAATATTTTCATTCTATTTTTATGTGCAGACATTTCTTCTAAATTTCGCTTATGAGACTTTATAACCATCCAACAAAAACCATCAAACTCCAACACACCTATTATTCTTTAATTTCAACGGAATATTAGTGAGCAAAATTAAATATCATATTTTTGAAAATCCAAATATCAACATTCCTGATTTATTATACAAATTTTCTTATCTTCCCTTTTTTGACTTTTCGACATTCCTCTAGCCAGCTACACTATTATATTACATATTTCAAAGTCCAAATTAAGTTATGTGTACCGCTAATGCACGTCCAATTACATTTTTACTACAACTGCTTTAACATTTCAAGCATTTCACCGAATAGTTATTATCAACTTTCGTTCCATCCACTCTGCTCTTCTTTGTTTCATTCTAAATGAGAATCTCATTCCATTCTTTAAATTCATTCTCTTTGTGTTTCACCACTGCTCATGAGAGTAGAAAAGTAGTTTTTTTAATGAAATTGTAAAACTGGTGGGTTTTCAGTTAAAAGAAATTGTAATAATGAGAATGTTTCTCTCTTCTGCAAGGTCTACAACTAGAACTTAGCAAGGGAAAATAAAACAAGTGTGATAAGTGGTCATCCATTAATTACGTAAAGGTAAGGAGGGAGGGAGAGGGCCTGATACAGCGTTGCGCTGCGTTATATAGTGATTGGGAAGTTCGTTGCAAGGGGAAGGGGGTATTGAAAATAATCAAAATTTGCGTTACGTAATGTATGGACGGCAAGGTAATATGATATCTGTGTAATGCAAATCCTTTCTGTTTTGCAGTAACATTTTTTTACCGTAATTTTTTTATGTAGTTAGTGACCAAGTATGCGATCCATAAACTATGACTGATAGCATAGAAGTGTCAATGATAATTCTTTTAATTTTCATGCTATTTTTATCTAACACAAAGGCGAGATTCCAATATTTTTTAAACGTCTGGGAAATTATTTTTTAATGTGTTCCTCTTCTGCTTCACAGTATGAGCGGAGGCTAGACCGAAAAGTAAATAAATAGTAAGTTAATTGGTTATTAAGTAAATGAGTTAATAAGTAATACTTTACTAAGTAATAAAGAAATACGCAAATCATTATATAATTAAACGAGAACTTAAGGGAATAAATGGCAGTGAGTGTATGAGAAGTAAGCGTAGAGGCGAGAGTGTGAACGATTTTAAGTCGCGTTGTTTTCATTCAGGTGCTGAGGAGGCCAATTACTAAGAGAACAATAAGTTACGGCAACGTAAGTAAATAAACGGTTTTAAAAGAGTTTGGTAAATCAGTATGTTCTCGTCAGAAGACGAGAACATCCTCTTTTCCTCGACTCCTATGCGATGGAGATACTATTTAGAGTGAATACCAGAATTCGAAACTACTGTAATATGTTGGGTTTGTAGTGGTCAAAGATTTTCGACCTAGCCACATTGCATTCTGTATTGTAATTTATTCGTAATAATGACCTATCAAATAAAAACAATGCAAACAATTATGTATAAATTAAGTTTATGGTGAGTAATTCCAATACATGCTCCCGGTAGTCGGAGGTCTGTGCAGTTAACGCAATGTAATAAGCTGTTTATAGAATAATAATAATAATAATAATAATAATAATAATAATAATAATAATAACAACACAAGTTACTGAATTGCAATAATTATAAGTACAATATACAATAACATAAGGCATTTCTGCGATATATACGTTAGAAAAAAAGCGTGGAATTAAATATAACAAAACAACACGTTCACATAGGTGATAGCATATACCGCGTCTTTTCACGAGTGCGGGTCCTCATCCCTCCCTGCGCACGCACCCCGCCCGTCCGTTGTCTCCCCGAGACGCGAAGCGCGGCCTCCAGAGCAGAACCAGCCGAGCGTCGGCCGAGGGGGGCAGGCCGCGGGGGAGAAAATTAAAGTACGTGTCTTCGAATGACGTCCTCGGGCCTGCCATGTTTCAATTCCACCGAGAAATCTTTAAATGGAGGGCACGGGACGAACTGCGCTCTCCGCTCTGCCGCTGTCGGCGAGGGAAGGAGGCTGCGGGACGGCGGCGTGGTGGGGGGGCGGGAGGGGAGGGGCAGCCGGGCTTCTCCGAAAGGTGGAGCGAAAGACGATGGGCGATGAGGGGTAGGGCAAGGCGAGGAGGAGGCGCGAGAGAGGGCCTGGGCAAGGAGGGGAAGGGAGAGATGGGGAAAGACAGGACAGAATTTGCGGAGACAGGCGTGGAGGAGAATGGTAGGAAAGGAGGGGAAGGGAAGGGAGAGATGGGGAAGGACAGGGTGGAGTTTGAGGAGGCAGGCGAGGCAGAGAACGGAAAGGAAAGAAGGCGATAGCTGGAGAGGAGCGTAGGTTAGGAAAGTTACAGGGCGAGTAGGGACGTGGAGTGGAGTTGCAACGCGTTCGCGCGGAGCGTGGACGATAGCTGAGTCAGAAGCAAGGACGGTATGTGGGTGGTGGCGGTAATAACATATCCAACTGTAGCGGGAGGTCCTAGGGTTCGACTATCGGCGACGATAAATTTCTTCTATTAGCTACATGATTAGGTCGAATTCCGCCTTCTCCAGAAATACAACATGCACTACACTTATGGCAATAATTACGACCGTAGTCATTGTCGCGTCCGGAAATACAAAATACAAATTCAATCTGATACCGGTGTCACGCATTCCTTTATTTCTCAAACCTTAATTAATTTCCTCTCAATTCAATTTGTGTAATAACTTTTATACCTCGATGAATCAAAACATTAGGATTACGGATTTTCTTCTTGAAATTTGGGATATCGAATTTTCACTGCTCCTTTGTCGGCAGTTTAAGTACAATTTCGAAGTTTCCTTTCATCCTGATTTGTGTTTTGAAAAATTATTTCAAGCCCTGCACCACTAAAAAGAACATTTGGATCCATTTTTAAAGCATTTAAAAAAACTTATTTCTGAACAGTTCACAAAAACAATTTGGAAGTATGCGGGTTTCTGTATGACAAATCTCTTTCAAGTCAGCCCACATTTGAATATTGTAAAATTCGAGGGTTCACTATTCTCTAATATGATTGAAAAAGAATAGTTTGTGACATTTTCTTCACGTTTTGTGCTTGAATTTTCTGACATCGACTAAAATCACTTCATTCGACAAACCTCTGAAAAATCATTTCGTATTTCCTTCCGTTTTTGTGTATCCAAATACGAACGTGTTTGGACAGAAAAATGAGCTTGCAGTGAAAAGCACCTGCTGCTGATAGCACGAGAGGGACGAGAACGAAAGGAGCAGAGTACGCCCTGACTAAATGAAAAGGGAAAAGAGAGTTTTCAGGAACTAGGAAATGGAGAGTTTCAACAGAAAAAATATAAAAATTAGGAGTAAAATTCGAAAAGAAATGAAGTGGAACAGACACGAATTTTTAAAGAGCAGATATTCATCGTGGAGTTAATTGAAAACTCAGCAAATCGTTCGCCTGAAAGACAGACACGTTCTTTCGATAGATAACGAATTTGAAAATAAGCGCGGTTCACAAGACTTTCGAAGGAAAGTTTTACGCGTTTGTGATCACGTCCTGGGCTGTGCCGTGTGTATCTTACGTTTTTGCTTCCCTCAAAAAAGTAAAGTTATCTAAAGTAGGGTACGCCGTTTAACCTCAATTTGCAATAGTTCAAGTAAGCAGCTTATATACAATGTTACAGACAATATATGTATAACATAATTTTAATTTATAATTGTGCTGTACAGAGTTATAAAACTAATATTTGTTATATTGATTCTTGCATACTCACGTACATTCATACTCACATGCAGCTATGCCTGAATCTTCAGAAGGCCTTTGCCTCCAAGTAATTGAATGATCTACAATGAACAATAATAATAATAATAATAATAATAATAATAATAATAACAATAATAATAATAATAATAATAATAGTGTAAAGTATGTAGTCAGCCATCAAGATGACCCACTAATGAGGCAGGTCATGAAATCTGACCAAAGAATGGGAAACAGAGGCATTGAAAGTGTAGCAAGAAGCATTGCGAACAAGACTATGCAAGACACCCAGAATGACAGAGACACTGAATTTCTGATGCTACTTAACATGAAATTTGAGACACAAAAAAATGTTAAAGAAATCGTGGAGAGACAAACCACTCCACGGACAATATTTGAAACGAATGGACAAGGTACAGATCAATAAAGATCAATCATTTATGTGGCTTAAAAGGGGAACAATGAAGCCAGAATCGAAAGCACTTGTAATAGCTCCCCAAGATCAGGCCTTGAGAACACGACATTATGATAAAGCGGTTCTCAAAATATCCCAAGATGATAAATGCCGATTTTGTCAGGAACACGTAGAAACCATTGATCATATTGTCTCAGCTTGTCCAATCCTAGCAAAGACTGAATACTTGAAAAGACATGACAGGGTGTGTAGCTACCTTCACTGGGAGATCTGTACCGCCCTCGAAGTTCCGAACACATGCCTCAAGTGGTACGAACACTCACCAAAACAGATGACGTCTGTTGGACTGTGTACGATATTGTACGACCAACAAATTCAAACTGTTCGCACAATAGCGGCAAACAAACCGGATATTGTTATCCTGGATTTGGAGAAAAAATCGTGTCTACTTGTAGACATTGCTGTTCCATGCGATCAAATCGTCGTAACCAAGGAGACAGAGAAACGTCTCCTATACAAGTGTTTGGAAATCGAGATCAGCCGAATGTGGGGCGTAAAAGCACAGGTCGAACCAATAATCATCGGGACTCTTGGATTTGTTCCGAGATTCCATAATTTAAAATAACGTGCTTAAAATAAATTTCTCCCCATAGTACGTCATAGAGAGCTTTTAACTGTTTTTGACGTTAAAAAATAAATAAAATACAAAAATAATTCTCGTAAATATCTGGAGAAAATTTAATGCTTTTATCGAGGGAATGCATTCGTTGTACTACGTACTACTTATCTTCATCCAAAAATTGCTAAGAAATTTTGACCACACTGACACAAATGAATGTTTTGGAGGATGACTAATGATTTTGATGATGATGGGTCAAATGTGGGATGGGAGTGATGGGACGAGAGGTTGAGGAATCGGGAAAACCCTGAAAGAATCTGCCAAGAATCCGCCTTGTCCACCATACACTCGGCAACGGTCGACCGGAAATTGAACCCAGGTACGATGAGGTGCAAGGGACCAAACTAGTAGCTGTACGAAAGCGAGGAGAAAATACTTAACGTGAACTTCTAGAAGAAATAATGTAAGCTTTCGGGAGACGTGTAAAACTTGGCACGTGCCTCGCAAGCAACTTCAATGTCAGAGATGGAAGAGACAACTTCGAGGCGAGGGTTACGACTATAATACATAAAGGTCAAATACTCACTAATGTCACAAATGGAAAGCGAAATATGCCAGCTTCGAAAAGGCCACGAGACCGACGGAATGGTTCATATAAAATTCTCTAAATGAAAATGTAACTCAACGGTGGGAAGGGATCTGTGGATACCTGCGGGAAATCCTGTTTCCTTCCGCATCCTGTGCCCACAAACTTCACATAGAATGACAAAGATTTGAACCCTGGAATACAACTAAAGAATGTGATTGGCCTGTTCTCCGCGCCACGAGTCGCCTATGTCGAAATTGTAATAAAATTGGACTGTGAATGGCAAATGTAGTGATTGAGAAGACAGGTGGGAGATAAATTAGCATGTACAATACAAGATATATTATGAATTAGTTTACGTTTGCACTGTATACATTTAAAAAAAATATTTAATACGCCTGTAACAAGTAATGTACTTTAGCTTCCGGGTCAATGACCCCCATCTCGATCAGTTTTTTGTCCAGTTTCCCTGATCCATTGAGCAAATGCTAAGATGGCCCCTTGTTTTGCTTCTTGACGTAAATGTAGCTTCACTGTGCGCACGTTTTGTTGAGCACTCCTTTTGCTTGTAGTTCATTTACCGTTGATATTGATTTTCTATAACTCGGGAAAAACATTTTTCAAATATTTTTATTTTTCTAAAATAATTATTTTCTAAATTTATTTTTTCGTTTTTTTTGTTTTTCCCTTGCCCTCAAGAAACTGTGCGCAGGTAAATTTCTTTCTCCACACGTCATATACAGTTTTTACTGTTTTTTGACAAATAAATAAATAAATAAACGAAGTAGGAAAGTGATGAAAACGAAGCCAAAATAATAGTGAGAATTTTACTATTAAATAAAAACACGAAGATTGATTTGAAAATTAAAGTGAGAATCTGATTCACTCCTACAAAAAATTGTATCATTATTTCTCAGTTACTACTCATTTTTGCTGATATCAACATGGTAAAACCAAGAATAATTTAAAGGAGTTGTGTGTAATCTGTGAGTATTTATATCAAGGATTCTACTTGTACTTAAAGCTGTCCTCCATCTAATCTCTGCCACCTCACCGCCGCCATCGCATCTTACCACATCTACTCTCCACATTCCCCATCCCCTTCATCACTTTCATCCCCTGCACCACTCCCCTCATCACCTCTATCTCACCTCCCTCTTCCACCCCTCCTTCTCTATATACTACTCGTTCCCACCTCCTCCAATACCACCGCAACCTCCAGTGCTGAGTGAAAAGTGAATTTCCCGTCAACACCCAACACACAAGTTTCAATCTCTTATATCTCGCCATTGTGCACATTTTCTCTTTTACCTCCCACGCTCCGACATCCTTCCAGAATAGCAGACGCGTTTCGTACACGACAAGATCGTATTGATGCTGTGCAGGCAGGCACGTCCGGAGTTCGAACTAGCGTTCTTTGGGTTCATTGGGCAGTAAAAAGCATTGGAGATGCTTTCGCGATCGGACGCGATTGAAAAGGAATCGAGCGAGGAAGGTTAGGAAATAAAAGGTCTTGATCGTGGCTTATGGACCGGATGTTAAGCGGGAATGAAACTTTTTTACTCCTTACGATAACACCGTGCTATCACGCATGTTTTCAGAAATGGAAAACATTTGAAATTATAATATTGCATTCTAAAAACAGTATTTTGTAGAAGATTAACATTGAATCAGTACATAATAGGCTACCGCCTGTCCCACATAAAACCAGTCTCTTTTATTTCCCATGGAATAAAACGCTTTCACATAATATGTTATGTGAACAGCAGTGCTCACTGACGATTGAGCCTACAACTCATTTTACAGAAAGAGCTCATCTAAAGTATATTTCTAGGGAACATACAAGACATTTTCAGTGTATACTATATGTTGACTGTATTATGAAAAACTTCTGCAATTAAATAATTATACTAACAAACAAATGAAACGTACAGTATACACTGAAAATACCTTCCTGTTTCCAAACATGTTCATGCTCTTGAAATGACACTCATTTAACTGTCACGCAAAATATTATTTACGATTTCTTCAATACTTTCACGAATGTTTTCTCTAAGATTTATTTATTTAAGGTTATAAGTGGGTTTACAATTATTTTCATTTAATTTTCCTTTCAAATAACCCCATAAATAAAAATCTCAAAATATTAAGTCCGGGCAACGAGGAGGCTACCAACCTTTCTTTGCTATTCTTAATTTAAATGTTGTACGGTGCTTTTGGCCGGTTGACACACTTATTTCTGAAAATTCTCTATTAAACGTTTCACAAAATTCCGTGAACGAACCAATTCGGTCGTATAACCCGACCAAGTGAAGTGTAGGACTGACGATGAGGGCAGCACTGCGCTTTATTTTGCTTCGGAGAGAAAGAGAGTGCTATTAGTACACTCAGTGCAACAGAAAACTGATCTACACCAAGGTCCGGAAACGTGTGCATGGCCCTCTTGTAATGTCATCTTAGGTTCAACAATTCCCGTGACTCCGTTTATGACCACGTAAAAATGCCGTCGCATTCGATAATTATATTAATAAATACTGATAACCAAATAAAGAATGGAAGTATATCGAGACCCTAAAAGTAATCACGTATTCCTCGCATGCTACACAAAACATTCTACAACACGAGTACATTTCATTATTCGATTTAATGAAAAACAGCCAGGAATTTTTTGTTTAACTTCCAGATTCTCAAAAAAATTCAACGTAAAGGATATGTATTTCAAATCGTTAATGAGAGATCAAAATATTAACTGCTTTCTGTGAGGTTAAAGAAGTGTTTCTATGGAAAATTATCTGAAAAACATAATTGGGCTGATTAATTAGCATTACGTACTATATTATGCAAAAATGCTTCATTACTTTGGAACAGAGCGTGATTGCACCGGCGGTAAAGCGCGACGCAACTGTCGCGGTTATTAATTCTCAGATGCGCCGTTCCCTCTTCAGTCCAACACTTGGCTTGGTAGGGTTATACGCCACACTAACATCACAACAACATAACACACAAGTATCACAATAAACACTCGTCTTTGCACAAAATATAGCATTACTAAAGTTCAGACACCAACATAAAACAGAAACATGCAGTGAATAACTGTGAATTAAGGTGTAAAAATAAGCCGTTTAACGTTTCTTTTCTGGGAGAGCTGCAATTTCTTACGTCTCGCCGACAATTGTAATGATTGTGGCGTCTAAAAATGAAACAATTAAGATGTCAACACGCGCCGGCGTCAGGATCTGATTTCCAGCACTACATGTTTCAAGAAACATCTTATGTGTGACATGTCTTGGCGTTATTTTCACATTTCCTTCAAATCTCCGCGTGCATACATGCGCCGTTTTTCTGCTCGAGCGCGTGCTCGCAGAATAAAATATTTACGTCGCAGAACAAGAAATTTCGAGAATTCATGGCGTGTCAAAAACCACTAGAAGCGTCGAGCAATGCGAAAATATCTTTTGTTCGGTGTACCGGCGATCGGCGATCGGTCGGTTCTGCTGTTGATTTAAACGCTTGGACGCCAAACTCGACTCGTTTGTGAATCACCTGTTTCGCGCACTTGTTACTTATGTAAGAACGAAAAGTGTAATGTCTCTTTTATACATTATTCCTTGCTGTTAAATCTGCTCTATATTTTTTAAACATGATAGGTTAACGATGAGTTTTCTGATACTTGTCTAGAAGAAGATTTAAATAAATTTTACATCTTCTGAAGATTCACGAAACATAATTATTTTTTTGAATTTATCTGGAGAAGAAAAGATTAAAAAAAGAAGTGTTCGTTATCCAGTAAGAGAGTTATTACTCTGATAATTAATTTGTTTACTCGTTGTCCCCATCTTTCTCTTTGAAAACGCGCAACGCGCTGTGAAGTATTAACTCTAAATGAGTTTAGTCTAGCTGTGAATCCCACCACAAACACCAGGAATGGGAAAGTACGTCGAGAAGCAGAAGCGCGGGTGGAATGGTTGAAAAGTTCTGCAATAATCTCGTGCCCTCAAAATGCAAATAGCTTTCTAATTTTCGAATCGCATGAAGATCTTCGTATAATACTTGATGCTGGATTCTGGCTTCCGCATTCTCTCTCTTAACTTGTGAGAAGTAGAAGCTTCAGAGAGTCAGGAAGCTTCAAAATCCTGTGCGGTGGATTACACTAAGCTGCTTAGGTTCCCTGTGTAGAACGACGAAGAAAATGGAAGAAGGTTCACGTTTTAAAAACAAACTGGAGAAGTCATGGCTGTCTGTTAATGTTCGTTGAGATTGTTGTCCTCTATGAAGAATACGGATATACGAAAGGAAACGGATATACGTCCAGGCCCCACAAAAAAGAACGTAAAATATTTAATGAATTATCCGGTTAGATTGCAAACGTTAGTTTGTGTATTTGACCCTCAACATCTACTCCAATTGTGAAAGAAAAGATGTGTCGTTCGTAGCTTTTCTTGCAGTGATTATAATGAAATTACTTGAATGAAAAACAAATACTCATTAAAACGTATCACCTCTATACTTATTAGAGGGTGATTCTCAATTTTCTTCAAACAGGATTGTTTTGGACAAAGTTTATTAACAAGAAGAGGGGTAAAGATTTCAGCTCTTCACGTTATTTTAATTAAGACTTTTTCGTTTTCGTACGTTTATTTTTTCTTTATATTAGTTTCTATTTAAAAATGTAGTTTTAGAGAGATATTGAGAAGTTATTGCATAAAATATTTTTGACAATGTGATGTAGTATGGGTTTTCATTCCACAAAAGTAGGCAATCTCATTATAAAATACAAAATTAAACAAAATCTCTAATTATGTCAGTATAACAATATATATCTAAAGATTCTTACCAAAGTAAATTATATTTGAATGGCTTTTCTCTGCGTTCATTTAAGTAGAATTAAAAAATACATTAAATACAAAAAACGTAAAGAGACACTTCTACAAATATTCGTGATTGGAAAATATATTTACTGTAATTAGATCAAACTCTGATATTAATATTATAAGAAAACTATGCATTTTGGGTACCAGAATGTGTGAAGATGTGCTTGCAATCCTGTCGGAGAAGCGGTTCTGCTCGTCTGAGTAAACATCTATCTTAAGATTTAAGGTTATTAAGATTTTCGATTCTCCGAAGGTAATACTAACTACAGTTTTTCAAGCAGTATAGAACTTAATATTTGCAGACTCTCTAGTTGGTACTATTTCCTATCAATAAATATATGGAATTATATGCCGTATACATTGAAAATTTTGCTTTTATTTCAGAGCACCACACTACTTGATCCCCATGCATAACCAAAATATTGTTCGTCATACTGACTCATATTTTTATATTTGGTATTTTCAGGTCGAAGACGGGTTTCGCGGGCTGTCCCCTGGTTGGCTATTGATTGCGCTGTGGTTTGTTGATATGGGATGGTCGCCAGCCAGTCGCCGCCCCGATCACTGCCGCTACACAGGATGTCCACAGTAGTCGTGGACGAAACTTTTGGTCCTTCAATGCCAACTGGATCACGACCAACCAACCCGGAAACTTTCTTTGATATCCAGGTAGAATTAGTTGACAAAAAACCAGGAAAGGATCATAAACAAATTTCAAATTACAGACCCAATAGTCTAATTCCTTCAATCAGCAAAATTTTTGAAAAACTCACATTAAACAGATTAACTAAATACCTAAATGAAATTAATGCAATCCCTAACATTCAATTCGGATTCAAAGAAAAACATTCCTCAACCCACCAACTTCTCAGACTAACAAACCATATAGCGAACTCCTTCGAAAATAAAAGATACACTCTCGCAGTTTTTCTAGACGTCTCACAAGCCTCCGACCGAGTATGGCATGCAGGTTTACTTTATAAACTAAAGATATTGGGTACACCTTCTTTTCTCTATAAAATCATTCAAAGCTTCATCCAAGGTCGAACGTTTACAGTGTGGTTAAACAACACAGCTTCCCATATTGAAAATATTTCTGCAGGAGTACCGCAAGGATCATCGCTCTCCTCTTTGCTATACAACATCTACACAGCAGATTTCCCCTCACCAGCAAAATCGCAAATGGCTACTTTCGCTGACGACACCACCTTGTTCATTTCCTCCAGCTCCTGCGAACGAGGAGCAAAACTCTTACAAGAAGATCTTTCAAAATTTGTAACTTGGACACAGAAATGGAGAATAGCTCTAAACGCATCTAAAACAGTTTGCAAAATCTTTACACTAAGGAAAATACCTGTCTTACCACCACTAAATATTCAAAATACTCCAATACCCTGGACTGATCTAAAGCAATCAAATATCTTGGCTTACATTTTGATACTAAGTTAACCTGGAAAGAACACATAATGAAAATAGAAAAATCTACTAAACAAAAAATTGGCAAACTATATCCACTCGTCAACAAGAAGTCTCATCTGAAAACGGAAACTGCCCTATCAATATTCAAGTCAATTGTAAGACCTTCTATGTCATATGCATGTGTAATCTGGGGAGGAGCCTCCAAGTCATCACTCACAAAATTACAAACAATTCAGAACAAATTCCTCCGTCTGGCTATTAAAGCGCCTTGGTACATTACAAATGAGCAAATTCATAATGAATTAAAAATACCCCTACTATCCGAATTTCTTTCAAAACTCTCCAATAATTTTTTAAGCAAACTAAGCCAATGCCCAAGTACAAACATTTTCAATCTCAATAGAAATGGCCCAACTAAACCCTAGAATTAAATCTAAATTTCCCAAAGATGTTTTCCTTCCCCCCTGATAAAAAGACTGAATATAGATTAGCTGGTGTGAGGAAATACACACCTCCCATCCACAAGACCAATCCACAGATAGTTAATACAAGTAATTGTAAGAACTAGTGTTTCACTTCCCATTGTGAGAAGCATTTATACCTCTTCAGTATTGTAAATTAATTGTAATCTATTAAAGTGTATTAACTTGTAATCCATGTTGTATCCCTTGTTATGTAATTAGTTAAGTTCTTTGTAAAAGAGTGTGTAATATGTAAACATATCAACTAAATAACGTAAAGCAGCAACCAGCTGCTGATCTTATTGGATAATAAATTTAAAAAAAAATGTTGACAAAAAGGGTTCGCGGGAAGGTTTTGTCGGAATTATCCCGTTTCTCCTCCATATCATTCCATCATCGCTCAAATAGAGTTCATCATCATTCGTTTATCATCCATCATCTATCCATAGAAAAACATTCTCATGCTAAAAAAAGAAATATTGTGAAGTTCCCAATACATCATTGAGGTACGTGATCCATGAACGTAGGAAAATATTGTAATATTTATAAGCGTTTAAGGACAGCGTAGATCCTTGGAGTAGTACAGTATTAATTATCTTAATTCTTCATTTAATTCAAAATTTTCAACTTCGACCACCAGTGTCAGAGAAAGGGATACGAAGACCAGACAAATGCCCCAGAACATTACTGCAAATTCAGAAATGCCTCATTTGTACATTGAAACTCGAGGAGCATACTTCATTGATACTTGTTTGGAGCTGGTTTTGAGAAACAAAGACGCATCGTTAGCGAGGAATGCGCAGCTGATGTGAGGAAAAGAATTGCGGTGCACCACTGCGTAGTTTTATATACGCACCTCTTATGACCGACTTTCCAAGACCTCAAAATGCTCCAACAGTATTACAAATATGCAGATGTCAATCCAGAATGAAGATATTATATAACACCATCCGAGATGGGAGGAAATAGTGTATGTATGTGTGTGTGTGTGTGTGTGTGAAAGAGAGAGAGAGATAGAGAGAGAGAAACAGCATAGCCTAAAAGAGAACTTCGTGTGCAGAGTGAAGAAAATTGAACTACAATCGAGGCATCAAGAAATCCGAGATGCAAAGACATTCAGATAAGAACACATTCGCGATGTGCTGTCATGGGATATATGAAGACATTCGAGATATGCCGGCATTGGAAATTAGCAGACATTTGAGATAGACGTGCATTCGAAAGGCGCAGACATACGAATTATGAAGACATTCGAGATATGAATACATTTAGATATGAAGTTCTTCGAGATATGAGGACATTCGAAATATGAAGACATTCGAGATATGAAGACATTCGAGATACGAGGACAATTTATGAAGACATTCGGGATATGAACACTTTCGAGATATCTGTCATGGAACAATTCTGAGACTTGCCCGCCACTCTTGTGTAGAGAGTTTCGCTCTCAGCGCCGAGCTGCCGCCTCAACTCAAAATCGGCCTTCGATCGCGACGCGACGCCCTCTCCCGGCGGCGGCGCGCGCGCGGCGCCGCGGGGCCCTTTCTCTCCCGGGGGCGGGGAGGGGGCGGGGCAGGACGTGCCGGACGACTGCTGCCACTGTCACGTCACGCGCAGAAAACTCCGGGGAAATCAGAACTCGTGTCCGTGCGACTCCGGCGGCGGGCGGCCGCGGGGAGCGCTCGACCGGAGCCTCTTCCCGCTGACTCCTCTCGCGGCCCCGCCCAATTAGCAATTACCGCCGCGGTGGCCGCGCCACCGTCGCACCTCCCGCCGCCCGACGTCCACGGGTTGCGCCGGGGCAGGCGCACTGCGGCGGCAGGTGGGGGGCGGGCGAGGGGTGAGGGGGGAGCGAGCTCCGGAGTCGGTAACGTCGCCGCTCGCGAAAATTGTGAGCTGCCGCCGGCAAGGTTGTTTAAAGACAATGATGATGAGGATGGATAATGATGATGGTGTGGATAATTGATTAATGTTTCCAGATGCCACAACAACGAAGGTCGTTGGTCCCGTAAGTGTAGTGCATTTTTTTATCGCGGGAGATGGCGGTGAGCTTTCCCCGCTGAATGGTGAGATGCGACGCCTATCTTCGTGAAGCTAGCTGGAAAAAACAGGTATCTTCCACCAGCGGGGCACCGCCCCAATCTGGACAAAGTCTATGCTCCCGACGATAAACAATGTGTGCAATAGTGTAGTGCATACTAGTGTAAGTGTGTGTAAGGGGAGAGGATAAGACACGTAAGAGGAAAGAAAGATCGCGTGCGATCTGCGACCCTTTTGTTTGAGGTGCCGCTCCGGCATTCGCCTGGTGTTGATCGGAGAAACCACAGAAAACTACCGGTCAGGGCAACCGGCCGCTAGAATTCTCCTTCAGACAGCCACTGAATTCGACGAAACTGTATCTAATATCGAAAATCCTACCACCATCGGGCCTGAATCTAGGACCTCACGGTCAGAGGCAATGCAGTGACATCAGTTGATGCCCTGAGCCACCTCTCCCAGTGGTTGCGTCGGAAATTGGCTCGAGCAGTAATGCAGTCTCCGACTTCCACCGCCGCGGGTCGCACCCTAACCTACCCCATCGGAGTCGTGGCGTCCCCGTAGACTGCGTCCGAGTGGCCGGCCGCCCGCTAGTCGTGGATCATCATCATCATCATTGCGCGCATCCATCACTCGCTACAGCAGGCGCTCCCGAAGTTGAACCCCGCCCGGGGGTCAGCAGGGCCCCCGGGGCTTGAACCGCGCGATGGATATGGAGATGCGATGTAGATGTATTAGAGCAGATCTGGATGGATAGCGCGGAAGATACGGGCGTGATTTATTGGAATCGGCGCTTCTCACTGAATGATGAAACTTCAGAGTTGGTAAAGTATTAAGACAGAAGTGTACAGAATGTATAAGTTGAGAAAAAATGTTTCAACTACTGATAAGTTTTTTCGTTTTGTGAACTACAATTGAATGCTTTGTTTTAAACAAGAGAGTTTGGTCAGAATCTTGTACTACAAGACAATGAATAATGAATGTTGAAAAGTAAAGTTCGTATTTTTCCTTTGATATTGCAACAGAAAAGCCTAGCGTCAACCAATCCGGCAAACAAATTTTATTTGCATTACTTTTTTGTTACAAAGTATTTATCTTAAACAAAATTTAATAGTTGCCAATGACTTTTCATTATGAATTTCGGTGATAATGGAGCCCAAGAAAACGTGCGCAGATTATACTTCTGACCCGTACATGAAATATACTTTTTTTACTGTTTTTCGACGAATTCGAATTTCTAGTAATTCGTATTACATCTTTCTATTAGTAACATTCGTGTCTTCGTAAAAGAGAAAGAACAATAAATGTTGAGAAATACAAAACAACATTAGAATTAAAATCTTAAATAATCTTACAAATTATAATCTTAAAAAATATTAATCTAATGTAATTATCTCTTAAACATTGAATTTTGAAACAAGAAATGTTCATCATGTTACTTTTTAAATTTGTGCTTTGATGAGAAAAGTCGAAGGAGGGCTTACAAAATTTTAAATTATTGTTAAATCACCACTTATTGAATTTCTGAATCTATATTTTCCGCTTTGAAATGCCCAGAGATTAATTTTACTGCACATTTCAGGAAATTCCAATTAATTCATAACAGCTCAGAAGAAAATGATAACGGACAGACATTTAGCCGTCAATGGATGTTTCGGAAACAAGGAGCCATAAAATGTGAATTCTGGCCGCACCACGTTTTCAAGGATTTTTTCTAAATTTATCACCTGGATTTATCCACTTTTTCGTCACCAGGGACCTGTAATAAGAGTTTTTCTGCCAAAATTCGTAACTCTACGTAATTTGGAACTCTACGTAATTTCAATGGAATGTGTCAACAGTAGAAATTTAAAAACCATCCAAGTTCAAACATTCAGTATTGAGTTACCTTGCTACAACTTGGGAGCATCGACATAAGTACAATTGTAAAATCGAATCGTCAGGATTTAGTTTTATGCATACAGTTGTCTAAGAAAAAATAATCATTGTAACAATGTATTTGAAGGCCTCCTTGTAAAATTCAGCAAAAGTCACAAATATTCTAATAGCAAGGCCACATTTAAAAACTTTTTCATCTTGGATGTGTAAATTTACTTGCTTCTAAACTCTTTCACTCTTAATTTCAAATTTCTTCGATTTCGAATTAAAAAAAATACATGGTATCAGTGAATGAGTATAAAACAATTCTTCACATTCAAAAGTTTTAAATTAAAATTAAAACTTTTGAATTTTCAAAAATTAAACATATCCTTTTGATGAACGATCTGAAACTGTTCCCACAAACTAGAGGTCTAAGGAGTTGCACAAACTCGTGCAGCTGCGCAATTGACTCATCCGATGTGGAAAATTTTGATATTTGAAACATTCAAAGCGGCATATGTTAGCGACATGAGGCGAAACCTAAGTGAAATACATTGTTGGGGGCCGCTAAATTTATGCAATTGACTTCATGTGTGCCAACTTTTCGCTTGACTTCAGCTCATATTATAATATTACGTAACAATTGCAAATAGAAACAGACTATGTGCAGCTGTAGCAGATTCTTTTTTGTGGCCGTTAAGAGAGCCAGGGTCTGATCAGAACGTCCGACCCGCACGACAGAGAGCAGCAGCGGCGTCGATCGACGCGTTCGGGCGTCCCCTCCGGCCACCGATCCCTTCCCACGCGCGGATTCGATGGAGCGGAGCGATGGCCCGAGACCGAGCGGGGATGGGGGAGGGTGAGACAGGGTGGAGGGGGAAGCCTGGGAAGGAGAGAGTGCGGAGGGAGAGAAGGAAGGGAACGAGACGGGCAGTGTGTGGAAGGCAAAGAGTGGTAGGGAGAGGCGGGGAGTGGCGGGAGCGAGGCAGGGCGGTGCGGCGTGGGATGGGGCGGGATTGAGCGGGGCGGGGAAAGGTTGGGCGAGGCGGGGCGCGATAGGGTGAGGCGGGGCAGGGTGGGACAGGGAGGGGCAGGGCGGGGCGAAGTGGGACTAGGCGGGGATGAGAAGGTGCGAGGTGGAGCGGGGCGGGGTGGAGCATGCGCGACAAGGCGAGGGGACGGGGCGGGGCAGGGTAAAGCGAGGCGGGACGGGAGAGGCGGGACGGGAAAGGCGGGGCGAGAGAGGCGGGGTGGGAGAGTCGGGGCGGGGAGAGTGGGGGCGGGAGAGGCGGGGCGGGAAGAAGAGGGGCGGGGAGAGGCTGAGTGGAGTGAGGCTGGACGGGGTGAGAGGCGGAGCGGGGTGGGGCGGGTCGAGGCGGGGTAGGCACAGCGAGGCGGAGCGGGACGAGGCCAGGCGGGGCTGGGGGAGCGGGGCAGGACGGGATAGGACGTAATGGGCAGGAATGGGGCGGGGACCTGGAGCGACGGGCAGAGCGGGGATGGGGTGCGGAGGGCTGGGTAGTGTTGGGGCGGGTACTTGTTGCTGCGGTTCCGCCAGAGGCGCGTGCAGAGCGGATCGCGTCGGCACATTAGCAGCCCGGATTACCACCACCCCCGGCGCTCCCCTCCCACGCACTCATTTCCAAGTCTAACGCTTCGCCTGTTTTCTGCGCGCGCCGCAGCACCAGCGGCAGGTGATCCCCCACCCGCCCACGGCGACGCTCTCTCACTCACTCGATTCACGTGCGATTTTACTTTCTCATGTACGAAGACTACATACAGAACAAATTACAATTGCACAAAAGAAAGAAAATATCAGAAGAAGAGGTGACAGAAATGCATGTTTTTGAGGAAAGAGTTCCCGCTGTAAAAACAGAAAGTATTTTTCTTCAAAAACGTGTGAGTTCGTATATCATTTTATCTTCCTGTGTCTGTCTCCTGTGTAAGTTTATATCTGCCCGTAGCCATCATTCGGGCCTAAACAACTTGCGAATTAGATAGGGATCTTTTATTTTGAAGGGTACTTTACGTAAAATTTCATCACATTGTCAATATTTTTCACCAAAATGTTCTAAACGTTTTACTGTGAAGCACAACTGTTCAATAAGTTACATTATAGTTGTACCTCTACCTACAATAAGTCTCGTGAGGCCTCCCAAAAAAATAAATCTTCGGTGAAAATCATGATGAAGTGTGACAGTATAAAAACATATTTAAATGATATTATTTATTTAAATGTAGCTTATTAATGAATCAGTGAAAGAGCCATTAGCCATTTTATATTTTATACCAACAGACAAATGTCTCTCAGCAAATATCGGCTCTGCCGGCATTGTGTTTCTAACTGACTTCTAACTTCCTTTTAGTCCGTTGATTTACATCTACCTTTTTCCTCCATTCTGTTCTTTAAGAATTATTTTGTAAATGTAGATTGGCTAAAATATTTGAACCATGCCTTTCTCTTCTTGAACTCACTTCACATTTGTTGTCAGCAGCAACACCCTCGAAGTTCCATCGATTCAATTTGAGAAGCGGTTTTATCTTAGTAATCTTAATTTCTACACCACACAAGAGGGGGGAAAGATGCAAACAAGATAGTATTGCCTTAATGATCATCGTTTTTACGGTAATTTGTGTTATAAATGCATATAAAGTATCAAAACAAATATTCACATTAAAAGGAACTGCTAGATTGAGTAAAAATACGTGAATTAATATTATTACTTTGTGTAATTACCTAATGCTGTTCTTTCCTGTCTGTCATGTTAATAGTCATTTTGTCTCGGTTATAACATTTTTCATTTAGACGTATATCAGTTTCTAGTACTCATATCAGGAGGCAAGAAGGTCCCGAAATTTGCAAATTATTTTTCTGATAAAATCCAAATTTCAAAATGAAAAACTATTTCTCTGGAATCAATATTTTAGGAAATTACAAAGACACATGAGTTTAACTCACCTACACAAAGAATTAGACGTTCATTTAAAAATACAGAGACAAAATTTGCTTCCTCCAACGCATATGTCCTGGGCCATCGAAATATGTATCGGACTGGCCCTAGCGCAGGGCTTTCCAACTGGCGGCCCGCAGGTCACATGCGGCCATTCGGATCTTTTTGAGCGGCCCGCAACCCCATTGAAAAATTTTATTATAAAAACCAAATACAATACAACTGCACAATTCATCTTATTTTATTTATTGATACATTAATTTTCTTGTTGTATGTATCTTAATCATTAATTATGTTGAATACAAGTCGTATATAGTACGTATTTGTTTCAATATAATCTCAGTAATTAGGGTAAAATCCATCTTGGTGCGTCCCGCGACTTATCCAGAATTAGATACGTGGCCCATAAGCCCTTCTAAGTTGGACAGCCCTGCCCTAGAGTGACGAGCTGCTGGGCTCCGCTGCCGGGCTACGCGAGAACGCTGTCGAAAGAGCTTGTACCCCGGCGCGCCCCTTTCGGCTCGCCGTTCCTCGCATCATAAACAGCGCACGTGTACATTCGAATGTTTTCGTAAACAATGCCATTGTCACGTGGAGTTGTGTCACCTGCCTAATTCAATGGATGACCCGAAACGATCATAAACAATACAGTAGAAGCCTGTTACGATGTGTCACCGATTCCGGTAGCACATAAATTCATCTTCTCTGGATGTAAATTATTGACAACGATTTGCATCGATGCTACTGCCAGTCTCGATAAAAATTAAAATATTTGCTGATGATATACGCTAATCTCTTTGTAATAGAAAATGAATAAATTATAATTTTCATATTAGGTTCTTCTAACAATGAAAATACAAACGATAGTGAAAGGAAAATGGTCCACAATTTTCTGAATATTTTAACTCTTCATTGTACTCTGAAGAGAAATCATAATACAACTAAGTTACATACAAGCGCGCGGTCACCCATACAGGAAACAAAATGCAAACAAAACTAGCCACAGAAATGTTGAAATACAAAAATAATTATTTCCCTATTAAAATTTATATGCATTATTACTCAAATATAAATGTTTTTGCAAAATTCAAAGTATAAAGCTACTGTATGTTCGCACATTTGCTACAATATTTACTTCAAGCAATACGGTCCGCAGTAAAACTAGGTTCCTGTAAATGTTGAAAATAAAAAAAGGATTTAGTATGGAAAATGTTAATTAATTTATAGCCTACTGCATAGATTTTAAGCATGACCTTCAGTTGTTTCTTATGAACCCTCCGATTTTTAATGGCCAAAATTGAATGTGAAATGTGATAGAGCGTGATATTGATATTTCGTTGTAATTTTAATCAGCATAATTTCCAAATTGAGGTTTCAGGAATTAAACAATTATTTAAAAGTAAAGTATTATACGTAGGATATTTGGCATCTGTGGTCGCAAGTTTCTCAAGTTCCTCATTTATGATCTTGTCATGTATATTACAAGCGTTCTGATCATCACATTGCGCAACTCACTAGCAACCACTGTCCGAAACCAAACGTTTTGGTCTCAAGTCCTGCGTAAAGGCATGCTTCTTTTCACTATTATTGTGTTGTCATACTCATAAACTACAGAAACCCACCACCCTTCCCTTAGTATTAAAACATACCACCACACATTACTTCATAATTGACACTAATATCAGTGGAGATGTCGAGAACTATAAAATACCAACCGACAGGAACAGCCTCACTACAATAATAAAATGCTGCTAAAAAATGTCATTTGTTGCAGAAGGGAAATTTCTTGGAGTTCATCCTTATGTCAGGTTCAAAACAAGTATAATACAACATCCTTTGTACGTACTATAACAATATCAAAATTAAGTAGAATCTGGCTGAAAAATACTTATTTTATTTTATTTTTGTTTATCGTTTTTATTCCCTTTCATTAATTATCAGTTCAATTATATATAATGCATAATGTGATATGACACCTGTTTGAAAATACAATGAAACTAGCCACAGCGGCCGCGCCGACCTAAAGCGGTACCATTTCGAAAATGCAATGAGACTACAGTTGCTGCGGTCAAACCGACCTAAAGTGGTACTACCCCAAGTGGGATCATGACGTGCTGGCGTACCTCAAGGCCCTCGTCACTGCCGCTCACCTCGAGTCGCTCCCCGCGACGGCACTGGCCCTCGACCGCCCAGACAGAAGCACGCCGGCCGCAGCTGTTTGTGGGGCTGTTAATTGCGCGCAAGTCATTACAAACATAATTGCGCTGAAATTGACTTACCATCCCCCCGGCGATGCGCATGTGAAAAGCTCCTCCAGTGTCAATATTGTGCTTCGGTAAATTAAGTTTGTACACAGTGTGCAGGGGTGGAGGTGGGGGGGGTCGACGCTGGCAGACGCGTCGACGGTGGGGTGGGAAAAGTGGGCGGGGTCACGGTGGCGCAGCCCTCCCGGAAGCTTGCGGGGGGAGGGGATTTGCAGGATTCGAGGGCGCAATGGGTGATGTGGGCGTATGAGCCAGTTAAGGGTGAGATGATACGTCGATGAGGGTGTGGAGGAGGCGATAAGCGTGGCGACGCGTGATAGAATTTGAGAAGCAAAAGCGGGAAGACCTGTGGTCAGACGGAACGGGAGGGGGAGAGGTTGATAAGGGCGGAAGAGGAGGGTTGGGGAGAGGAGGAGCCGGGAGGTCGGCCAGAGTGCGAATGCCGGCGAAGTGACAGGCGGAGCGCTCTTACTGGAGCAGGGGTTCCTAACAGGTGCGATGAAATTTCAATGGGTGTCAAAAGAAGCGTGAGAGGTCGACTAGAGGTCGATAGCCGAATATGAACCGGTGACTGATTGGTAAAATCTAGATCCCGTTAATTATAAGAATATTAATGAAGTCGATAATTAATTTTATTTGGATTTAAATACACAAAACACGCAGTCAATTATAAATTTGTTTCTGGTCTTTCATTGCACATCTTTAAAAAGTCTTGAAAACTCAAGAAAGTATTGCTATGTATTCACAACCTTACTCTATTGTACAAGAAAATATTTTCCACAATACGCCCTGCAGAAAAGAAATGGTCAGCTATTTAAAAGGCGCTAAACAGCTGTTTATTTATTTATTTGTCAACAACAGTAAAAAGTGTATATGACGTGTGGGGAAAGAAATTTGCCTGCGCACATTTTCTTGAGGGCCAGAATTTAAAAAAAAGAAAAAAGAATTTAGAAAATAATTATTTTAGAAAAATAAAAATATTTGAAAAATGTTTTTTCCCGAGTTATAGAAAATCAATTTCAACTGTAAATCAACTACAAGCAAAAGAAGTGCTCAACAAAACGTGCGCACAGTGAAGCTACATTTACGTCCAGAAGCAAAACAAGGGGCTATCTCAGCACTTGCTCAATGGATCAGGGAAACTGGACAAAAACCTGACCGAGATGGGGTTTGCAACCCTCCTGCGACAATGAAGGTTAGGTTAATTTGGGTTTGGTTAAAAAATAAGCTAATCCAAGAAAAAATGTTTCCATTACTTAAAACAGAGCCCTTTTAAAAAATATTGATATATGGGGAAGTATTATTTCTAAACCATTTACAAAATATTATATGCATGATTACATTATGCTGCTATACATTATAGAGGAAATGCAAGAGGTGTCCATTAAGCATTTCTTTTTCAAGAAGTCGAAGCAAGAAAAGGCCTGGGAAAACCTCCACTAGAGTGTAGACTTGCCACTAAATGATACAGGAGGCAACGGCTGTAGAATGTTTTGGACGGAACGATAGTGCCATCGATTTCATTTGATTGGTTTGATTATTTCCGATTTCCGGGCGCGTTTGCGCGTCATTAGTCCCATACATTTAGCGCACGATTTTATCACGAGAGACGGCACCATTCTTCACCCACTGAATAGTGAGATCTGGTGCCGACCGACATGTGAGGTGGTGGGATTTTTTCCATCCTGGTATTTTCCACCAGCGGGGCACCGCCTCAGACGCGACAAACTACGCTCACGACTGTGTCCCGGCATGTACTGGTAATGTAGTCCATGTAAGTGTGTGTGTGTGTGTGTGTGTGTGTGTGGAAGGAGAGAGAACAAGGAAGAGGAAAGAAAGATCGCCTATGGTCCGTGGCCCGTTTGTTAGAGAAATGCTATGGCATTCGCCTGGTGTTAATCGCAGAAACCACGAAAAACTACCTATCAGAGCATCAGTGTATACGCTGAGCCATATCAGCCAATGACGGAGACATCGAGTGGAAGGGCTGAGTTGGGTAACAATATAAATGAAAACTGCGAGGGCGGTGAGAGGGCGGTGAGAGGGCGGCGAGGGGCCGGCGAGGGGCCGGCGAGAGGGCGGCGAGAGGGCGGCGAGAGGGCGGCGAGAGGGCGGCGAGAGGCCGGCGAGAGGCCGGCGAAAGGCCGGCGAAAGGCCGGCGAGAGGGCGGCGAGAGGCCGGCGAGAGGGCGGCGAGAGGGCGGGAGAGGGCGGCGAGAGGGCGGCGAGACGGCGGCGAGAGGACAGCGAGAAGGTTGAGAGAGGGTGGGGAGAGGGGTGGACGGGTGTGAGGAACGAGCTGCCTGACGAAGCGTCTTTTCCCACAATGGGGCGCTAACCGGAGCGTGTGGCCACGGGTCCGAAGCTGTTGTGTCCGCTCGGAGCATAAACCCGGCGCCATGGGGCGCGGGCGGCGGGGCGCGGGCGGCGTGGCGGGGGCGGCGGGGCGCGGGCGGCGGGGCGCGGGCGGGCGAGTGTGGGTGCTGGACACGGTTGCGCCTGTCCCAGTTTCCTTTGGCCTCCGCGAACACAAGAGCAACCTTCCATAATCCAGCCCCAAAGCCGATTACATTGTAAGAGCGGACTAATTTGATGCGCGCACCTCCGTTCGGAAACTACTCCATAAGCTGCATAATTCGTGCCTTTGGGGAGAGTTTTAGATACTCTGGTTGAATTTCATTATTCAAGTTGGATAAAGTTTTAACTGAACCCGTAGCTCAAATGTACAAAACTCGAGACATTACTTAAAGTGGTGCAGGGTTATTATAAAAAATCATTTATAATTAAAATTAGTTTTGCATTAAAAATAAATCTCTAAAAGAATCAAAAGTTGAATTATTAAATTATATTCATTTAATAGAAAAAAAAGAGTTTCCTTAAATTTCATTCCACAAATTTGACTCACTTTGACTTGTTAATAACAAGGCACGTATAAAAGCTGTACACAACACTAATTAGAACGAAAATATTGGTTTAAATATCAGACGCAAATTCTTTTAGCAAATTGCCCTAGGTACGAATAGGCACATCAAGTCAAAATGTGTCTGTTTTGAAAAAAAGCTAGAAGATATTTCAGTACTACGCCAACTAAAAGAATTAAATAATCACTACGAAAAAATATAATTTTTATCCGGAGTCAATAGCGAAGATCAGTTGCTGTCGTTCCGCGACTGCTCGTATTGCTATAGTAGCGCCGGTCAGATCTAGAAAATAAAAAAATAAGTAGTTTTCATTTTGTTTAAAAATAATTTAAATCCCTACACATTATTTTCCACGGCATCTTCTACGGAGTATTTTTTTTTTTTGCACGCTTCACTCGCACCCGAAACTAATGCAGCTAAAACATCGCGTACTTTCTCGCCCGTTTTTTCACGCAACGTTACGCAAAAAATACTCATATTTTCGAAAAATTATACATGACTTTACTTCAAAATCTATCTTTAAGGAAAATATTTAATTCAGAGAAGAAATATAGATCTTCATAATTGTAGTTTCAGGAAGATGCCAAAAGTATTTTAAAGTTTTGCAATTTTCGAAAAATCAGGGTTTCAACGAACGTGATACCTACACCAATATCTTTAAGGTTCTTTACACTATTTAAAAGCAAAATTTAATCAAAAACGATGGAGCCCTCAAAATAAAATTATCGATTTCAAATTCAAGGGGCCGTAGCACCAGCAAGATCGATTGAGGAATATCAATTTTAGAGAAAATCCGCTGAACAGTTTAGCCGTTAGCTTTGTTCACAGACGGACGGATGAGATGGACAGATGCTTTGGCGTCATTAGATTTTTGGTATCAATTACCCATGAATCATATATTCTGGATACACCACGTCTTAGAGGATTGTTTTCTACATTTAACAATTAAATTTATCCACTTTTTCGTTACCAAGGCCCTGTAATAAGAGTTTGTCTCCCAAAATTTCACCGCTTTTACGCGCAGCATTAGATTACTTTCTCTATACTTCGTAGCAAGAAAGTAAAAATCAATCACATCACAGATGTCACTCGTCAATATCTTTTATGTTTCTTTATCTTGTCGTAAAGCTTGTTTGGGGAGCCTAACACCTGCATTTTTCAATAGTCTAAATAAAACACTGCATCGTGCAAACCCCTCAGAAAAGGGTAACTCTGTCAAAATTGAACGAACAAAATTACTGAACAAGCAGCGAACGCAGGGCATTGAGGTAGGAGCAAACAGTCCACCGCGGAAAACTGAAAGCGGGCAAATAAAAAAGCAGCAGGAACACCCGCGCCTTCGACAAAGTATTTTACATACATCGCACTGTAATAACACGCAATGCAATGCAACGCACCACCATCACGACGGGTGCCGCCGCCGCCCCCGCCACCCCCGCCGGGCGAATTCACAGTAAATCGCGTATTAGCAGCGCTGTCAATTATTTAGTCGTGCAATTACCAGAGGCTTGAACGAGGTGCTGCCGGCCCTCCGAACCACGCTGGGATGACCGTCGAATCTAGCAAGCAAAATTACAGCGCGGATCGGATACTCATCAAATGGCTCCCAGTAGAGAGGTACGTGATTACATTCCAAAAGTAAATCACGATTAGGCGTTTTAAATTATATTTTCTCTCTTTGGAGTTCGTGGTCTGTCGGCCGTCCGAAAGATGAAAATGGAGAAGGTCTAGGGTGGAAAATAAAGATACATCACACGTGGCGTTAAGGAAGTAATGAAGAACTGGGACGGAAAAGTCGGAAGAAATTGGAAATGAAAATGAGCAAAACGACATTAAGCGGCATAAACTTCACTTAAACAGGAAGTGTTATACTTTTTACCTAATACAGTTAAAAAATAAGAACAAAATTTATATTTTTCAGCCAAAATTCTCGATTCTTTCGAACAATAATATGTTCATCAGAATTCCACAGCAATGCTCTAAAATTGTCTGAATGTGCGTCACAAAAAACAACTTAAAAATTAAAATCAAGTTTTATCTGTTGTCTATTAGGAGCATGCAATGTTTTCTATTTTTTTAAATGTGGAGATCGACTCAAGTTCGCTGCAAAATTATCTAAATATAATATTATTTAAATATAATTGTTATAAATTTCAATATTGTTGAATGTTAATATTATTCAATTCCGTAAAGTACAGTAATGTATGAACTCGCGCTTATATTTAATGATTCCCATTTTTATAAATGCGCCTTGAATAAAATTATAAACTAGATAAATATTGCCATAACGGGTAATACGATAGCTCAAAGAGATACACATTAATTATTCGTAAAATGTGCCCTTAATTCCAGAAGGGTTTTGGCAAAGCAAAGATACGTTAATATTTTCTCAAAAATAGAATTATATATTCGAAAACACAAAAAAAGGGAATGTGTCCTCCTATTAGATCTGAACAGCTACTTTCCAAAAATTAGAGTATGGTCTCAGAACAAGGTTTTGTTCAGCATGACGGGCAATGTCACACGATTATGGATAATAACTGGAAGATAATTCCCATGCTCACTTTTAATCTTGGAAATTTATGCTACATGAAGTATTTCACAAATAGCAAGTAGGTAGAAAAACAATTTTACAATGAAAGACTTGAATTTTTATATTAAGTGAAGCGAAGTATCAGTCTCACAAACATCTAATTAATATCTTGATATATAGACAGTTATTACTGCTACATTCACAAGAATGTCTGAAATTATTCAATTCATAATAGCACAATTAATAAAAGAAAGTGTCTTATGCTGACCGCAACGTCCGAAACGTACCGTATGCGCGGGGATATGTGAAAGTACAAGACAGAAGACTGTTGAAGAAACATTTTCCGTAACTAACCATAACGATGTTAACTAAAAAAACTGTTTACAAAAAAACTGATTATAATGGAGGAATTGAGATAACACAGTGATAATCCCATCATACATACGAAATTACAAGGCTAAATCAGAATACCCTAAAAAAACATGATTCAAGCGATGTACAAATGTATTTATCGAGCAACATTCTATGGGCAAAACGCGAATGAAACTAAAAGAGAAAAGTTTTTTGTCAGATTACACAGCGGTTGTATGCTCGGCAAAACACTGTCTCTGGTCGCTAAGTATATTTACGTTTATTAACGGTTTGACGTCATTCAGAATAAAACTGTTCTCATGCAACATATTATTATTGTTTGTTTCTTTATGAAATCTGGAACTACAATGTGGTCGTAAGCGGCGACCAAGCTGCGAGAAGATGTGCAAGTACTCGAGCATTGCTCCCACCCACGCACCAACCAAAAATAATTGTGGTAAATAAACAATAATTATTTTAAATTTATTTCCTACTTCAGCTAACTCTCAAATAAACAAACAAATCTAACTTCTTAACGGATAATGCCCCAAACATTATATTTTTTTGTACCTTGATTATACTTCTCATCAGTGCGTCAACTTCTTGGTAGGTTCTTTGTACCGAAAGGAGCCCTGAACAGATAAATCTTATCTGTATTACAAGTTCTGTCTCTTTGTTAAACCTTTGTCTTTTCCATGGTTGACGATCACACGTGAGATGAAGGAATGTTTTGTCCTCTCCACAATCACAGAGGGGAGACTCAACTAGGCCTAATTTACATAATTTGGCTAGTAAATATCCATGTCCAGTTAAAACATGTTGATGATGGCGTAAAATGAGTGAATTTGCCTTTAAATTTTACACAGCGAATCACAATAAATCCAATTCTCGGTCCACAAACTCTCTATATACTTTCTCTGATCGCATAATCTTTACTAGAAAATCCCGGCAGACGTTGTTCTGCTCTTTATCTCCCTCTTTCGCCTCCCATCTTCCTTTCTCACTGTCTCTCCCTCCTTCCCTCACCCTGTCCCTATCTATCTGTCTTTGCCGCTCTTTCACTCTCATTCACGTTTACTTGCAGATTCTGCACGTCTCTGAGCAGGTAAGGTAATATCGGGAAGCGCCGGACCAGCAAAAATGTAATAGAATGTTCGAGAAGAACTCATTCTGTAGATTACAGTGTGATAAACGTTTCTTTGAGGTCTTCAAAATGTTAGTTTTTAAATCCCTAGATCGCCTCGTTTACGAGTTATTTAACGATATAGATTCAAAATGCTGTCGAGTGTGTTTGCGGGTTGCATTTGACGTGAAT
Organism: Acheta domesticus; assembly: GCA_031308135.1. Lineage (NCBI taxonomy): Eukaryota > Metazoa > Arthropoda > Insecta > Orthoptera > Gryllidae > Acheta > Acheta domesticus. Next base: position 23,360,026 of record JAHLJT010003656.1, on the reverse strand, counting down.
ATTTAGTTTTGCTCTACAGTGCCATGTAGTGGAGTTATAACAGAATTAACAGCATATAAACCTTCTGGGTGAAAAAAAGTACGTAGAAGTGTCAACTTTTATGAAGATAGGTCCAAAGGTGTCAGAGTTTAGCTCTTATGTATCAACATCCAGTTTTACCCTCCTGAGACCCAGAGATTTTTTTTTACAAGTGTCTTGTAAAAATGAACTTAATATAGTATAAAGGACCATCTGATTTTGAAAAAAATATTTAAAAAATTCTCTGAGGTCTCATTCGCCTGGAAACTGAAGTACAGTATACTGTACTTTGGGTCTCGATTAATAAATTTCATATTATATAAAGTCCATGTATTTTTGATCTGTAGAGGAAAGTTTAAAAACATTTAAAGTTTAATACATTTATTAATAATGCAAAAAATATTTTATAAATATTCAAAAAGTACAATTGAATTCTCTCATATTTAATTATTATGGTACTCCATGAAACAATTTCTTTTTGCAACCAGACATAAAAATATTTTGCAAGTAGTACAGAGTGTTCTTGTTCTGCCATTACATCCAGGTCTTCTGCATTTTTGCCAGTCTTTAACATCAACAATTGTGGGCATATGCGCACATTTTGCTTTCCTGACATTGTCATGAGGTAGAGGGGACTGGAACTTTTCTTTTTTTGGTCATTGGCACTTGATTTTCTTCATCTTCAGGAATTAATATTTCATTTTCCTCATCTTTCTCATTGTAAATTAAATGTTCTCCTAACATGAGTTTGTATTTCCGTAATTGTGGTATTTTTCTGCTAGGAACGTTCTTATCAATCATATCCTTCTTTAGCTGAAGCCAGGCATTTACCACACACATGTCAATCAAGTGAAGGAATGTTCTGATTGTCCATTTTTTTGTTCTTGCTCTCATTGGGCAATATGAGAGCATCCTGTCAAAAAGGTCTACACCTCCCATCTTAGAATTATATGCATTTATAACCTTGGGCCTTGTGACATCCATGTACTTCTTCTCTTTTTGTTGTACCTTTTGCATATGTCAGTAGGATTGACACCATGAACTGATGACATCATAACAACACTTTTCCTATCCATCCACTTCACAAGACATTTGCTCCCATCATAAGAGACTAGCATATCAGAAGAACCTCTACCTTCTTTACTAAGTTCTTTATCTGTCTTCAATTTTGCTTCCTTGGGAATTCTGTTTTTTTGGATAGTGCCAGTTGAACCATATCCTCTTTTCAAAAGTTCATCACATAATTTACGACTAGTGAAGTACCGATCGTGATATATGAAGTGTCCCGGCGTAAGGCTCTCAGTCAATTGAAGAACTGCTGCTTCTCCTAAACCAAATCCTTGATTAGTGTACTCAGGATGTGTAGTTTTTCCCTGATAAAAGGTAAAATCTAAAACTTGTCCATTTGAATTTGCCAAAACAAATACTTTTAAACCAACTGGATTTGGTTTGTTTGGACAGAATTGTTTCAGGGAACATACCCCTGAAAATGGCACAATCATCTCATCCACAGCAACATCTCTCTCTCTTTCTATTTTCAGGCAACCTTCCCTTATTTTGTTTATCAATGGACGTAACTTCCACAACCTGTCAATTTTCCTTGTGTTTTCTTCAATATCATCATCAAATACAACCTTAATACAAGTTCTCAAAACAAAGAATCTGTTACGTGTCATATTATCACTGATAACAGATACTCGCCATCTGTTGTCCCAGTACATTCTGATCATTGGATATTGAAGACAACTCATTATCATATTAATTCCTAAGAATATCTTTAATTCTGCCAAATTCAGATTCAAAGGGCAACCATTTTGTTTCACATAAGTCTGACATGTTTTATCAACTATCATCTGCAATATTTCATCATCAATGTATTGGTGAAAATAGTCACTAAACTCATACTCTCTTCTGTCTAAAAGAGGTATCGTAGGCTGGGATATAAAAGGAAATTCTTGAATAAAATTTCTCCTCATCCACTGGCATCTCGGAGCGCTTTTTTCTAGAATCTAAAATGAAATGGAACACACAATTAATTTTTCAATTGAACCGATTAAAAATTCTGTAGGTAATGTAGGTAGTGAACATGCTATTCAATAAAATCCGGTTTTTATCTATGTACCTCTTCATCCTCATCATCACTGGATTCATCACTATTGTCTTCAATTACCGGAATCGGTGTTGCAATTACACTAGTATTTCCTTGCTCTGAATCTTCTTCTCCATCAGACAATTCACCTTCAGATTCATCTAATGTATTCAAAACTTCTTCCAAATATTCTTCGATTTCATTTTCTAAAACAAATTATTATAATAAATTTCATGCAGGGATTTATAAAACATAAGTTAGAATTGATAAACGAGTTATTAGATAACTTTAAGACAACTATTCAATTTCACGTATAGCATTTCATTAGCTGAGTCCCAAAGTACAGAATAATGTACTTCAATAAATACACTATTCTCACACTCTACACAAACAAAAATATACTCGTATTTTAGCATCAAATTACTGGTAGAACATTTGAGATAATATGTATTACCAACAAACTCTCTAAAAATGCAAAAAAAGGGAGATATTCACTATTACCTTGAAGACAGCGTCCATCACGCGGGAACATCTTCGTCGCCATTTTATAAAAGCTCTTGTTTGAAGGGCTAAATGCAAGGAACATGAAGATCGAGTACTCTATTCCGTTCCTAGATAGCAGCAGAAGACTACAAGACATAAATCACCCTTCAACTCGCCCTGCTACCTAGTGAGGAATTTTTAAAACTTGAAGTACAGTATACTGTACCGGGGGTCTCAGGAGGATAGAGAGAAGATTATACTGTGCCTCCTCTCTTAATTTGGTACCACTCTCATGCAACATGACAATTGTTGAGTTGTGAACTTTCTGTATTGGCGCTGCGATATTGGCACGAGGTTCAACTACAATTTGTAGAAATTTTCAAACGCCGCCCGCCATTTGCTCGCGCGGATCCGGCGTTAGCCCCCGCCGCGCCAGTGCAGCCAACCGCGGGCGCGAGAGCTGCCCGGCGCCACGCCCGGCCACTCCTATTCATTAGCGCGCAACGCGGCGCCGGCCGTGGCCGGCAGTAACAAGTATTTTCGGAGGGGGGCGCAGATTACAGGCGGCTTCCGCAGATGACTGAGCCCGGCCGGAGCTTTGATATGAACTGATTATGGAAATGACACCGCGAGACTGCGCTCTCCGAGCAGATGGCCAATGAGGGCGAGGGACAGGTGGTGTGACGGTGGGGCTGCGGGCGGTGGAAGCTGTGGGGGCGGAGGCGTCACTAGAGGGGACGGTGACTGGCGAGGGCGGTGGTGTTGGGAGCGGTGGAAGGTGCCTAAGGTGGCCTCCAACGTCGGCTGGAGGCGTGAGGGTAGCGGGAACGGCGACAGGGGAGGTGGTCGGGCCTGGCGAGAACGGTGGAGGGGATTGTGGCGGGGGCGTGGTTGGGGTCGAAGGGCGCTGAACTCGATGTAGTAATTTGGCGGCCCTGGCAGCACCACGCGATCACAAGGCGGGTGTTCGAGGGAGGCAGTAGGCTCCTCATGCGGAAATGGAAGGGTGAGAATCGGGGAGGTTGAGTACGTTGGGCGTGTAGTGGCTAGATCACAACTGAAGCGTCAGAGATCGGGACTCTCGAGGTTCGAATCGCGACGGAGGGAGATATTCGTCACTAATTAAGAAGTTCGTTGGACTACAACTGCCTATTGAGAATCACAGAGACGTGATCCTTTGATCGGGACTGTTTTGCGAAGTTTTCTCCGGTCAATTCTAGACTCGAAAGACTTTAACAGTACAGTGAGTAAGCATAATTTAAAGCCATGACTGGAATTGCACTGTAGTGAGTGAGAGGGCGAGCAAGTGAATAAGTGAAAGGATAAATGAACGAGATTTGATTCCTGGCGGGTCAAGAAGTTGCGTTCTTAGTCTCGTACGTGTACAGAATGTAATATCTCGGGTGGTGGTCATATTCTCCCCAAAAGAAACATGAATTCTGACGCCGACCTTCACGTCGATTGGGCGGTTTTCCTTCCCAGGTATCTCCTCCACCGCCTCATTAAAAGAAAACAACGCAAAGCACAAAGAAGCACAAAGCACAAAGAAGATGAAGAGCGGCGGACCCATTCGGTGGCTGTCGCATGAAGAAATACAATACACACTACGCGCATCGGCCTCTTTCAGTGAATCTCGCACATATGGCATTTCGTTTGTCCATATTGCACAACTTAGTTGCGACACAATTTCCGCTAAAGCATCGGTGACTGGGGGCCCGAGTCTCGACTGTGGTGGATTTTCAACGCTGGCTAGGTCAAATCCCGCCGCTGTCTGGAGAATTCTCGCAGCCGGATTCGTGTTCGTGATTTGGATGATAAATACAGATATTTGTCGTGATTTCCATGATAAATACTAGTCCAATGTCTGAGTAGTTCCTCAACAAACGATCCACGGGTCGCACATGATCTTTCCTTACTCTTTTCTCTTCTCTCCCCTTACTCAACTCAAGGCATTGTAGTGCCTCCGACCCTAGGTTCGAGTCCCGACGATGGCAGGATTTTCAACACACGCTTGTGAGCTAGGCCAAATTCAGCCGATGTCTGGAGGAGAATTCCAGCGGCCAGCTGTCCTGATCGGTAGCTTCCGTGAATTCTCTGAACAACACCAAGCGAATACAGGAGCAGCCCTAACAAACGAAGCACGGACCGCGCGCGATCTTTTCTTCCTCTTCTTTGTCCTATCGTCACCCCTTACACACACACACACACACACACACACACGTGACTAACGTGCACTTCACGATCACACAAGCCGGAAGACCGGTCGCGGGTTTAGAGCTTGTGCATATTATGCATATCATGTACTCAATTGCATATTATGTCCTGAATAATTTAAATCATAAATAATTGGACTCAAAGAGATGTTGTGTTCAATGTGATATTTTTGCACATTGACTTATTTGCAAGATTCTGTAAGTACATAACAAATAACATGTGGTTTCCAATAGTCTAGAATGCAGTTTCTTAAAACAAAAACGGTTTATCTAGTGTATTGCACAAAATGAATTAATTTAATAATTTAAAAAAATTGGCAAATTTGGAAAACAAATTTCGCTTTTTGATTAAAAAATGTAATTCTTGAAAGGTAAAATAATTTTTCTTTAACGTTTAAATTGTTGTAGAAGAAATTACATTTTTTAAATAAAATATTTGAATTCCAAATTATCTAGCTAATCATCTAGCTCCAAATTATCTAGCTCTAGTTAATCATCATAACTTGAATTCCAAATTATCTAGCTCTAGTTAATCATCATAACTTCTATGACATACTTATTCAAATACAAGCACAAATATGAGATTTGTTGAGTTGAATATTTATCATCTTTAATTTTATATTCGTTAGTTTGTTCCTAAAAAAGGTAGAGTAGAAGAAACTCCATGTATAACCAGCTAATCATAATCTATTTTACGCAACGTCAGAACTATACAATTCAACACAATTACTCAGAAACAGATAGTACAAGATGAGTTGCACGTATTCCATTTCGCTGTATAACGAGGTATTCCGTAACAAGCATCTGGTCTACAGCAAACTAGGTTTCCGGGGCAGTATATCATGAAGTTTAGAAACACGGACATGGCGCTGGCGCCAACACACTGGCAGCAAACCACTCCGCGACGTCACCCCCCCCTGCTTCCACCAGCCCTTCTTGGAAGGGCAGACCCAGAGAGGGCCATGGTGCTATCCTTTGAAAGCGTTCAGAATTATGCCCAACGCTTTAAACAATTATAAATATATGATCCTGGAAGGTTGCAGTAAATAAAGCGAAGGGCGGAAGAAACCTCCAAGAAAACGGCTGGAAAGGTCGTAGCAAATGAAAGACATTCCCTGCATTATGTAAATCGAAAGTTGTGTTAACTCTTCAATATTTCGGTGAGTATGTGAACCTTCATCAGATCTTGATATTAAAAAGGCCTGACAAAGATCTAAATTCGCCCTAAGTATTGACGAGTTAAAACATTCTTTTAAATAAGAAAACATAGGAATCGTCTTATTGCATTTGAGCCGGCTGATTATTCCTCGGCACTTTCCGGGTATTTATATATCTTCCTGTCTTCCACTCTTTCCAATACATGAAATAGTGTTGATAGAATAACTTTTTATTACTAAATTGAGTACATTTCATCCCATATAATTATGTTTAACTATTGTCGGAAGAAGCGTTCTAATCATACTTAATGCATTATGTGCCATTTTCAAATTTTTTTATATTAAATTATTCACGTCTTGTTTTTCAATAGGAATCCAGCCTTGTAAAATTATAATCCCTATTGTATTTCTGTGTTTAATCATTCTCTTAAGATACAACGCCAGTTGCACAATGTTACGTCATATTCGTGCAGCCGTCGCTCGCCTGAAAATTCTACAAATCCAGCCCACGTCAGTTCTCCGACGTGCAACTGCGACCAAAGGATCCTCGGAACCGCTGCAAAATGCAATTAGTTTAATATATTAGCTTTGAACACCTTGCCAAACTTCTCAATTTTGAATTGACACATGCTAATGCATTTCTTCGTTAATTACAATTCAGTACATCTTAATGCTTTTAACTGTAACAAACCAAAGTCGATCGTTCATTGGCTGAACACAACGACTCCCACAAATGCCGTTTGCCCCCTACGGCCTCTGTAACGAACGCTCAGTTCAGAGTTGCACCCTTGGACTCATGACCGCTCATAAAATGTGCCAATTCTCTGCAGTAACTTAGAAAATGCGTATGAACTCTATTTGTTTAACATGCGTATAGTGCAATATACATCTTCATAAAATCACAGCAAATTAGTTGTCTATGACTGTGTTTGAACTTTACTTGCGTGTGTAGCGCCATATCTTGAAATTCAATTATTCGAGTTCATGTTCAGTGGACTGTTTGTGCTAAAATAGTTGCTGGACGTTAATCTAATGAATCCTGATCTAAGGATTGTACGCCGGAAAGGCACAGTGCTAACACACGACTTACGCACAGTGCTAACACGCGATCTTAAATTCGATATTTGCCTGCTTTTATAACTTTCCAATTATAATTATTAAGTACGACTTACAGAAGAATACTTCATATATGTACCAGCCAATTTTGTATCACCTACAAATCCATTTTAAAATTCGGGCTGATAGTGGATGCCAGGACCAATCAATAGAGTATACTGAACTTACATATTTTTTCGAAACATTAACGGGTATATACTTAAAGAACAGATATTAACCAAATAGGAGATATTGTGCAATATAATAGATAACGAAAGATATTGTATGTTTTGCGAGGATGTCACAGTGAAAGTGACTAGACGACAATTGCGATACGTTAACAAACTATTTTTTGAGAGCAACAAGTGGAAATAGAATATCCCTATGAATTTAATATTACAGGACAAAAACAATAAAACGCTTATAAATGTCATTTACAAAAAGTGACCCTCCCGCTATACGCCCTGAATACACAGCACTTGTACACATTCATATGCTCAACTCGGAACGAATAAATAAATCCTATGCTACATTTTACAATTACAGTTTCAATTACCGCATTTCCGGGAATCTCCTTTTATGTTACTTCTATTTCCCATAACTTTTTTGAAAAGTACTACGAATTAAACAATTTGATTTCGTGATTTAGAGGAATAATGATAATAATATAATTTATATAATAATAATAATAATAATAATAATAATAACTTTATTAGGAATTTCATTATGGCAATTGCTTACACACAGGTTGTTTTGCAAGAAGTTGTCGTTCGAAATCATTTCCGGACCACAAAGTCTGGAGTTTTCAAGATCTCGGTGATTTCGGGGCAGCATTTCCGGGGAAAGGGTGGGTTTCCTCAGCTCCGCCTCTTGTGGGAGCCGCGAGCGGTCATCGGCTGCTCAGCCACGGGAACCGAGTGGGAAAAGCTCTCCTGCGACGGGCAGCGGTCGGCGGCGGGGGCGGGGGCGGAGTGGCGACCGCCCAGCGCTCTTCTTCACATTCACTGCCGACGACCACGCGGAGAAATCGAGGGGGCTTTCTACCTCTTGGAGGAGGCGGCGGTGTGGGCGGTGGCGGCGTCGCTGGCAGCGAGGATGGGGTAGTGATGGCAGAGGTTTGTGTTGCAGGGGCCAGAGGTGTGATGGTGGAAATGGCCATGGTGATGAGTGATGGCACGGCGGGGATACGACCGTAGCGAGATTGGAAATAAAATTGGTCATGAGCATCACAGTTGAGTGCGGTAGGTGGGAGATTTGAAGGTGAGCCGGCTACGTTTAACTTCGAGCCAGTCTGGAGGAGAATTTAACGGCCGGCTGCTCAGACCGGTATTTTTACGTGGGTTCTTCGATCAAAACCAAGCCAATGTCGGAACAGTACCGTAACACACGGGCCACGGAGCACGCGCGATTTTTTCTTCCTCTTCCTTCCCAACCTCACCCCTTACTTACACGCATACATATACAAACATGCCCTTATACTACCAGACTTATCTGGAGACCAGTGGTGAGCTTAAAACTTGTGCGCGTTGGAGCGAGAGGGAGATACCTGGAGAGGAATAAGTTTTGCAAGCCTACGTGTAGGTCGCCGTTGGAACTTACAATTCACCGGAAGGAATCACTGATATATCCCGGAGTAAAAGATTCACTACAAGTGTGTAATGACAATAGCAGTTGGCGGGTCCGGAAACATCAATTAATGAATTTGAAAGTGAAGGTCCTGGAAGTATTGGCGCTGGCGATGCCGGGGTTAATGATTCTGGTGATAGTGCCGAGTGTGGTGGTGACCGGTAGTTCTACTAATAGAGGTGGTGATGGAGGCCGTGAATATGGACAAAGTTGGTGCCGGGGTTGGTGGTGGCAATGACGGCAGTGGATATGATGTGGTGGTGGTGATGACGATGGTGGCTACGACAGTTAAGTTGACAATGACATGTAAAAGTGATGATTAGCGATACGGTGATGGCGGTGGCAGTGTTTCTGATAGCAGTGACTATTAACCTAACGATGAGTGACAACGGTGGCTGTGGAGGTGGAATTCCTAGACAGTGGAGAAGGAAGTGTCGGCGATAGCGAAGGCAATGGCTATGATGGAGTGAGAGTGATGCGGAAGGCGGAATGACACGGAGGCGGAAGGGGAGGACGAGTTCTCCAATGTTGCGGCGGCAACTCGAGAAGATGGCGACCCGTAGAGCAATGTTTGGACCGCTCGCCTTCCACCGCTGCTGGGTGAGGGGTTCAGATCTCAGTCGAGCCATGTGGAATTTCGGATGGACAAAGCTGGAAGGCGTGTTTCTACTTGCGATTCTTTCGTATCTCCTACTCTTTGACTCTCCATTTATATCATATCTTCATAATCGCATACGCAGTCAAATTAGCCATTGCAGGTTTGGTCGAGGCTAATATCTGGCGAATAATAAATTCGGTTCATCATTTTACAGCCTACGATGCTCAACACATACGGGCTTTTTTTATTAATTTGAAACATCAATTTATTTCATTTCACTTTTATTTTGTTCTTAAATAAACAAACGTATCATGTTGATAAGGCATTATATATTTAATGTACCACTGACAGATATGATTGTAAGAAATTAATAATATTGAAATATGCACGTCATTATTTTCTGTAAGGGTTCCACACACCTTGCATCCGGTCTGGATTTTCTCTCGGCTGGTAGCAGAAGCGGCGGCGGGGTGGGGTGGGGTGGGGTGGGGTGGAGTGCGGGGTGGGGGAAGCGACATGCATGACGGGGCTTGCCGCCTCTCTCATAAGAAAGATGGCAATTTCGATACGACTCAGGATTAGAGGGAGAGCTTGGTCGTCATGAATCATGATCCTTGATTCTTTCCATGGGCGTTTTCTAAAACAGAGACTACATTGGAAGTTGCCTGCGCTATTACCTGCGCTGGATACCGATCACAGTCCTGTTAAATCACATGGTTAACTTCGGTACGCGTTCTATGTAACAATTTGCACGTGAGTGAAAGTACCTGAATGGATTTAGTAAAAGGAAGGCATAATTGAAAACAGAAAAATTATAGTTAAAAGCAAATAAGATTTATGAGTTCTGAGACGAATATAGAGACAGCTTATCGTAATCTTACTTAATTTTTTCAATCGTTACATGTTTATTTTCTTCTCTAATTATTACAGTTTAGTTTGTTAATGGAACATCTTATTGGTAGGTAGAGTAATGAATTACTAAACAATTAAAGCAGTAACATTAATCTAACATTTTTTAAGTAATTTTCAAAATCGTATGTCTATTTTGTTGATTTTGGTGTACCTAAAATGCAATGTTAACTCAACTAAATTGAATAGTGAGTTCCAAATAATGTTTTAGAGCCCAAGGTGTTCTCATTACTCCGATCAACATAGAGACAATGTAAAGGAGCACAAAAAAATTAAAAATATATAATCTAGCATTTATATAACATTGTGATATGCATCTTAGCAGGTGAAACGATATGCATCTTAGCAGATGAGCAATGACGTTTGAGAAATGAAGCACCTGCTGGCCATTTAATGCACGCTACATTGACCAAGCGTTGTAACAGTCATGCAGTGCTCACCACTTCGGACTTGTTAAAAGAGACTTATTCCAATTATCTTGAAAATACATTGTATCCCGCTTATCTATTCCTGTATCAGTACAACATAAGAATATTTAAAATGTTACGAGATTTGCTAATTTATTTAGTGTGAAATTGGTATTTTGGAGATTCCACAACCGATCCAACAACCGATTTTGCCTGCTTACATTTTGGACAGGTTTGATATGAAGGCACTGTTTTTCATACTGATAATATTTTAAAATTAATAATTTCATCCATAAATATTTGCTGTCTTTTACAAGTGAAGATATAATTTTATGTGTACAGATAATAAACGAATTCATTGTTAAATCCACGGCTAGTCAAATGTCAACTGCATAACTGGAAATATTTGAAGAATCATATTTTCTGAGCAGATGTGTTACGCATATGGTTTGAAACGTTTCCTTCTTTCACTTAATAATATCATTCATTTAAGCTCTCACAGCTGTGTACTTCCTTTATGCAGTTCAATTCGTTCTTCGAATTTTTCATTTGTTCTATCTCCAAGTATCATTTTCAAGATAATTGTGTTCAATTATCTTGAAAAACATACTTAGACAGCTGCTACGCAGTACTCCACAATAATAATGAAAACAGAAAATCATCTTGTCGAGAAATTATATACTACTGCAATCATTCGAAAAGGGCCCAATAATTTGGAATAAAAACAAGCTGAAATAATAAATGTTTTCTTCTGATCGACCCGACTGTTAGTCACGCAACACAATCCCTAGTAGGTGGTCTGTCTTTCTCGCCCCCTTATTTGGCTTAGGCCTGTGAAGTACCCCATATTTACTGTCGTTTAAACAAGCCTATTGTTACTTGTCGGCTGCAGTGATGATTAAATGTGGTACAAATAGAACATACGGTTTCCAACCGCTGCACTGCATATATTTTAATTCTAATTACCATGTTACATTTGTACCTTTGTCTAAAGACTGTAAAAGTAGATGAAATAACTTAACAACGCCGTCATAACTTTTCTATAAAAAGACACGGGAGTCCAAAGAAAACTTACAACCCTGTGCTTGCAAGCGTTGAAACCGGAAGCTCCACGACTTTAACTATCGCCTTACAACGAGCACTCCAGCAAACAGACACGGGCACAATGTATTCAACAGCACACTCTTGCAAATAAATCATCCTCAGAGGTATTTCTCCACTGCAACTAGTAGCCATTCAAGCGTCGTAGCGGCGTATGCCACAGGACGAAGCGGCTTTCACGAAGCCGCGAAAAGTTTTTAAACTGTATGATCCCGCAGCCGCAAAGGCAGCCTTCCTCTGCCGGAGTACAAAAGCAGACGGGCAGACGGCGCGCGTGTGGCTTTTACTGCCTGTCCTCTTCCGCGTAGCGTCACAAAGCCGCGTCTCGCCGTGCCGCGCCGCGCCGGAACCCGTCCGTTCCGCCCGGCGTGGAGGCCCCGCCCCGCCCCGCCCCTCCCCTCCCCGCCCCGCCCAACTCCGCCCCCGCCGCGCTGCTCTGAGAAAGGTGCCGCTGGCGCTCGTTACCGTATGGTAATATGGGCCACGTGACTGGCGCGGTCGATGGCCTCGGGGGTTCCCCGGAGGCAAGCGGGGGCGGAGGCGGGTCGCGGGGCCTTGGGAGGTAGTGGAGGGCGAGACTCCTGCGGGGGCTCCCTCTAGCGAGGCGACGAGGACAGTGAGTGATTGGATAGGTGAACGGTGAGTGGTTGTGCGAGTAGACGGGAAAGCGGACTGGTGAGCTGCGTGTGGGTGAGCGTCGAGTAATTGAGCGATGCAGCAACAAAGAGACGAGAGACGGACGAGCGATGGGAAGATTTGAACGAGGCAGAACTTGACTGCTCGACTTACGGCCTCGGGGGTTCCCGGGAGCATGCGGCGGCTGAGGCGTGTCACGTGGCCTAGGGAAACGGTGGAGGGGGCCCTGTCACATGGCCTACGGGAAACCTCAATGTCGAACGATGGAAACTGTAGTGTCCGCGAGTGGGGGCATTTAAGACAATCCGCCGGTCTGGTGGCACGCCTAAGCGACCGGGCGGCTTATAAATACCCCCCCCCAGCAGGAGGGCGGATAGAGCAGCACCCCTCCCCGACGGAGGAGGCAACGTTTAAGGAGCCGTCCAGCGCAGACATCCCCTCCCTTGTATTCTGACTGTGTAGTAGTGAACTTGGAAATATACATTTTATAAACGTGCTCCAGCTCGACTGTTCTCTGGAACTCCGTGGTTTATTTTTTTAAGACGACTTGGCGTAATTTTATTTGTCCCGACTATTGTGACCTCCGGCAAAGTTGAATGGCTTCACTCGTTGGTTCTTTGGACAAAATAAAATTGTTGTTTCAAACAGCGTGCCCTGTGGTTGATTTAGTATACAACAGGGGTGACGAGCGGTGAGCTGCGGGAGTGATGGGCGGAAGGGTGAGCGGTCGGGCGGTTTTCCGGTGGGTGAGCGGACGTATGGACGGCAGGTGATCGCTTCAGGTGGGGCGGAGGTCGGAAGAGAAAAGCTGCGCCGCTTCATGAATGGAAGAGTGGACGAGTGTGAAGCTGAGTGGATGGGCAGGCGGGTGGCGGGTGCGAGGGTGGAGGTTGGCTGAAAGGCTGAGTGTTTTCAAATGCAATGTTCGGAAAAAAGGTGCATTGCGTTAAGTAGGGGGATAGGTAACAGAAGAGCTTCAAAAGGGTGGTGTTGTAGCAATAGAGCACATGAGCGGGTTAGAAAGTGCATTGACGTGCCAAAGGAAAGAAGAAAGGACTGCGTTAACACAACCAGAAAGGGGTAGAGCGAAGTGCTATTGTGCTGGCACGCGGGGGAAACGCGCTGGCTTGTAAGTGCTTAGGTGGACTACCACCTAGCTACAGACATTTAATCCAGAATAATGTACCTGGAATGAGAATGAAGATGAATGAATGAGAGAAACTAAATTTCAAAGAAATGTGTAGTACAAATTTATTCTATAGAGCAGAACGAGAAATGTATTCGACTCATTCAAATACAAAGGTGACCCCTTGTGGGTTATGATGATTGTGTAATTTCATCAACCTGTTGAGGTTCGTTTCCCAAAAAAGATGAGACTTTCAACGATATTAAAATGATGAATTAAAATGATGAACCAACAGAATGATGGTTAAAGCACTTCAATTATGCTGCTTTTAATCACATTTTTGCTTTTAAATTATCTTTATGCATTTTTGAAAACGTTCAAGCCGTATAAAATCAGTAACAACCAGAGAAAGCTAAAAGATCTTTTTACTAAATCATTACACGTAGAGGGCTTAATAGTTTCTTAGAACGATATAATTAGATTGTTCTAAAAATAATAAATTCTTAAGAGAGCAATTTGAAAGGGTAACAATCTTCTTTGTTAGCAAAGCGAAGCATCATGTGAAACTGTGAATAGGTGATTTGGTTAGAGCGCGTTTTAACCTAATTGTATTCTTCTGAATGCATGCTGAATTGTTTCAAGCCGTCAGGCATTAGCCTAGCGTTCAACGAAGAAACCACGTAAAACTACCCATCACAGCAGCTGATCGCAAAAATTCTTCTCCAGAAATCGGCTGAATTCGTCCTAGCTATCCACCTAGTGTAGAAAATCCTGTCACCGTCAGGACTCGAACCATAGGAGCCCCGTCCAGCGGCAGTAACATTAATTGAGGCTCTGCGCCACCTCAGCCGTTCGTTTCTTGATATTGTCTCTCCCATTCCGTGATATTCAACTACATTCGTTCTCACTCCGCCCGTTCATTCTTATTCGCTTTCGACGACTCTTACCCCGGTTCCCCAATATGTATATGGTGACCTCGTGAAAAAGTCTGCCATGACTGGGTTTTGAACTCGAAGTTTTACATCAACATAAACCTTTATAAAACAAATGTTAATTTTTAGATTAACAGATAAGTTCAATGCTGTCAAATAATACATTGAATTATAGGAATTGGGAGTGAGCGGTATTACAGACCGCCGATACCAATTAAAGGTTTTGAAAAGCGATACCAATTAAAGGTTAATGTAATACTGAATATACTAATATAAAATGTCTTCACGAAGCACAATTATCACGTAATTACATAGGTAGGTATATATTCATGTTAGATGCTGTTCTAGTAATTGTCGAAGCTAAAGTACCCTTTCAAATGAGCAAAGAGAAGTCATGTGTTTACAGTGATACATAGAATGTCTTTGAGAGTGAGGTGAAAGGCTTTTTGATGGTGATGTGTGCAAATAAGCCTTTTACTTACAATGGAATTATGAATGTTAAGATTGATTGATTGGTGATTCCGGGCCGTCAATTGCCACCGTTATTAATCTCATCAGTATAGTGCATGTTTTATCGCCGAAGGCGGCGGTGATCTTCCCTCACTGGATGGCGAGATTTGACGCCATCCTACCTCTCGGCTTGCGGGATTTTTTCCTCAACCAGGGAAAAGCGGGGGAACCTCAGCGGGGCACCACCCTAGCTAGGACAAGCACCCAACTGGTCTCCCGGTACGTGTGGTAATGTAGAGCATACAAGTGTGTGTGTGTGTGTGTGTATGGTGTAAGGGGTGAGGATAGTAAGAGGAAGGAAAGATCGCGCGCGGCCCTTGTCACGTTTGTTAGGGTACTGCTCCGGCATTCGCCTGGTGTCGAACGTATAAACCACGGAAAACTACCGATCAGTGCAATTCTCCTCTAGACAGCGGCTGATCTCGACCCAGCCATGTAGCTAACCTGCCACTGTCGAGACTCACTGCAGTGACATCAGTTGATGCCGTGAGCCAACGAAGTAGGTCACAGAATGTGAAGTGATTAAGAGTGAGGTGAAGGGTTGTTAGATGGCGATAGCTGCATATCCTCCCAATATTCTCCAAAATGTTGCTCCCTCAAATATACCCAAATGTTCCCATACATGACCTGCGTTTATTAACCTGGAAATTAAAATGGATACTCAGACATTTATGTGGGGTTTTATTGTGAAAAATCTTTAATACATAATATGGCGGTGTACAGAGCACTGCCCCCTGCCAGAACAGTAAGATGAAACGGGATGCTCTGAATACATTCTAGGCCCAGAAAAGCTTAAACCCAAAACAATTTAACCCGCTGTTACTAGCGCTGTTTGAAACAATCTAACAATTCTGGATTTGTTTCAATAACATTGACATCTTTCAACGCACGGAGATAACGTTTGAGCAATGCCTTCCCGAATAATTAAACTCTGCATCCCTTCATCGTTCTTATCACTTTTGCAAAGGGAAAACAATATGAGATGGTGCTGATTAGCGCGGCGCGTCGTGTTAGATATTTTCTCACGCGCGAGCAACCGCTTCATATTTCGATACGATTATCAAATTCCCTCTTCTGTCTGTTATACACTGGTTTTTGTGTATTGAATGCTTGCGTGAATATCAGAAAAGCTTATTGGGACCTTGATCTTGTTTTTTATACCTTAAATCAAAAGTAACATTCATTCAGCAAGAATATCGACCGCCATCTATATTGTTTACTGCATTAATTGTATTCTAGGATTTACCTTTCTTAAATAAATTTACTTTATTTAACACTTCACTTCATGACTGATTTTGAGTGTTTATTTTTTCATATATTGTTAACATATATATAACATTATTCTTAACATATATTTGCAATCATGTTACAAAAATATGCGCGAGTAACGGTGGGTTAATAGAAGGGCCTCAAAGATCTTGTACGAAAAATGCAACCTCCAAAAAGAGAAGTTTAAATCCTAATTTTAAAATTGAAAATAACTTCACATTGGAATCAAACCTTCAACGTTTCTGGCAACACGCGCTAGGGAGTGATGGAACCATTAGAAAACATAGTTTGCTGTCCATACAGGGACATAAGAACTTGTTTTAAGGCTCCTAGACGCATCGTCTTCCAACGATGCACAATGGTAAACTGTGTTGTAGCGTAAACGTGTTTTTGCGGGTTGCATATGCACTTGATAAACCAAAATAGGCCTTTATCGGCGAACTTTATGTTGTCATCTTAAATCTCTTTGGCGTCCTACTGTTGTACGTACCCTGTTACTGCTACGTACCCTATCCATCAGTAATGCACTATTTTTTTAAGGTCTCAATTTAACAACAGGGTCATGCAGCGACCACTGTGATTGTTTAACAGTATATATATATACTTTAGGAACAGTATATACACTATAGGAAGAACACGTATGGACAAAACGATCACACACAAACATCCATACCCGAGGCGGGATTCGAACCCGTGACCCTTCCAGTCAAGGCAGCTACGAGCCTTCTGTCTTACTGACCTCGGCTATCCAGGCCGGCTTTACGGGGTTTGTGTCCATGGTTTCTATAAAAGGGAAGAATTTTCCTTATCATATTACTTACAGACGGGATTGCAAATATTACGATATTCAACAAATATAGTCATTCTCTATGGAACGAATTTTTATAAATTACAGTATTTGTTTTCAACATCCCTGCAATACCATTGTTAAAGTTCTATTGTTTGCTGACCTATTCAAAATGACTTCTGCGCTCAGAAATGTCCACGCACTATTGTGTTTATATGATAATAAAGAACATGAATACAACCATGCCTTTATATTAAGCAGTACCAACATTATTCTTCCTTTCATCGTCATGTAACTATATTAACTCTTGCTTGTCATCTTGAGTGATCGTCGAGAAGAAATTAGGTTAATGGGCACCCGAAGGTTAAAATGGGAATACAGCAGAATTACGTAATAAGAAAGTGCTTTCTGGAGAAAGATTTGACCGGAGAAATTTTCTGCTGTGTCAGAAGTTTCTGGGAAGAGGATTAAAACGCCAAATAATCGTGCTGAGTACTGTTGACAGAAGAGAAGAGAAATCAAAGTTTTGCAATGAATGGTGAAAAAGTGCAGTGGGATGAAAGGTCGTTTCAATCCTCAATATTTAAAAAACTTCGAAGCATTTCTGAGAG
Organism: Acheta domesticus; assembly: GCA_031308135.1. NCBI lineage: Eukaryota > Metazoa > Arthropoda > Insecta > Orthoptera > Gryllidae > Acheta > Acheta domesticus. Next base: position 23,342,459 of record JAHLJT010003656.1, on the reverse strand, counting down.
AGTATCTGCTTTGTGATTGACTTTTTTATTTGAGAGTACAGAGAAGTAGAAATAATAGAAAGCACTGGTTTTTCAGAAATACAGGTCGTTAAGAAACACCAGGTTAGTTGTTTCCAATAGTATTAATGAGTTCGTTTCGTGAGAAACTTCAGCAAAATGTCAACTAGTATTAACTTCAATGATCATTCTACGTGAATCTAGAGCAAAGCAAACTTTTCCTTTCCTTGAATGTTTTTCAACGCATGCATTTTCTGTTTCACTCGTTTCCAAACTTTCGTTGTGTGTTTTTCTATTCTTTCTTAAAAGTAAAGACTTTTGTATAGCTTACCCACAGACCACAAAACATCCACTCTGTCCAAAGTTTTAATAAGGTCATGAATATTAAATACATTATTGATAAATTACAGTTGCAAAGCAGTTATTTTTACTCTCTTTGATTGTATATAACACAAGAATAATATTCCAAAAAGAAAAATTATCAGAATCATTTTGAAAAGTGACAGTAGAATGAAAAAGAACCTAGATAAAGACATGCTCAGTAACGTGTCTTATTACAGCAAATCCACGTGAGCATGAACTCGCTTAACACGAATTTTGCCGTAACACGACCAAACGTTCGGTCCCGGCAAGGGATTTCTTGTAAAAGAAAAGAATTTTTACTTTCCCGTATATGTACGTATACACGTAGTGATATTTGTAATGCTGCGCGAAAAAATGGCGAATTTTCGCCAGAAAAAATGGTTGTCGAGCCGTATAACAAAAAAGTGGTTAAATCCAGTTGCTAAATTAAGAAAAAAAATCCCCTAACACATGGTGTAGCCAAAATCCCTCTTTTGTGGGTCCTTGAGACCGAAAAAACCAATTGAAAGGAAAATGTCTGTCTGTCTGTCCGTCTGTCCGTCCGTCCGTCCGTCCGTCCGTCCGTCCGTTCGTCTTTGAACGCTGCTAGCGCCTAAACCATTGGTACGATTTCTTTCAAAATGGATATTCCTCGGTCGATCTGGTTCTAGTCGAAGCTTAGAGATTTTGAAAAAGATTCTGTAAAATTTTGGTGTACTTTACATGAAGCCCCCCGGAGATTTTCAAAATTTTCTTAAAAATGGCTCCAAATTTTTTCTTTAAATTTCTTGTAAGAATAAAGTACACTTATTAAGATGGCACAGGTCCAATTTTCGCGGATAACTCTCAATTTTTAAAAATTGGAAAAGTTAAATATCTTTTCGTCGTCATTCTGGAACTACAAAATTGAAGATAGAGATTTTTCTTTCAAATAATGCTTGTTGTCTAAAGTGAGTTCTTTCATTAAGGTCATGTGCATTTTTTTGAAAATTGTAGTAGTTTTCGGGCAATATTGCGTGCAATATGTAAAATTTAAAAAAAATTACAAAACCAAGATTTTCTCAAAAACGGCTACAATTTTTTTCTTTAAACTTTTGGTAGGGATAGTGCCTAATGTATTTTATGAAATGACGAAAGGCCTATATTGCTCTATTCTTTTTTTTTCAAAAATCGGAAAAATGTAATTTGTTTGACTTGTCTCTCACATCGCTAATATTCACATTATCGGCGATTTTTTCACATTAATATATTTAGAGTACATGTGCTTTAAATAATGTTAAGTAGAATTTCTCGAAAACACAACCCTTTTCTGTGAAAAGAAGCTCAAAATTCCACATTTTCAGAAACGCTCAAACACCATTATCTCATATATGGCTGCAATTTTTTTCTTGAAACTTTTGTAACTGATAGGGCTAATTACGCTCTTTAATATGACGTAAAGTTTATTTTTGTTTTCTTTTTGTTTTTTCAAAAATTATACAAATGTAAAATTTTTAAAAGATCTCTCACATCTTTAATATACACCTTACCAGCAATTTGTAAAGATTATTATATTTGTAAGTGTAATTTTTTTTCTATTTAATCTATTTTCTTTAAAACGGCACATAATTTTTGAAAGAAAATTGGGACTAGGTTTTTGTGTTCTTTAATATTCTAAAATTAATATTTCCGTTCTGCCAATAGGAAACTGAAAAATTAAGAAAATTACAAAAAATGTACTCTTGGCGGTGATAGATGGCAGCTGGCAAGAGTATGTGACAATTCCAAATAGCTAGCGGAAACCCAAAGACATAGAAAACTAATACGGGAAAGTCTGTGCCATTCTGTAGCACCACGAGTGATAATACGAACTCAGATTATTTCGGTCCCTTGGAATTCGTGTTAATGAGAATTTACTGTATTTCGTCCGAAAAAAAACCTTCAGCACTTGGCTTGTCGACACCGATTACGCGACTTTCCGACGACCAATTCTTTGGGCCTGCCTACGAACAACGCTCGTCGCACAGCCGTAAAGGAGTAATTGGGGGCTGCAAAGCCTGTGTTTAGGCTACCCAACACAAGGAAGTAAATTGTAAAATTCAACACACATTCTGCGAAATGAAATGATTTTTATATCCTATAAATACTTGTAATTTCATTTTCTCCAAAAGAGTAAAATAACTTCCTTGAACTTGGCATTATAAGCGATTTCAATTTTAATTAAAAACTCTTAATGCATTGCTAAACATTTTATTATCCAGTCAATACATTTTACGTACAATTTTGTGAAAGTTTTCCCTAAATGATTTCCGTGGAACAACCAACGAAATATATGCTCTATTTGAGTGTATAGTAACATAAAATTATTTAAAAATAAAAAAGTCAATATCTCTTTTGGCGGCGTATCTGCATATTAGAATTATTTTAGAACCTCTATATTAGAATTACATTAAGAAAAAAATTTGACATATAAAAAACTTTGGCTATCTGGAGAAAATATAGAAATGTTTTTATTCTCTTGGAAATTACTACTCGCCTCTTGTGTCGCGGTCTCGGCTCTTAACTTTTTAAGGAAAATAATTATTTTCGCTCTTTCCGCTTTAGAAATTACTAAACATCATTGGAACTTGGTAGTTGATATCCCTTTATTAGCAATTTTCTTTTGTTGTGACTATTTTTAGTTTAGAAAGTTAAAAATGCTTTGTGTAATAATGTATCCCTCTCACTTATTTAATGTTTAATTTACTTTAAGAATAAATGAACAGGGGTGTAATAAAATACACAAACATAAAAATACAAATGTGTTATGATTATTATCTCAAAAAATGCATGGCGTTATCTGAGTCTTTACTGAGGCACATGACAGATGTATATTGAAGGATACAAATAGATAAGCAAAACTTGTTTAAATATATTACATAATTGGTACCAACAGTATCATTTACGAAGAAAATATGTTGACGTGGTCAAAATGATCACATACTATTTAAAATTATCTTTTCGTTATTCTTTCTTATAAATTACTGGTCAATCTAATGCTGGATTATTTGCTTATAAGTTTCAAATTCTTGAGAAGGTACCTAATGTACTTCGACTGTAACATTTGCTTTAATTATTACTGATCTAATGAAATATACAAGAAAATTTCTGTATGTTCTTCAGAGAAATTCATACCACATTGTCACGAAACTAAGATAGATTTGATAACTAATATTATGCTCTTCTCGAGGAGCCGTATTCGTGACGTGTGTTGCTATTAATTGCTATAGTATCCCGGCTAATGGTTGGACTACGCATTTATAAAATGAGTAATGATAATTCTTACTTACGTTCTCTCTTCCAAACTACTTTAAAGAAGAAAAATGAAGCCTTTCCCTTCTTCCCAATTCACACACTTGCAGCGAAGTACATTGTATAAATTTCTTCTCGCCTTATAGCATTCGAACCCATCAACGGATTGAAACGGCACTTTTGTAACCGACATTACACAGTACTTAAAGGCGATAGTATTCATTTGACAATGCGTTCTAGAGTGCATAAAAAATAATCTCATATTTTGAATACGTACAGAGACGAATACATACCTTTAAAGAACGCTTCTTCTACATAATGGCATTTTGGTCCGACAAAAGCACTTATACTCACAAATGCAATGATGTATACAATTAACGCTCATGTAAATATTAGTGACATGTTAGATATGACAAACAAATTACATTTGTTTAATATTAAAAACGAAAATTCCTGGAAAATTGCGTTTACATCGTCTTAGTCGATTTAGCACCATCCATACAGTAATTTTGAAGAAAACATTTGGAACTCTTTTTCAGAAAATATATTTTTTTAAATTTTTAATGTTGCCCGTATTTTATTAAATTGCGCAAAATCCACTAATACTTTCAAAATAATTATTATGGCATCAATTTAAGAACTAACTATGGACAACAAATTTTATTTCAAGAAGAAAATGCTATCTTCAATATTGCAATTGTAGGAAGACGCTGAAAAAAGTATATTTTGTAATTTTCAAAAATTAAGCTAGCAATAAAAATCAGACCTATGGCATCGTTATGAGCGTATTTTACTCTATTATTAAAAGAAATTGAAAGAAAAATTTGTGGGCCATTCTTAAAAATATTTTTGAAAATGTTCTGTTTCATGTAATGCAGCCTCAAATTTGAAGAATGTGTTTGAAAATCGAAGAGCTTTTAATCAGGTCAGATAGCCCGGGGAAAAACATTTTGAGAAAAATCCAACAAAACGTTTATGCGCAAGTCTTATTCACAAATGAGCGGATCAAAGAACATCTTAAAATCCCTTTTTCAGTATCAGGTGACTACAGAACGTGTATTTTCGGTGATATCTCGAAATCGACTTTCCCCAGTATTATATCACTTTCTCTATAATCTGTATGGACAAAGTAAAAATGCTGTTCAAAGCAGCCGTTTTAGGAAGCAACATCTCTTATTCAAGAAAACAGATCGTTCTTTCACCGCAGTTTCTTTTTACCTTTTCTTAAATTCCGATTACAATTCTATGGAATTAGCCATTCCAAAGTAAAAACATTCCGTGCGAAAACGACGTCTAATCCTCCACCTCCGTCGTCCTCCTGGCTCTTAGTGCCCGAGTTGCGCTGTTCCTTCGGTCGAAATTTTCCACTCGGCCCCTCCCGGAGAGGTCGGGCATCGCTCCGCAGCGGCAGAGCTGCAACAACGCGCCATTCGCACGTCTGCAGCGGCGCTTTCCGCCTCCGTCCAGGAATCCGCAGCTCCCAGGGGCCCATTCCGCGCGCGGAGGGCGCAAATAAAAACGGTGGCGGCGGCGGCGGCGGCAAGCGGCTCGAGCACGCCCCGCCCCGCCTCGTCCCGCCCTGGCCACGCCACCACGCTCCGCCCCGCCGGCCACCAGGGCCCGCCCTGCCCCACCCCGCCCCGCCCTCCCTCACTCTGCTCCACCCCGCCCCTCAGCGCCCCGCCACGCAGCGTTGGCCGGGGGGGAAGGGAGGAGGACGCCTAGGTTAAAGCGGCTCACAAGCAAACACGCCGCGGCCCCTGCTGCCAGCACTCTGCATCTGGCCTGGCACTCACTCCGTCACCACCGACTCTCTCAATGCCGCCGGCACAGTTTCCATCCATGCCAGCCCCACCATCAGCTCCGTTTCCGACTCGTTCCCCTTGCGACTCGTTCCCCTAGCGACTCGTTCCCCATGTGACTCGTTCCCCTTGTGACTCGTTCCTCTTGTGACTCGTTCCCCTTGCGACTCGTTCCCTTTGCGTCTCCTTCCCCTAGCGACTCGTTACCCATGCGACTCGTTCCCCTTGCGACTCGTTCCCCTTGCGACTCGTTTCCTTTGCGTCTCCTTCCCCTAGCGACTCGTTCCCCTTGCGACACGTTCCATTTGTGACTCGTTCCCCTTCCAACTCGTTCTTCTTCCGACTCGTGCCCTTTGCGATTCGTTCCTCTTTCGACTCGTTCACATTGCGAACGACTCGCTCCCCATCCGACTCCTTCTCGCTGTGACTCGCTCCCCTTCCGACTCCATTGCTTCGAACTCAAACCACTTCCACCTCACTCCGCCCCCATCCTGCCATCGCCCCCTCCAACACGGCTCCGCTTCAGCCTCCACCGCCGCTCCCGCCAAGGGCCGCGCCATCGTGGGCTACGGTGCTAGGCCGGCGTTTAAGAGGCCCCTTACTTCACGACGAGCCGTAAAAATGTCGCGGAAGAAGCTCCATAATTATTCATTTGCGCGCGAACGAGCGACGCGGCGGCCGAGGACGGACCTGGGGGGGGGTAGCAACGGGAGGGGAGGGGATGAGGTCAAGCGATTTCCAGCTGCGCACCGGGAGAGGTGGCTCAGGGCATCGACTGATTCCACTGCAGTCCCTCTTACCGGGAGGTCTTAAGCTCGAGTCCCGACAATGGCAGGATTTTCCACACTACATTTTCCGATCTAGCTGACCACCTTGTCAGCTAGGTCGAATTCAGTTGCTGTCTGGAGGAGAATTCTAGCAGCCGGCCACTTTGATCGGCAGTTTTTCATGGTTTCTTCGATAAACGTTATGCAAATGCGGTAGCGTACCCTAACAAATGGGCAATGGACCGCGCGAGAGCTTTCCTTTCTCTTTCTTATCCTATCCTCGCCCCCTTACAGTACCACGCATGCCAGGAGATCAGTAGGTGGCTTAGAACTGGTCCTTGCTCGGGCAGTGGGAAACTCCTGATAGGGGAAACCCCCACGATAACCAACAATAGGTCGGCGCCGGATCTCGTATCCAGCGGGAGAAGACCACCGCCACTTCCGAAAAACATATGCTCCACGCTTACGGGGTTAATGACCATAGTAGTTGTCGCGCCCGGAATCCTCTAACAATCAGTCCAGCTGCGCATCCAACCAGTAAACAATCGCGATCCGCAGATCGCTTGGCCACAAATTGTCATTATTCCTAAACTAGTCCTATCACAATTAGTCATTTCTCTGCATTGTTCTTTGTTTTGTGCATTCTTCAAGTGAGATCTATTGCATTAGTTTTTTGTTCTTTCAACACCCGATACTTACTTCTTCTCCGATTTCTGAAATTTTCAATTTATTCTCCAATTAAATATGGAATTCCCTGAAAACTTGTCCCTGCGGATTATTCAAACTGGAAGTTCATTAAAGGCACTAGTGTCTGTCATTTTTGATTGCAACAAGTGCATTCATTTTCTTGTGAACTCGCAATACACCTTAATTAAATTGATTCCGCGAATTATTTGATAAATTGCCGTTAAATTGATTCCGTAAAATGTCGAGCACTGTTGCCGTATCGTAGTGGGGATATGCCACCTGTGCTAGCAATGTGTTGTACCAAGGGAGGTTTTGCGTACCACATTTCCTAGTTGTATAGCCAATATACATTTGAAACTCGCATTAAGAGAGAAGAGACATAAAATACATGCATTAGGGTATCTATGTGTTCTTTATTTCAGTTTCCAACTATTATTGGTCTTTTCGTAAGAACAATAACTCCAAAATAGTTTCACTCACCGAGATTCAGAATAAGTTGCTAACAAGCTCATTTGAACGCCGACGTTTCTGGTTCTACGTAGATGAGGTGTAAACTAACCTATCATATTGCTTCGTCTCACTTGAAAATGATTAACGGGAATTACGTATAGTGAGTAAGAGAAGTTTCGTCCGGTTTGCACTGATTACTTTACTTTGATTTAGCCCTTCATTTCGGTTGTTAAGTGTTGTGTCCTCAGCTAAGTTTGCGGTGTATTTTGGTGACACGCGCATCTTTTGCGATCGTCAATTGTTGTTGTGTTGGCGTTACCATTACAACATTCCATTACAACGTACCATTACAACATTCCATTACAACGTTGATAGCTTGAATTACGTGTCTGTTCAAATATGTGTTTCATGTATCGCCGATTGATATAATAAATTGGTTGTATTGAGATACAATATTAAGTATAGAATTTCTTTCCCCCAAATTGTAGTTAAACGTAAACGTAAATTTCTAAAAATAATTTACTGGATTTAAAAATCTACCTATATCCTCAATCACCCTAGAAAATAGAAATATGTGTGGGAATTTGTTTATGTTTGGAGAAAATAAAAATATACCCAAACGCATTATAATATTCTTTCAACGTAAATCAGCGGTGTCGCTCTCTGTGCCTACGCAGGCCTTTGTTAACTTGTAACCAGAAACGAATACATGAGTCATAACCTTTAAAATATTTCTTCCGAACGAGAAAAAGTGATTCTTTGTGATTCTTTCGGAGCTCGATTCGCGAAATGAGGAAATTAATTTGAGAATTTCCAAAACACGAGTGGTATTTAATAGGACTATTCCATGAATGAAACTACATCCAACAGAGTTTCAAAATGCGCCAAATATTGATAATAACTGAAAGCATGTTAAATTAAAGAGATTATGTTATAGTACACACGCGATTTATTACACATCAACACAGCAATTGATATATACCGCTTCCTAAGATAGATGAGTCACAACTTATTATTGGCCAGTAGGGAGGGGTGGTAAGAAAATGTGTAGCAGCTTCTTTACTCGTCTATAGCTTCATCAATACGTTTCCCTAGTAACTAGTCACTTCAGTCTTCCAAGTTTCCCAGAGGTGAACATTGGCAGTTAGTAGTGCTGTGAAAACTTTTTGTAACTCTGTACTGAAGTACAATTTTCTTCAGCGTGTCTTGTGACTTTCCAGCAAATGCAGGAGGTTAGCTGACATTAAAATATTGCAGTTTTTTAGTATCACAAAGTATCTTAAATCAAATGCAATGTTCAATACGATGTTGGCAATCCAATGTTCTATACGGTAAGGTGGAGTGATGGTTGTAATATGAGACACTTGATTGGTAGCATTATGAGACCGTTTCATATTACTACCAGACTGTTTTAATGACTGTACATTTTCTACAGATTAAATGGCTGAATTGTGGAGTTCGTGTATCTTGTGCAGAATGTGGGCACACAGTGATTGAGCCGGTCCACAGAGTGCAGTCTACTGTGATTATTGTAAAACCAAATAATATGCTTTTTTGTAACATTTTGTTACAAGTCCAGTGTGTTTGCACTATAAAACAATACTGTCTAGTATTACTACCCAATTTTCTAATTCACTAGTAGTGGCACTATGTAGAAAAATTAAATATTACACAAAACCTATCAGTCCCACAACGTTTAGGTAAATACAATACATTTTATTTTAAACATACCAAGAAACCGCAATTCACATTTTTACTTACGGTGATTCTGGCACCTTGTATGTCCCAAAACCAAAAAATCGTCTTTTTGGCCCCACTATTACATAACTTTCTCTCCTTACTAAGTATTCGTAAGGCGAGAAAAAAATGGGTATCTCATATTCGTACCTCTTCCCGCATGTATACGACATGTTATAGCGTTTACACTAGGAACGAAACTTCAATCATAAATTAAATCTTGTGGTGAGCTCAACTAATTTTTATGATCGCAAATAAGGCCCTTTTGAAATAACCGATTCAATTGCAATGGTTGCTGCGTCACGTGCTTTTCTCCCGCAAGCACGTGCTTCCAGTGGAGCTCCGGGCATGAGCTGGCGCGCGTCTCGCAGCTCTGCTCGAGAGAGAAAAGCGCTTTTGAAATTTTAACCATCGTGAAGAGGTTGGGGAGATAATTCGCTGTGTAATATCACCTCGGGGAGAGTTATTAGCAAACTTTTCAAGTACCGGCAGCGAGTGGTTCGGCCCTCTGCGGGGCGGCGGTGGCGGTGGCGGCGGTGGCGGCGGCGGTGGCGGCGGCGGCGGCGGCGGCGGCGAGCGGCGCTGGCGTCGCCGGAAACTGAGGACGCTGCGCAGACGATGAAGACGCGGGCGCATGCGCGGAAAGTGGGAGAGTGGTCAGCGCGGCCGGAGAAGAAACGGAAAGAGAGAAAATGGGTGTATGGCAATGGCGGAGGCGGCGTGAAGTATCTTGTGTAAGATGAACGATCTTCCGAATTCGCAAGATCACACGACTCCGTGGAAACGACGAGATGGGAGAGACTGGGAGGATGACAAAGAGAGGAGGAAAGGAGGGAGAGAAAGAGCCCGATAAGGAACCGAGTGGGTAGAAGGGAGGAGACCAAAGGGAGTGAAGAATTCGATAACCGGATATAGGAGCACACGAGTACGTGGAAACTACGAAATGGGAGAGATTGGAAGAGAGGCAAACTATCTGGTAAGAAATGGAATAGCGCAGAGGGGGTTAAATACAGGAGAAAAAATAGATGAAATAAAACGACAGAGGGACTCCCAGGAAGAGTCATCTTAGAAACCAACTGGGTAGAAGGGAGGAAATAGAAAAGGGAGTAAAAGAATTGAATGAATGGATACAGGACTACACGAGAACGTGGAAACTAAGAGAGGGGAGAGATTGGAAGAGAGGCAAAAAATCCGGTAAGAAATGGAAGAGCGCTGAGAGGGATAAAATACCGGAGAAAGAATGAGAAGAAATAATACGACAGACGGACTACGTGAAAGAGCCACATGAGAAACCAAGTTGGTACGAAAGGGAAACAGAAAAGGGAGTACAAGAACTGGATCAGTGGATATGGGAGAAGAGGATGGGCGAGAAGAAAATTAGTGGAAGAAACAACAATTAAGAAAACAAATTCGTTTGAAAGATTCGAGATGCGAACTAGGGGAAAGCGATAGTGAACAGATATAATAAAAATATGGAATATGGTTACAAAACTTGAACAGTGAGGAATGAGAAAAGAAGGCTTAACCGAGACTGCGTTGCGTTCACAAAGAACACGATGGAATCTTCGGACTGTTTAAGCAACCGACTGCTCCCTCTATGAAGACGCACACAAGAATCCCGACGGAACCACCCGCGCGCCGAGATATGGGCTGTTCCTGGAGGAGACGGCGGCCGTGTCGAGGGGAGGGGGCTGGGCGGTGTGTTGAACGGAATGGCAGAGAAGAGTGTGGCGGCGTGGGAGAGCTGGCATGTGGGGGCGGCTGATAGACTCCGTTCGCTAAGTCTGCCGGCTAATGAGGGGTGGTGTCGCAAACTTTTTATGGGCGAAGTTTGAGGACGACATTGTGAATAGATAGAGCGACATTCAGGTTTTATTGCTACGTTTTTGGCTCACCTGCTACGATGTCAAAGGTTAGACCGAGGAGGGTTTTCTGTGGGGACTGTCGAAGAGGATAGACCCAACCGCTGTAGTAAGGGCGATATGGCATATGGCACGTGTGAGCAAATGATGCTTGAAAACCATATTGCTTGAAGAATAGGCAAGCACTGCCAGTGTCGAAATGTGAGCAGCTTTCACGGTTTGTGTCATTTCTTACTCATGAATGTTTTTAAAGAACCGTACTTTAGTGGAAAGAAACAATCAACACGAATGTTGCAAGAGTGTGCGTTGAATGTTTTTGCGCCAATATCGAGAACAATATTTGTCAATGTTTTTGCGCCGATATCGAAAACAATATCATAAAACCGTTTTCGTCTCCAGACGCAAAATATTGGTTTACGTCTATTTACATTTGATATGTAAATATCCCCCCGGGAATATTAAAAACATGAAAACACATATATTTAAAAACAATAACACAATAACACAATTCCAGAGTTGTCCTCGTAGTTGTTGTAATGGAAGTGGCTACCTTTCCTAATAAATGTTAAAACAATCTTCAAAATTGTACAAAACGATGAATCAAACATAACAACCAGGATATATTTACAATCTTTGACGTCTGGCAGTGTTGTGTTCAACAAATTTTATGATTAAACAGTGTTTATGTTTAAACAATATAAATACAATGTAAGGTTTTATTAACGTTTTACAATTTTATTAAAAAAAACTAGTGTATAAAAGATCTATTTCATAAACCAGTAAATCTTCTGAGTTGCTATAAAATTATACTCTGATTGCCAAAAACAAGGAGAGCGTGATGTGACCATATCCTTTTTCTTAAATAAATGAAATAAAAAATAGGAAAGTTTTATAACTACAGCAGTTTTGATACCAAGTGGTCCTGAAGCACCGAAGATTATTGCTATCAACGTCGGATACAACAAGCTAAGGCAGCGTTGTCAAGGTCCATGCCACGAGGGGACTCCATGGCACGAGTGACACGACGAAATCGCCTCTCCACGCAGTTCATCACCCCGCCGCAAGAAACAACGCCATCACTATTGTTAAACGGCGGGGTTACAAATAGTTTCCTAGTGACGCAGAGAAGCTCGTGGCATGGCATGGTGCAACGACACGGGCCACTGCCACCAATACAAGACCTTGACACCACTGGGCTAAGGTATCATAGTGCTTCAAACTAGTACGAACTGCGCATGATCTTTCCTTCATTTTCCTTGTCCTATCCTGTCCCTTTACTCACAAGCACTTACATGCATTACACAACCACTCTTGCTGGCAGACCAGATTGATTAGATCTTGTCTGGGCAGGGGCGGAGCCCAGTTGGGGAAGATACTAGGAGGAGATCCGCAGACCCACGTTTAGGTCCGCGCGGGATCCAACCGGTCGAGGGATATTCTCTCTACTCTAACGAGACTAACGACCGTAGCAGCTAGAAACATCAATCAATTAATCGAAAATCTTATGGCTCTCAACCGCGAGACATGGCTCCTGGACACGTCAGTGGGCTCCATCGCTGTTTTATAAAACTCCTTATGGTAACAATTCGACTAAAAGAAAATAGTAGTGTCCTAGGGGTTCATCCAGACTTCTGCAGTTCCATAACATCCCTCGTTACAACAAACCTACCTCTGAATAATAATAATAATAATAATAATAATAATAATAATAATAATAATAATAATACATTATGCTAAATATTTAATTTTTAGTTTCTCGTAAAACAAAGTGTTATAATGAAGCGGCAGAAATCGACTTTCTTGAGAGCAAAGTTGGTTTTATGGAACACTAATAACGAAAAAAGTGGATCAGTGTTATTCCTACATAAAGTAAATTACACCCACTAAAACGTTGTGTAGTCAAAATCAATGTTTTGAATGGGTTTAATACTAAAAAATCAACTGATGGAAACTGTCGTAAGTAATCCCGTCTGCAGTCAAAGACAGCGCCGAAACCGTTCAGACTATTTTCTCCCAAGTTTATATTCTTCGATTGATCTGAATTCAAGATCTTGCGAGTTTGAAACGAATATTTTGATATTTTGATTTTTGAGGGTACTCCACATAAAACCTCAACATCTTCAAAATTTTATCAAAAATGGCTCCAATTTGTTAAATGTTCACCTGGGATACCGTAAACGACATTATTAAAAATAGCGCTCATTTTTGTTGACTTATCTGAATTTTAAAAAATTACAAACGTTCAAATGTTTTCGGTGTCCTCCTACAGCCACAATTTTGGCGATATGTTTTCTGGTTTTGAAAGTCGATGAAATAATGAGTCAAGAGATAGAAAGATGTGAGATAGAATCTGGATTTCAAACACAGATGTTAAAATAAGGTCATATACAATTTTTTCAAAATATGGGTAGTTTAGCATATTTTTCCGTAAAACATAGTTGATTTTTAAACAATTATTTTCTCAAAAGTGGATTCAGCTTTTTCTTTAGATTTTCTCTTCGTGTGTAGAGAAGGAAGGTAAAAAATATTCTAGTCTATTTTTTTGCGAACTCTCTGTATTTTAAGAAATTGGAAAAATTAACATTACAAAAACATTTTATTTTAGAGATTTTTTTCTTAAAGAAATCTGATCTAAAAAATGAGACCTTGAAATAACGTAACGTAGAATGTTTTGAAAAATGAGTAGTTTCAGCTTAATTTCTGCTTGAAATTAAAGCAATATACTTTTCTTCACAAAAAAAACAACAAAAATCAGGTTCAAATTCTTTCTTTAAATTTTTTCTCCCGATAGAGTAATGGACACATAAATAGTGGTGCATAATTCTCATTGAAGCTACTTACTTTAAAAAATTGCAAAAGTTATCAGTAATGCGAGAAAGTATGTGCTATTGGAGCACCACTAGTTTTGTAGCACCTTGTCCACACTCCCTACTTTGGGGTAGTAAATATATAAAATCACTAACGATGGTGTCCTATCTCTTGTGAATGAGGGTGGTTTCCACAATTTACCATGAATAAATGCCCTTTCATCGAAAGAAATGGGCCTGCAAACGCCCATGATAACCAGATAGAGTGTACCCTCAGTGAAGCTAACACTTAATTTATGGCAATACAGTATGTAATTATTTATTACTATTTAATCCCATTATTAGTGAGTAATGATCATTGAAAAATTGAATGACCCTGTTTTGTTGATGAAACAATTTGCTTTGTCTCAGAAATGTAGTCTTAGAATGAAGAGAAATGAGTTATTGTCGACAGCGAAGTACATTGGGTATCTTCATTGCTATCGTAATGAATATGTATCTTTCCGTAGTAAATAAATGATGTGACATTTTAGAGATCACCATGTCACAATACGGTGTAACTGAACTAAAAGTATCACCATGTTCTCTTTAAGTAAATCTCAGCCTATTCAGTACTTTAGTCTTTCATTACCTCGTGAATTGGGGTCGAAAAATCCGCTACATGTTGGAACTGTTGTACAACATGACAATTCGTTTCAAAAAATCCAACTGGTCCTCATACATTCAACATGCTTCTGCCGTTAAAGGTAAGACCCCATAAGCGGCTGATGGGATTGTACAGTGTGTTCATTTGTCTGTAAGTTATTGAGGTGGTTTATGAAATCATTGGCTGTTGGCCTCACCGCTGCGTGGAACAGTGTTTATCCTGTTGCGACAAACACAAGATTTTTCAGTAGCAATAAATTTACCATTAATTTGGCACGTACAAACACACTCTTCAGTTCTTGTTACTGTCATCTTTCTATAATTTCCGCAACTACCATCAAAATCTGTATTCTATGTATTCTATCTGCCTAAACGTGATACTGAAAACTGTACGAGAGACGCTTAGTGAAAAAGTAAATAAAAGATAATATGAATTATGATGAAGTAAGTGTTATAATAATGTACAGAACAAATATACAGAATAGTCACAAGGAAACCTGCGAAAAACCGTTTCACCTGCCGTGAATTCCACATGGAATTAACGTTACTATAGACCGACCTATAAAATTGCTCAGTATTCAGAGGTGAAAATACGAGTATAAGCCACTACACTATGAATTGCTCAGCAATACCATCGTTTCAGCACTGAACTGACAGAAACTGTTCGACTGGCAGCTCTCTTTGGTCTAGCAGCGGCCCTACATTGATTTCCAGACGAATTAAACTTCACCCGGACGATATTTCCCTGACGTTTCTCTTTATATCTCAAATTAATGAAGTGTCGTTTTTTTAGCGCACGTCCCGTGCAAGGTAACTAATTAGACGAAAATGTGAAATGAATAGGCTGCCTCCCCTCCCCGCCCCACTTCGCTTCGGCGAATCACTCGCTCCTTTCGGACGCTTGAGCGCGAACGCAGCGGCAAAGCGTCAGGCGATGGAAAACGAGAAAAGAATTAGAATAATGAAGAGCTATATGAGATCTGATATTGACCGAGTTTGGTTCGTCGAAATAAGAAAAGACTTTTTTGAAATGATAAATTACGTAATATATTATACCTCGATTTAATATTAGATTTACAAAGAAAATTCTCACTAATTGCATATTTTTCATATACTTCACATGCTCAAAAAAAGAAAGTAAAAGAGATTTTGTGAACTTAGCACAAAACATATTTTGATCCCGATTACATGTAAAGGATAAAAATTATGGGCACCAATTGAATAATAATAATAATAATAATAATAATAGTAATAATAATAATAGAAATAATAATAATAATGTCACGTAAGGAAGGAGGAAGAAGCCTCAGTGAAATTAAGGCCTCCTGGCAGAATACAATAGTCGGGATGGGAAAGTATGTAGTAAGGCTCTAGTGTTTCTTAAACATCGATTGTTTCACCATCAATAGTTTTCGATTCCATGGTAATTGAATATCGATAGTATCGATATTTACCATTTTTAGTAAATAGCTTTAGAAAATTATTTGTTTTTGGATAGAAATATGTCTTTTTATACACATTTTTGCAAAATAAATTACTACTTTACTATATATTAGACTTATTAATGAAACATCCATTAATACAAACAAATTTTATCACAGGTTCCACTCGGTTACGATGTAAATCTATATTAATGCAAATTGATTATTAGTATTTGAAAAGTATAATAAAAATAAAATCCCAACAAAAATCCCTAAATATGTTCCCCCCTAAAATTCCACTAAAACACCAAATTTAGCAATAAAATTCCCAATCTGGCCACACTAGTTCGACGCAATTTTCATGTTTTCTTGACGTCGCAACAATGCCCCCAATCAATCGCCCTCCACACGGCTCGGCGCTTCCAGAAATCCAGCCTAAGCGTTACCGGCAAACCGCCGCTCGCCAGCGCAGCTGAACTTCTCAGAAAAATATAATGAAACTTTTATAGACATTACAGATCAAAGAGAAAGAAAATTATATTAAATTAATTACTACGTTCACAGAGCTTTTAATAATTAAAAATTATTAACAAGAAAAGTCAATTAAATAATTATTATTTAATCAGTCTAGCTCTCACAATATCGAAAACAGCCATTTTATACAGCAATCAAACAGCAATCTCGTCGCTAAACGGTTGGCGCAGTGTTGCAAGACGTACCAGGATCCTGGTATTTTTACGAGAATCTTAATAAAGATACCATGTACCAGGATGAAGACATCTTGGTACGCTTAAATACCAGGGTTTTAAGTATATGTAATTGATGATGAACGATTAAAGATTCCTATAATATTTTTTATTCAATAATTTAACACGAACACCAATATTACAAATAACTATATTTCTGAAAACACTGCCGTGAAAACTGTAAGAGCGACATGGTATGGTATTTTTCCAACACATGCTATAGGAGAAAATTATACGTCTTAATCTGCCATTTATGATGGAAAGACGTTTCTTTTCACCATGCTTCCCTTTAGTTTATTGATATAAAATATATCGATATTGAGATAAATTTTAGCAAAGTTCCTGTGCATGCAAAAACGTAATATAATTATACTGCGATTTTTGTAGGAAGAGCTCTCAAGATAACTCAAATCCCATCTTCGCGATGGAATATGTCACGGCATTTCGCGTCTTTTCTCGGTCTTGCCGGTAGAAGTCGCATGATCGCAAGCACTGCTTCATACGGTTGCGATCGTGCGAAATCTAGCGGAACGACTGTGAATGATACGAAATGCCGTGACATATTCCATCGCGAAGATGAGATTTGAGTTATCTTGAGAGCTCTTCCTACAAAAATCGCAGTATATAATATGAAAAATTTCATAATCAATTGTAATTGGTACCAGGAATTGCAGTGGAAGTACCAGGATTTTTAAGGGTTGGTTCTGGGGAACACATTCAACCGTCCGGCAACGCTGGGTTGGCGTCTCCCCCAACTGGGAGCCCTGCTGGCGGATTGGAAGCTTTTCAGTTGTATTTTGTTTCATGCATCAGAAATATTATCTATTAATGCCATTTTAAAGATAATATAGATTGGGTAAGGAGACGAGGAGATTTTCAAAACATTGAAAACTGTAAAACTTGACACTTTACCCTCAAGTGCCGGTGCTGGGACAATGGGATAAGATGTTATTCCATTCCTGTTGTTGCCATTTTACACGACACACATTCCCTAATTGACACTAAGGTAGACACCTTTCCGGCATTGTCCCGGAGGCTCCGGGTTTCAGAAAAGAACTCTGGGCTCCGGGTTAATATGTGATATCTCAGTTTTGTAAGAGCAATTAACGCGCGAGAAATACACGTAATTGCTTGGCAGAAGTATGTGATGTGAGTGATGCGCATGATAGGGTACTTATCTTTGGCTCATGCAGTTAATACACGCTATAGTGTGGAAAAAAATGACCTATATTTCATATTTTCATAATGAGCGAAAAATCGATACATCTCGAAAGCCGCCATGAAGTGACATAATGTGCATCGAGCGCATGAGTCTTGTGTTTTTTTTTCTCTGTAGGATCACAATTTATTTATTTACTTATTTATTTGGTCAAAAAAAAAACAATAAAATCTGTGTATGACGTATGGGTAAAGAGATTATTTGCGTGACAATGTTTATATTTCGCCATATATGGTACAACCCATAAAAATACGAATTCATTTAGTTTTCCGTATGTGATTATACGGTCTAGAATCACATTATAATAACTTAATTTTGTGATCCCTCCCCTTCGAAATCTGACAACGGACAACCCTAAATGACAATCTGACACGGACTTCCAGAAGGTGGCAACCCTAATTGACAATGAAGTAATTGGGGCGGGGACTGTTTGTCACGCACCCCCAGTCTTATTTTTAGAGGCGTTTAAATTACAATTTGAATTAATGAATTTCCCTTTGTAATGAATTTAGCGACTTACCCTTCTGTGTAAGTTTCGCATAAAATTTCTCCGAATCGAATACATTTTCAGAATCCTAGGAATCGAACGTTTGAAAAAAGAGTGGTGAAAGTAAATTGCGTGTCCCTATTGAGTTACTTGGAAGTTATTTCACAGCAGAAGGCGTATAAAAGCAAAATATACCACGAACTTCTAGTGAATTCATTTAGAAAATTACACTGCTATGTATTTCCCCTACTTGTTAAAATGCTGTGATCTGGGCTGTCGAAGTGCTGTCAAACTGTGACTAGATTACTTTCGAAAAGCAAGTGAACAGCAAGTGTGATCAACGTTCATTGCTGTCTAAATGTGAGTAGATTCCTTTCGAAAATAGTTCTTGGTGAACGTGAAGTGATGCCGTTAATGGCAGTTTAATGTGCTTGAAATATTTCTGGATTTCCAAAACGAATTGAATGGGCAGCGACAAGATTACGTTCTGCCGTGTAAGTCACATACAGACTTTTACTGTGTTTTGACGAAAATATATCGAATGAAATCTACTGAGATCTTTTTGTCTTCTTCGAGGACCATCAATCCCAAGTGGTAGAAGAAACAAGTGCACTCTATTACACCACGAGGCTCACATCTGCCGAATAAATTACGTGTTTTTCAACGATGGTGAAGAAAAAAGGATCCTTATTCCCATGGTTAAAAGTAACTTGTCACATTTATAGTTTATCATTTTGAGCAAATTATTTTGTCACACAGCAATAACTGAAGCTTTACGCATGGCCATCGTTTATCCCGATGGACCTCTTACTATAGGTACTATTAGTCTACTTCGTAATTAAGGATGATAGCCATGATTGATTAACGGAAGTATGTACTTCACGATGCTCATCACCCTAAACACTATTGTTTGCATAATCTCTGGACAATGTTATCAAAGAAGAGCAGTAAATAAAGTGATACCCTGACGCACAAACTTAAACGTTTAAGTATAGGATTACATTGAATTAAACGATTAAACTGATGTTAAGTGACACAAGTTTTCGCAGATTGTAATGGAAAAACGCTGGCGCACGTACGCACGCAACACACTTTAGCATTCCCTATCACTTATACAGATGCGATCTAGCTCCTTAAAACCAGAATAATGTTTCTTTTCCCGTCGGCAACGAGTTTCAATTATAGAGACTGTATAAATACAACACACTTCGTTGAACTACATTTCACTACAGAGTGCACTGTTTTCTGTTGGCAAAACATACTATCGACTACTGTACCTTTTGGATTACAAATGGACTGTGCAGTTTTCTGTGTGAATTTATACGTTTACTACATTCAAATTCCGTTCTCTTGTTGGGGGTGAACGTGCACGCTTAGAAACAATATTTGAACATAAAATTGAAAGAATGCTGATAGGGGAATAAAGAGTTCGGCGTATATAATGAATGCTTAAGGAAAACGTACAAAAATATTAAAAGTAAATAATGAAGTAAATCACTCAAACAATAAGTAAAAAATAATTAAAGGAGCACTTGGGAATATACGGGAATGGGAGTACAGAAGTGAGCGCAGAGGCTAGGGGGCGGAACTTTCTGCGGGGCTTTTTCAATTCAGGTGCTGAGGAGGACAAAGACTACAAGGTGGAGAGAACGTACGTCCTCGTCAGAAAATAAAAAGCAGCAGCAGAAAGAGTTTATTAGGTTAGTATGAACTTATCGTCTGACGGCAGGTTGTTCCTTCTTCAGGGTTTTTCCCTTAGCCATAACATATGGTCTATTTTCCGGGTCTTTGATGTTACCGTCTGCGGTGAATACCAGAATTCTAAAGGTTAGAGTACAGTACAATGTAGGTTTTTAATGTCTTAAATAATCTGCAAGCACAAGTGCTTCAAATACGTTTTTTTAAATTTCTCGAAATTTTGTGCAATTTCTTTGAAAAGTGGACGTATTCTGAAATGCTCAAACGACATTTTGTCAAAAACGAATTCAAACTTTTTCTTAAACTTTTAGTAGAATTTTTTTAGTAGTAACTTAGTAAATATTTCTAAATATACTGATTTACATAACATATATGCCACTTTAAAGAATTCTTTCAATTTTTCCAAAAATTACAGTAAAAGTGTTTTCTTAAATATCTCCGGTATCATTACATAGTATGAGTTTCTACACAATATTGCAACTATTTTAAACACAAGAGCTTCAAATGATTTCTAATGAAGTTTCGCGAAACTCAATACTTTTCTGGGAAAAGGAGCTCAAAATAGCGTATTTTCAAAAACACTCAAACGACCCTTCCTCAAGATTGCCAAAATTTTCAATGAAATTTCTGGTATAGGACTATGCATTGCTCTTCTATAACCTTTTAAAGACATATATCAATTCTACTCTTAGGGGTTCAAAATATTGAGAAAGGTTGAAAAAATGTTTTGGCGCCGATAGGTAGTAGCTGGGAAGGGGGTGAGGCAATACCCCAAAACTAGCCAACACTAAAGTCAATAGAAAACTAAGTAGTGCGAGAAAGTCTGTCTTTCGTAGCACTACTCATTACCTAATTAAACAAAACCTCAGTCACCAGTATTTTGCATTTTGCATTTGCCTACTTCCTACTGCAAAATCAAACAAAACTAGTGGTGCTACAGAATGGCACAGACTTTCCCGTATTAGTTTTCTATTTCCTTTGGTCTTCGCTAGCTATTCGGAATTGCCACAAACTCTTTCTTGCCAGCTGTCATCTATCACCGCCAAAAGTACATTTCTTTGTCATTTTCTTAATTTTTCGGTTTCCTATTGGTAGAACGGAAACATTAATCTTAGAATATTAGAGAACACAAAAACCTAGTCATAAATGACAATTTTCTTTTTAAAAAAATGTGCCGTTTAAGAGAAAATAGCGTTTTAGCGCTACTAAAAATGCGAAATTTGAAGCTCATTTTCACAGAAAATGTTTCAGTTTTCAAAATTCTTTATTTGAAGTTATTTGAAGCACATACACTCACAAACATAATAATGTTTACAAATTGCTGGTAATGTGCATATTAAAGATGTGAGCGATCTTCAAAAAAAATTACGATTATGTAATTTTTGAAAAAATAAAACAATAACTCAAAATAAACATTACACTATACTAAAGAGAGTAATTAGCACCATCTGTTAGAAAAGTTTCACGAAAAAATTTGCAGCCATATATGAGAAAATGGCGTTTGAGCGTTTCTGAAAATGCGAAATTTTGAGCCACATTTCACAGAAAACGGTTGTGTTTTCGAGAAACTTTACTTGACATTATTTAAAGCATATGTACTCGTAAATATAATAATATGAAAAAATCGACGCTAATGTAAATATTATCGACGTGAGAAACTTGTGAAAAAATTTACATTTTTGTAATTTTTGAAAAAAACAACCAATCGAACAATATGTCTTTTATGTCATCTGATACAGTACATTTACCACTATCCCTACCAAAAGTTTAAAGAAAAAATTTGGAGCCGTTTTTGAGAAATTTTGAAAATCCCCGGGGGACTGCATATAAAGAACCCCCAAATTTTGAAGAATCGTTTTGAAAATCTCAAAGCTTTGGCTAGAATGAGATCGATCGGGGAATATCCATTTTGGAAGAAATCGTACGTATGGTTTAGGCGCTAGCAGTGTTCACACACGGACGGACGGACAGACAGACGGACGGACAGACGGACGTTTTCCTTTCATTTGGTTTTTCGTGATCAAGGACCCACAAAAGAGGGATTCTGGCTACATCACGTGTTAGGGGATTTTGTTTCTTAATTTAGCAACTGGTTTTATCCACTTTTTCGTTTTCACGGCCCGGCAATTAATTTTTTTTCCGCCGTAAATTGGCCATTTTTTCGCGTAGCATTACATAACTTTCCCTATACGACGTATATCACTCCGTGTATACGTACGTATACGGGGAAGTAAAAATTGCAATCAACAAAGACATACCTACTTTCAAAAGGCGAACCACACATACGAGATATCGTCGACAAACCGCAACAGCGAATGTCTGTCCGTCAGGCGGCCATAGTGACAGCGAGGCTGGCTCATTAAACTTTATTCCGCCTTTGTATGGATTTAGAGCGAGCGAGCACAAAGCACTGGCGGCAAATCACGTCGAATGTCCCCGATCGGAAAGCGAGCTGCCCGCCCTCCCTCCCTCCCTCCCACCGCTTGCACGGCACCGGACCTCATTAACTCGGCGCGGCAAGTGCGAGTCCGCGTTGCAGCTCAAAAGCGAAATAGTCGGGCGGAATGCGACGCGGAGGCGGTCGGTGGGTTTGGCGGCTTTTGAGCTGCCGCTCCGACACAAATGTCTAAGAGGACCGGGCGCGCCTCTCTTGCTGTTTCGCCTTGCCTGCTCGCAGTGGGGGGATTTTGCCTGCGTAGGTGGGCAAGATCTCTGGAGGAGAGATACAGACGACCACTCGGACCCTTAGTTTCACGGCGTCACTCACGTCGTTAGCTTCAAGGTGAAGGCAGTGAGTTCCTGGATGTCCGGCTCAACGCGACAACCCGCCAGTTCGACCCATGGCGTCTCGACCTTCGGGCAGGATCGGGTGAAGGAGATTCTTGGGAATACTCTGGAATCCACATATGAAAGTCCGAGGGGACTCAGACTTTCTAACAGGTTGCCCAGGTTCTGGCGATACCCACGTCGATAGCCTAAACGTATAGGCAGTGGGGAGACGGGATGGGGGCCCTGAGCCGCCCGATCCTTAGTTCGGGTGGCCTCCAGTTGAGCTCTTGGCTTCGTCGTGGAAGTGGCCCGATACCCTAGGTGTAGAGGAGGGACTTGTTTCAGGAGCATGTGAGTGGCGCATTGTTTTGACTCCGGTACTAGCCTGGAAAGCTAGTAGCTCTGAGCTGGCGGGGTCCCCCTAGACTCAGGCATAGTATGGAGAGGCTGCCGTGAGGGTTAACTGCGTTCCGGCGGAATCCGTATATTATCCGAGGGTGTACTTGTTACCTCGAGAGGGGTGCGCATTAGGGTCTAGATAAGTACACACATTTAACTTTATATTTCAAAATATTGGTCGGATTGTAATTAAGGACACCCTCATTTTCAGTAATGAGGCGCATTTTCGTTCGCAATTATTTGGTTTTTAAAGCTTCATAACGCCAAACTACTCTGAAATTATCCCAAAATATTAAGATGCAAATCCTCTTTTGTATTTATCTCTTACTTTTTAAATTAATATTTGGGGATTTTTGGGTCATATTTTCCATTTGAGGCAAACTAATGTAAATGTTTATAGCAAAGTACGACACACTCTTTAAAAAAGCAGAATACGAGAAGGGTCAAGATGCCTAATACGTTTGCTTTATAAATGGAGTGCAACTACGTTCTAATGAGGAAATTTGTCCCTCCATCAAGAATTCTACGTTTTACTACAATTTTGCTCATTTATGTTTCCTACACCTTTAAACCACACAAAGGATATACTCGTACACCGACGTAATCTGATTTTGCAATTAGACGAACTTTTAATGCTGTTTTATGTCTCACAGTAAAATCGAGTTTCGCTTATCATAATGTATGTCTTTTACATGTTATTGTAGCCTCTAGCTGGGATACGTTATAAATGTTTCGGACTGATGCAAGTTTATTATTTGTTTGAATACTTAGATGCATCTTTCCCCCATAAGATATTGACCCTCGACTTCATTCATTTTTAATAATCTCAAAATGTCAGTATCTAATGTAATTTAGCTTATCTTTCTCATAATTGCACCACTCTTTTAAGACTCAACTTATGATTTATCATAAACAGCAGTAATTTCTAATTGCATAATAAATTTAAAGAAGTGCACTTTGGAAATTCTATTTGAAAACTCAACTTCGACTTCTTACGTCTCAACATCGTGAAAAGAACGTAGAATTTTATTATATTGCGAGAACTGGCATAAATTACTTCCAGAGAGGCACGTCAATGTCTGTAACGTGTCGATGACACATCGTAATGTTAAGGAAAAAGTACCAACATTTTTAGTTAAGCTGAGTGAAAAAAACTAAAAGAAACGACTATACTTCTTCAAAAACCTAAAAATTTCTACATTAATATTAATTAATACACTTGTAGTGTACTGGTACTTTTCGAGATGGTTTCAAAAATATCTGGTTAGGAATGGAAGGACCATTATTCTAAAGGCATAGCCTTCATGTGATGACTGATGTAAGTACTCACGTGCAAACCATGGACTTCACTCGTCTGAATCTCTTGGTTTACTTACCTGAAAAAAAAATACAGAAAATTAGTATTAAATGCATTTCTTGTCTTTATTATTGGCTAATACGTACATCTTCAACTATACTTTAAGCATCTATTAATGTATTGTTTGATAAAGCAAAAATTAATATATTGATAAAACAGTTTAATTGAACAATGAATATTCGTAATTGAGCGGCGTTGATGATCAGCAAGTTAGTGGTAATTGAGAAGATTTTTGGTCAGAAATTAACGAAGTACAGTTCCATATTGTATGCAGTGCCAATCAATTAAACTGCTTTAGTGCACAGATTTTCTGATATTTAAGTTGAATAAATAAAATATTCTAGAAAACAATCTTATAAAAAATAATTTGACAAAGGTTTTTTTACATTTTTTAATTTTTTTCTTAATAGTTAAGTATAAAAAAATTGTCATTTTCCATGAGTTTATAACGACACACATTTAAAATGGTTCATTCACACTCTTCTCTCTCTGTCACTCTTTCTATCTGCCTTTGTCTATCTCTTTCTCTGCCTCTCTTCCGATCTCGATCTCTCTCATATTCAGTCAAATCTCGGTAGGTAGAATCACAAGTTAAACAGAAAATGGTTCGAGCGGCCACTCTTACAATGGCTATGTATTAAAATTCTGAGTGAACATGACATATTGGGCTTCAGAAGTGACGTGACAAAGCTCTGAAATCAATAAGTTGAATAAAAATTATTATATATCAGGACATTTTTGCGATGCGTGTTGAAATACTACACACATGCTCGGATCCTACTTTTTTTAGTAAATGAAATTCTGTTACTACAGCTATTTTCAATTTGTTCATTAATTACTTAGTTTACTGGTAATTTTAAAATTTACGAACATTCTTGACCTTGTACATGAAGTATGAAAGTTCTCTGCACTTAATTATGTTCACTTTCCTGTGGTAGAAAATGTTCAGCGCACTTGGCCGATGGTCTAGAGTTTTCGAACTATTTCTCCTTCCTGGCTGCGACTCCAATCGTTCCGTGTTCTTACATTCCATAAATTAATGTTCTGTTAATTTCACCATCGAAACATCGTCTGTCTCGATTTCTATGCACATTAGCATTTCGCGTTACTAAATTCTTTTTAATACATCATTACTCGTTCCACGCTCATAACTAGCTATTCTAGCCGACGACTAACACACGTTTGCTCTCACTCGGGGTATACACCCGTCTGATGATTTTCTGTCGTCAATAATATTCCCCTATGGATTATTTACTGTCTTTATTGTTTAAAATAGCATTTCGATGCTATGCTGTCCTCCTCCCATTACACAGTACTAATCCTTTTTGTAATTATTTCAATAGTATCTCATTACTAAATAAACTTTTTTAATATTTTTTAAAAATTTTATTAAATATTTTTTTCTAAAAAAATGAAATAAAATTTATTAATATTTTTTAATTTTATTGCATAAACTTTATAAAATATTTTAATTAAAATGCCTATTTATTACAAAATATTCGTTAAATTGTATATATATCATAGCAACTAACGTTTCCTCTTGATTTCCAAAACTACACGAATTTAGTCGTATTTTGTAATTCTGTTAAAATTAACCTAAAAATGTCGTTGAGACGACATGAATCATCTCAATAATATGCTGCCAATATTACAAATATTTGGAATACGTGTTTTCCCGTTATCAATCAGAAATAGATTACGATTATTGATTAATAAAAAATTTAAAGGTAATTACCCGAAAGGTTTGAAAAAAGAGAAATTAGTTGCAAAATCTATTGTTGAATCATCGCAGAACGGTGAGTTGTCTTGCCCAATTACGTAGAATGACATTAATTAAATCTCTATTTTAAAGGGATCCCGAATGCTTCAAGTTGTAACATATTTCCTAATCTAATTATAGGGGTTTTTATTTCTTTTCAAATAAACGAAATTAGAAAGTATGACTCTTATATAAGTAGTCGATATATTGAAGTTTGAATTATTCAAATTCAACTGTGTAACGCAGAATGACTACCATCCTACAAGAGTATAATATACACATAAGACAATACACCACAAGACATTTAGGTAATTACCATTGGCCAATCGTACTTCAATAATAATGATCGAATTATTCCAAGATTTAATATCCAATATTAATTTGAAAATCATAAAACATATTTTTTTAATTTACAAGAACATTGTTATTTTAAAAATTTAGGTGTAGAGATTATATAGTAGAAGATAAGTTTTAAATAATCCGTGTCGTCTGGCTAAACGTCGCAAATTTTCAATATTAACATATATAAAAGTTATCACTCTCCGTTATTACTTATTAATAAATTTGTCAATTCTCTTCCTCAACTCTATTGACCTCTAACGGTATTTTCATTAATCACTATATATTTCAACCTACAACGCTGATCGAACCCCACGCTCTGGCATGAGGCGAGAGCTGTAACAGCCCGTAAAAAATATATTAGTAAATAAACTAATTCAACCTGAAACGCAAAAGCTGCTCTGTGCTAAAGATGCGCGCTCCCTCAGTCTCGTTTTTATAAACCCGAGTCGCCCCGTCAGTCCATGATAACAGCGCGCAGGTTGGCGTTATTTGGTTCGCTGGCAGAGTCGACATCAACGCGGCAGTGATTGACAGCTGGAGGGGGGAGGACACGCGACGGCGGAGCGGGAAGGGAGCGGGAATGCAGGTTCAGCGATCTGCTGGTATCGGTCCGCCATCATCTCCAATTCCAACCCTGCCTCCGACCGAAGCGGGAGGAAGTGTGTAGGCGTGTGTGTGTGTGTGTGTGTGAGATAGAGAGAGAGAGACAGACACAGAGAGTGAGATGAGCTGGACAGGAATTCGAAACGAAGGCGAACACTCACTAGTGCATTAGAGGATGGAAATTAACGAAAGCAGAACTGTGGGCAGTGTCAAGGACAAAGATAGAGCCCAAAACAAGTGAAGAAAAAAGGAATGAAACAGAAGTAAGGAAATAAAACGGACAGAATGTATGGTAGCGAAGAAAATATAATAGAAGAGAAATCAAGACGACACTGACACGGAATGAAGAATGGGAATAGCGTTCGAAAAATCCAGATCAATAAGAACAAAATCAGAATGTATTTTATTCGAATTTTAGTCAGAATTGAAGAATCATGTGAAACATTGACAAAAATTGGTGTTAGAAATTATAAATGAAAAAGAAAACACGGACGAGAAAGAGAAAGTAACGAGGATTTTACGTCTTTTCGTTTCGTAATTTGAGTCGTCAGATTATTTTGATCAGCCGAATAGTTTCTGACTCACCATATTGCGTAAGCTGCCAAATTACTTTTGCAATGGAACTAGGGGTTTTTGGGTATACGTTTGTTTCGTATGAAAAAAGGCTCGTAAACTCAAATTTTTTAGTGTGTATCTTGCGAATAAACTCACGAAAATATGTTTTCCAGGGGATTTTGAAACAGAAACGGCTCGAAATAGATGAAGTGAAGAAAGCCAGCCTTGCGGTACGAGATAGCTAGGACGGGCAGAGGGTCCAGGCGAGCGAATGCTGGGGCGGAAACGGAAACCGAGCCCAGGTCCAGCGCAGCCACGCGCAAGGGCGAGGGCGCCTTCTCGTTTTACGCGTGGTCCCCCCCCCCCGCTCTCCACGCCGGGACATCGGGCCCGGGGGCGAGCGCTGGAGAACTACGGCCAAGCTGGTTACGCCGGAGAGGGCAGGACGTGGTGGCAGCGGAGGGGAGCAGGGGAGGGGAAGGGATGCGGGTGGGACGGAGCAGGGTGGCCCGTGTGCGGGTGGAGGTGGGTGGAAGGGCGGGGTGGCCAGGTGAGGGTGAGAGGGGAGGTGTAGCCGCAGGGGCAGGGGTGAGGATCAGAGTAGGGTGGACCGGGTGCGGATTCAGGTGTGTGGGTGGGAGAGGCGCCGAGGGGCAGGACGGAATGGCAGGGGCGGGGAAAGGGGTGAACGGGGGGCAGGGGTGGGGATGGAATGGAGCAGGGTGGAACGGTGGTGGGTGAAGGTGTGGGACGGCGGAGTGGTGGTGGCGGAGCTGAGCGCGAGGGACGGGGATGAAGGTGGCGGCAGCGGCAGGGGTGGGGGTGGAACGGTGGTGGTGGAACGGTGGTGGTTGCAGGTGGATGGCAGAGCAGGGTCGGCCCAGGTCAGGGGGAGAGGGTAGTGTGGGCGCAGGGGGAAGGGGAGTGCATGATACGGAACAGGGTGGACCGGGTGCGAGGGGTGGGGTGGGGGCGGAGGCGAAACACGCGCGATCAGCTGACCATCTCGGCAGCGCGGGCGGCCCGAGGGTGTTTGCGCGAACCGCCGACTAGGTTGCAGCGTACACAGCAGCTTTGGGCGGCGCCGCGCGCGCCGTGCAATGCAGGGCCGTGTAGCGCCGTGCAGCTCTGCTCCGCCTCGCTACCCTCCGCGCCCCGCCCACGCGACCTCATGCGTAACATACACCTCGGCCGACCCTCCCCCAACGCCAGTCCACCCACTCTTTCTACCGTTTTTCGTTTCCCTCCTCGTCTCTCTACTCCTCAGATACATCCCACTACTTCCTATCGATCCGTCACCTCGTGTCAGTTGCCCGTCCCCTTCTCTCTGCCCAATACTTCTCGCCATATACTTTCTTTTAAATCATAGACCAGTCGTTCCCCAGCCAATCTATTCTGCCCAATCCTCCCCACCGGATCATCTCTATCACTCCTCCGTACCCTTTCTCTCCCCGTTCACTCACCAAACCTCAATTTCCCTACCCGTCCTAAATCTCATTGGGTCCCGTCCCACCGCGCACATTTCCGTCTTCTCCCCGCCTTCGACGCGGCTCACCCCATCTCCCCGTGCAGTCGCGCATCGCCCCGACTCTTCTCCGCATTGCCCCATTCCGTCCGTCTCCCCGCCCCACCCCGCTCCGCTCCACCCCGCTCCGCCCCACCCCGCTCCGCCCCGCCCCGCTCCGCCCCACCCCGCTCCGCCCCACCCGCTCCTCCCCATCCCGCTCCGCCCCGCTCTGCCACAACCCGCTCCGCCCCACACCGCTCTGCCCCACCACGCTCTGCTCCACCCGCTCCGCCACAACCCGCCCCGCCCCGTTCCGCCCCGCGCCGGCTGTGCTGACCTCGCTGCCGCGCGTCGAGGCAGGGCAGCGGGGCGAAAGCGCGCTGGGGGGGGATCACGCACGCACGCATGCACGCACCCCCACCGGCCTCGTCTCCGGCGCCGCGCGCTTGCGTTGTTGACTTTCCGCGGGCGCGCGCTCGCGTACGCAACGCAACCCACCCTCCGCGCCCCCACGTCGAGCCTTCGACTACCTCACGGCGCAGCACCCGTACTTCTCCAACTGACAGCCCCCGGCCCCGCCCACACCACAGCCCGTGGGCACCTCAAGCCCCAGCCCTGCCAGGGCGCGCCATAGCTCACGTCCACCTCACGGCACCGCCCCCTCCCACGTCCACCTCACGGCGCCGCCCCCGCCCTCCACTACCTGACGCTCCCCCGCCTCCGCCCACCCAAAACACGGTCCTTGTCCACCTCGCCCTCTACCACGTCCACCTCGTGGCGCTCCCCCCACCCTCCACTACCTGACTCTCCCCCGCCTCCGCCCCACCCAAACCACGGTCCTCGAGCACCTCAGACCCCAGCCCCGTCCCGGACCCCCCCCCCTCCCAGCCACCAAACCTTCTCGACCCCCTCTCGCCCTTGCCACCTCCCGTCCTCGCCCTCAGCCTCCGCCCCAGCTCTCGACAATAGTAGCCCCCCCTCCACCATCTGAAGGCTCTGGCCATACCCTTGTGCACCTAACTCCCCGCTACGCTCCCGCGCTGCCAGATCTCTTCGACCCCTCTTCCGCCCCGGCCCTCATCCCACCCCCCAGCCTAGCTGTAGGCTACCTCACGATCCCGATTCCACCCTCGATCCCGCCCCCGCCACTCACCCACTCCGGCTATCGGCCACGTCATGAACCCGATCCCGTCCCCCCTGGCTCTAAGTTACCTCACGATCCCGATCCCGCCCCCACCCTCGCCCCCGCCCTCGCCCCCGCCCTCTCCGCCGCCCTCGCCCCCGACCTCGCCCCCGCCCTCTCCGCCGCCCTCGCCCCCGACCTCGCCACACCGCCACCCTAGCTCTCGGCCACCTCACGGGCCCGGCCCGCGGCTGCTCCAGAATCTACCCGCCAAATCTTCCCACGAGTCCCCGGTCGCACCCGGCGCCTTCCCAGGGCTCCCGAACGCTCTTGATGGGCGCGCCAGGTACACCATGCAGACCTCCAGTGGCCGAGATGGAAACAGCAATGATTGATTCAAGGGTTGCAGATAAAATACTTCAATGTAACAATTATTTATACAATTATCAATTATTAAAACACTCAATTCTACAAAAATGTTTTTGCAGACTGTTTCCTAAATTAAAAAAAATTACAACAGAATTAAAATATGGTCAAGTGACTTGTTGAAAAATATCATTTCATTTTTAGACGGATTTTTAAACGAGTACTGTCACCCCCTTCGCTTTTATCACTGTAAAATCCTCAGCGATCGAACCCTGACGATGTTAGGAAACACCAACAAAACAAGCCCCAGGTCCCATTTATGTCGAACTCGGTATTTTCGAAAATTTCGGAAAGTAAACATTAGAAATTAAAAATACGGATAATATTTTTTCTTCATAAAAAAATAGATCATTAAATCATGTACAATTAAAACATGTTGCTCGAAATAAAAGCAATTGTTAAACATTTTAAAAATTTTCTCAGAAACAACTCCCAATTTTGTTTTTCAGAAAGAGCAATTGACGCTTGAAAGAGCTCGGGTCCCATTTTCGGCGAACTCGGTATTTTTCAAGTGGAAACAAAATATTAACATTGAACAACTACAATATTAATAATAGAGGTTTTTTCCTTGATGATATCTTGAAACGAAATATTGAAATAGTATTAGTGAAAATCGCTGAATTGATTGAAAATTGCCAATGAAAAAGTTCAACCTTTTTTTAAAGGATCGGGAAAGCTGAGTTCTGCTGTGATTCTGATAATAAAGAGGTAACGTAAATGGCATGGTAACTCTTAAATCCTTAATTTCCAATCCTAGAGCGTAGATGCTTGCTGTTGGGGAAGAATTTTGCAGATTCGTGTGCTATTTTAATAATGCGTAGCCCTTAGAAAGAATGCGAGAAAGTAAGTGCTGTTGTAACACCACTAGTTCTAAGTTTGCCGCATGTTTGATCCCTAATGTTAGTTCACTCGTTTTGTCGTAGGACAAAGATAGTCAATTTTAAACATGACTCGGGCAGCTTTAAAGCCACAGACAGCCTTCCGGAACTCTCCCTCCTCTTTTTGCCTCCCTTTGCTTCCTGGAATATTTCAATACGTTCGGTGATTTCCAGGAGACACCCTCATTATCCGATTAAATTGAATAATTTTTTAATACCCAAGTACCATCTATGGCAAGTTGTACTCTGAAAAAAAGCAGATAAAGCAACACGACCATCCTAAATATTATTTGGAGAAATAAGCTTTTAAATGTCAACGCAAACGTTTTAGATACAAAGCGGCTAGAGTCCCTATTATTTTTTATGCAGTAGAGACTACAGCAGACACGTGAAAAACTAATCGCATATTCAAAAGAAATAAAATGGCCACTATCCGAAAAATTGTTAGAAAAATTTTAATGGTAAGGTTTTCTGAAATTAGATCAGAGATCGCAACGGAACGACGAAATTACACAAGTTTTGGCTTATTCTGTTTTCGGATGCTCTGCCGCACTATTGTTTGATAGAACGTTTGTCTTTATATCGTTCTAAATCCTACATAATCTAAAAACAATCAGGTACTTGGACAAGGGATGGAAAAACCGAGAATATTTGAACCAATCTACAAGAATTCCGTGTCTTGAGCATTGGTCTAGATGGAAATGTCATGCGGTGTCCTTCAGGAAAAACATACCGTGGGACGTCCGAGAAGGAAATGGAAGGAAGGCACAGCAGGAGGGGACATGCAATAAGCTGAGAGAAAGAAGAATAAATAAAAGGGGGAAACTCTTATTTTGTCTTCTCCCGAGGCTTCAGACAAATTGTTACAATATCTTAGTAATTCCGTCCTTTTTCAAGACCTGTCAAAGTTTTCGCAGCTCTCCCACGTCATAGTACTTTATAATAGGTAACTACTAAGATAACCAACTGCACTGTAGCGCGAAATCCTGTTTCTCTCGACTGCTTCTCGGGTCTGAACAGTCTCCCACAAACTCGTTCCCTTTTCCAAACCCTCTCAAGACATCTCACCTTTCTCATTACCTTCCATGGCTTTTGAGGTTAGGTTATTTCCTAGAATATGGTCTGCTTCCTGCAGCCTTTCGCAAGCTTCTACATTCTGTGGCTTATTGAGGTGTCTGTGAGGATTCGATAATAATTAAAATTTAAAAGGGCTTCGACATATTTACATCACTTATATATTTTATTTAACGTTCAAATAATTGATATTAAAACGCATATGCTCAAGTTCGTATCATTTTCTACTGTGTACGCCTCCACTTTCCCCGGCTTTCGTGTTCTACATTATCGTACACCACATCTACATACTTCTTGTACCTCATTTACCTCGATGGTAATCAAGTGGCCCTCGACTTCTTCTCATGATCACGACACTATCACTAAGACATACCTATTGAGTAGTAATTGCCTCTAACATTCTCTCAGACCCATTCTTTGGCGTTTCAATTTCAATTGTGCTTTGACCTGAGATCAGCGCACACGCAGTTCTTTGAGATCATACGATGTGGTCTTTTTGAGAATGCAATATCTGCCCATCGCCCTGCTAAAGAGATGTAAATGGTGATAGAATAAGGAAGGAAAATCTTATGTCTGTCCATGGCCTACAGTCCCAGGTGATGCTGCGACATTCTTCAGCAACTGGTTGGAAGATATCACTTAACCCTCGTACCGTATCTGCAATTTGCAATCACGTACTATACCTGTTTTTTTTTCGAACCCTAGGCTTTACTGACAATTGTAAGTGATAAAGATGAATGGGTACGGCGATATACTGAGTATAAATATTTTTTTATATAAGAATACAGTTTATAAGTTATTTTCAATAATAGAGTAAATACAATTTACTTAAATAAAATATTTCATAAAAAGAATAACCTCTACCGTACGTAACCTTCATTGTTGATACATTATGGTTCAGAAATATTTATAATAGTTTACGAAACTTATTTCTAGATAAATCGGGGGTTTAGGGTAAGAGCTAAAGCTCAGGGACCAACCCCGGGAACGTGTTCCCCCTGGTAGAACAAAATTATGTGTGGTGTGGGGTAGTAGCCCTCGCAAGGTGTCACGATACCCCTACTTCAGGGCTCGACCGCTGGCGCCCTCCCCCGTGTGCACAGGGATGTAGGCGCTCGCTGGAAGAGCCCGTATGGGACTCCATGCGACTCCGTTGCCGCATGAAGAGAGGGGGGTGGCCGACGCTGCGGCGCACGAGGTGTGCCCCAAGGGCGGACACTTCACAACATTGCCACACAAGCAGAGCTTGTTATTGCGCTGTGTTGGAAAGCCAAATATTTATTTTGATAGAATTAATTTCTGGGAAATTACATTAAAAGTACTTTATACTGCCATTTTGAATAAAGTTCCAATTTTATTTTAGGAATAAATATTTATTTTGAAAGAACGTCAATTATATACATAAAAATGTATTTACTTTTAAGGTTCAAGTCTAAATGCTAATGAAATTATAAATAGGAGAGATAAATTTATAGTGTTTTTTTATTTTGCATCTTGATGTGTGCCTTTGAATTCCAGATGCAAACTTGAAAAATAATTTACTGATGTAGATATCAGGATGACGGTATCGTTTCAGATAACGTATTGACTTCAAAGCCTTCCACTTGAGCATACGAAATAATTTGTGGAAACCAAACAATTGCATAATATTGTGAGAATTGCGTAGCTTCAGAGGACAATAATGTCTTTGATTTCTCAAATATGGTTCTCATGCTGTAGATAAAAACAAACTATGCAGAAATGATTAGCCATTCAAATATAAATGCATTTGATGAACTATTCCATTACATTTCTTACATGTTCCTTCATTACTCTTCCTCCAATTTTTGAGCTAATTATTCTTCAGGTTTACTTAACCTTATAAATGTTTCGTTGAGTACAAAAGAAAATTGTCTAATAAAATGTGCAAAATAAATTGACGTCTTCTGGGAAACGGAAGATGATCTTTCTGTTCGGCAATATAACAACATTTTATAAGCAAACAGTTTTTTAATATACAAATGCTTGTCTAGTGAAAACTCAGAACTGAACTGCAAAAACCACAGTTTTTCTTAAAAGAGAGTTACAGTAAAGTAAATATTACAACCAGTGAGGCCTAAAATATGCGAGAGAGCAAGTACAAACATTTCAAAAGTAAGACAAGGAAAGATATTTTAATTAATATTTATTTACTTTAAACGAATACCTACTCATTTTATTTTTCATATTAAATGTCTCACCATGATTTTCAAGAACATCGAGTAGTTTCATTCTCATTTCATTTTCTTTTTACTTTTAACGTAAACTACGTTTCACTCATAAATATTCTTCAGAGCACACGTATAATGACACTGGCAATATGAACGAAGCTTTAACTTCCTTCAAAGTGTGAACGTGGACTTAAGCAGCACGATTGATCAACATTGTTTGGTCCTGTACCCTGACGAGTTAGTAGCCAGTGTCCGTTGCAGTACACTCTTTGGACCAACCAACACAACAAAATTTGTAGAATATCATGCAGGTTAAGGTAATTCAGTATTGTCTGTGACGACACTAGTGCGACTACGTGTTCACGATGAATATATCGCAGTGAATAAATTTGAAATTTATTGTCCGAGTGTATTATTGAATTCATTAATAGCTCCCACACAACTTTCGTACACAAACACGTGTTCGTTGTAAAGTTCCATTAAATAACAAAAATGTAGCTTCAGCTACAATTCTTCCGAGATTCTAGCACTTTAATCGCTTCCTTTGAAGTTCTCTCTCCCAATGGTACGCGCCAGAGGCACAAGCATTCAAAGCTACGCCTGAGAACGCAGGAGGAGCGCAGGCCTCGCGCAACGCATCCCTCCCCACCCGCCCCCTCGCCCATCGCCAGAGGCAACCACCCACTCCACTCATCTTTCACTGATCACTCGGGCGAGGATTTTTATGACCAAAAAATCTTGAAATATGCTATTAAAAATATGCTTTATGACTGAAAAAGTCTGAAATATGCACTTTGATATGCAGTAAAAATTAAAAATTTTTCATTTCCTTTATAAACCATTCTTGATAAAATTCAGGAGAAACATGCTTGAAATGAAAAGATATATTTCTTTTCAAACATAATACAGTGTACCTGAGATCGCGGAGAAATAAATGAAGTTCATATTCACCTTAGTTAAGTACAATGTACGAATCTTGTTGCATTTCGTCTGCCTGGTTTAAAAATTATGATACCAAGAAATATCCTACATTTTCACAAGCATTTTGTGACCTGTAGAAAAAAAACGCTAACTATGATTTCATTCTCAACAATGAACGCTCACAAATAATTAAAATAATTTTAAGTTACATTAGATTTAATTCCTAATTATAATACGTACGTTTTAGTGCTCCGCCGCCAGGATGCATAAACCTACCAGCGGAAATAATAAATATCTAGCTAGCTAGCTAAACAATATTATATTTTATGAAAATGTGAAACGATTTAGAGATTTGTCTCTCTTTTAACGAAATTGGCAAAAATGCGCATATAATTACACGAATATGCACCAAAAGGAAAAATTTATCAAATATGCACTAACACGTTAGTCTACAGAGTATTTAATACTAACCAAAAGTCAAGAAATCTCACCTAGCCATCCCCTGAACCAAGCGACAAAAATACGCAAACTCATAGAAATCCGCTCCCTATCGATCACGCAAAGTTTCCCACAAGCATCGAAGGTCAGGTTGCAGCGAAACCTCCGAAACAGAAAATTTACATTGAGGTCAATTTACCGAAAGTGAGGATGAAAACAACATAAATCCCACTTCTGGGACGATTTGCATCATCTACGCACCAGTAGCCGCCACGATTAAATAATGCTCACCAATTGGAAGTCACAATTCCAAGAGCTGGGCCCGCGCCCCGAGGACAATTCCTGAGAGAAAGCACACCGCCCGAGGAGCGGAGAAGTGCAAAGTGCAGTTTGTTTTTCCGAAGTGAATGTTTCCCCGTCGAGTGCCCTCGAGAACAGCGCCTCAACGACCCCCATCCGCCCCCCTTCCCCCTCCCCCTCACTCAGGTGCGAAGGGGGCGGGGCGGGCGAAACAAGGCGACGCTTTTCGGCCTCCGGCGCCGAGCATTGATCGCGTGTGGCGGGGAGCTGGGAGCAAAGGGATCGACGGAAGAGGGGAACGGCGCAGGGACGGAGCGGAGCGGAGAGGAAAGGTAGCGGGGAGCGACTGGAACACAGAGCGGAGGTAGGGTAGGGGAAGCGGGGGCGAGGGGATCGAAGGAAGGCGGAGACGGCGCGGGAGAGGGAAGGTAGCGGGGAGTAGCTGGAATAGAGGGTGGAGGTAGGGCGGGGAGCGAAGGGATCGAAGGAAGAGGGGCAAGGCGTGGGAGAGGGAAGGTAGCGGGGAGCGGCTGGAACACAGAGCGGAGGTAGGGTAGGGGAAGCGGGGGCGAGGGGATCGAAGGAAGGCGGAAAACGGCGCGGGAGAGGGAAGGTAGCGGGGAGTAGCTGGAATAGAGGGTGGAGGTAGGGCGGGGAGCGAAGGGATCGAAGGAAGAGGGGCAAGGCGTGGGAGAGGGAAGGTAGCGGGGAGCGGCTGGAACACAGAGCGGAGGTAGGGTAGGGGAAGCGGGGGCGAGGGGATCGAAGGAAGGCGGAGACGGCGCGGGAGAGGGAAGGTAGCGGGGAGTAGCTGGAATAGAGGGTGGAGGTAGGGCGGGGAGCGAAGGGATCGAAGGAAGAGGGGCAAGGCGTGGGAGAGGGAAGGTAGCGGGGAGCGGCTGGAACACAGAGCGGAGGTAGGGTAGGGGAAGCGGGGGCGAGGGGATCGAAGGAAGGCGGAAACGGCGCGGGAGAGGGAAGGTAGCGGGGAGTAGCTGGAATAGAGGGTGGAGGTAGGGCGGGGAGCGAAGGGATCGAAGGAAGAGGGGCAAGGCGTGGGAGAGGGAAGGTAGCGGGGAGCGGCTGGAACACAGAGCGGAGGTAGGGTAGGGGAAGCGGGGGCGAGGGGATCGAAGGAAGGCGGAGACGGCGCGGGAGAGGGAAGGTAGCGGGGAGTAGCTGGAATAGAGGGTGGAGGTAGGGCGGGGAGCGAAGGGATCGAAGGAAGAGGGGCAAGGCGTGGGAGAGGGAAGGTAGCGGGGAGCGGCTGGAACACAGAGCGGAGGTAGGGTAGGGGAAGCGGGGGCGAGGGGATCGAAGGAAGGCGGAAACGGCGCGGGAGAGGGAAGGTAGCGGGGAGTAGCTGGAATAGAGGGTGGAGGTAGGGCGGGGAGCGAAGGGATCGAAGGAAGAGGGGCAAGGCGTGGGAGAGGGAAGGTAGCGGGGAGCGGCTGGAACACAGAGCGGAGGTAGGGTAGGGGAAGCGGGGGCGAGGGGATCGAAGGAAGGCGGAGACGGCGCGGGAGAGGGAAGGTAGCGGGGAGTAGCTGGAATAGAGGGTGGAGGTAGGGCGGGGAGCGAAGGGATCGAAGGAAGAGGGGCAAGGCGTGGGAGAGGGAAGGTAGCGGGGAGCGGCTGGAACACAGAGCGGAGGTAGGGTAGGGGAAGCGGGGGCGAGGGGATCGAAGGAAGGCGGAGACGGCGCGGGAGAGGGAAGGTAGCGGGGAGTAGCTGGAATAGAGGGTGGAGGTAGGGCGGGGAGCGAAGGGATCGAAGGAAGAGGGGCAAGGCGTGGGAGAGGGAAGGTAGCGGGGAGCGGCTGGAACACAGAGCGGAGGTAGGGTAGGGGAAGCGGGGGCGAGGGGATCGAAGGAAGGCGGAAACGGCGCGGGAGAGGGAAGGTAGCGGGGAGTAGCTGGAATAGAGGGTGGAGGTAGGGCGGGGAGCGAAGGGATCGAAGGAAGAGGGGCAAGGCGTGGGAGAGGGAAGGTAGCGGGGAGCGGCTGGAACACAGAGCGGAGGTAGGGTAGGGGAAGCGGGGGCGAGGGGATCGAAGGAAGGCGGAAACGGCGCGGGAGAGGGAAGGTAGCGGGGAGTAGCTGGAATAGAGGGTGGAGGTAGGGCGGGGAGCGAAGGGATCGAAGGAAGAGGGGCAAGGCGTGGGAGAGGGAAGGTAGCGGGGAGCGGCTGGAACACAGAGCGGAGGTAGGGTAGGGGAAGCGGGGGCGAGGGGATCGAAGGAAGGCGGAAACGGCGCGGGAGAGG
Organism: Acheta domesticus; assembly: GCA_031308135.1. Lineage (NCBI taxonomy): Eukaryota > Metazoa > Arthropoda > Insecta > Orthoptera > Gryllidae > Acheta > Acheta domesticus. The sequence goes on along the minus strand of JAHLJT010003656.1, from coordinate 23,303,617 downwards.
GAAGGTAGCGGGGAGTAGCTGGAATAGAGGGTGGAGGTAGGGCGGGGAGCGAAGGGATCGAAGGAAGAGGGGCAAGGCGTGGGAGAGGGAAGGTAGCGGGGAGCGGCTGGAACACAGAGCGGAGGTAGGGTAGGGGAAGCGGGGGCGAGGGGATCGAAGGAAGGCGGAAACGGCGCGGGAGAGGGAAGGTAGCGGGGAGTAGCTGGAATAGAGGGTGGAGGTAGAGCGGGGAGCGAAGGGATCGAAGGAAGAGGGGCAAGGCGTGGGAGAGGGAAGGTAGCGGGGAGCGGCTGGAACACAGAGCGGAGGTAGGGTAGGGGAAGCGGGGGCGAGGGGATCGAAGGAAGGCGGAAACGGCGCGGGAGAGGGAAGGTAGCGGGGGAGTAGCTGGAATAGAGGGTGGAGGTAGGGCGGGGAGCGAAGGGATCGAAGGAAGAGGGGCAAGGCGTGGGAGAGCGAAGGTAGCGGGGAGTGGCTGGAATAGAGAGTGGAGGTAGGGCGGGGAGCGGGGATCGAAGGAAGGCGCGGGGACAGAGCGGAGCGGAGAGGGAAGGTAGCGGGGAGCCACTGAAACAGAGAGTGCATGAAGTGTGGGGAGCGAGGAGATCGAAGGAAGACGAGAAGGAGCGGAGTTGAGAGGAGAGGGAAGGTAGCGGGGAGCGACTAGAGCAGGGAGCGGGTGTAGAGCGGGGAGCGGGGAACGTCGCCGCGGGCTGCAGATGGATCCCCGCCTCGCTCCGCCGCCGCCAGTGCAGCGGTGCTGGAGCGGCAGAGGTGGCAGTAGCATTTAGTACGTAAACCTCCGCCTCCGTCGCCATAACTTTTACTGCTAACTCGACGGACGCCGTAACGCTGAAGACACCGCCGCCACCGCCACCGCCACCGCCACCGCCGTCGCCAACTCGACGTCTTCGCCTTTTCCGGCACCGTTGCGGGCTCCTCCGCGGACGAGTTGTGGCCAGCTACTCAACACTCGGATTCGTACAATTACTGTTCCCCCTCTTAAGGTTTTGCTGGTGATAATTATAAGTACTAACAAATACGACAGGCAATACAGGACACATAGAACCTTTCTCATAATATCAATGGGCGGCAACTACTAATTAGCGATCCTAGTGACTTGACGTGGGAAATTGGCGACATATTCAAATTTCAATACATATACTATACCATACATTCTAATAACCTATTAATTTTATTATTATTAAAGAACATTTGTTTATTTTTTATTCTAATTAGAGAATGCAAGAGCATTTAATTGGAGAATGATATATGAAGCAACTTCTCATCAATAGGGAATTGGAAAAGCGATTCTTCTGAATTTCATATTTTATGCAAGCAAATAGAGCACATACCTTCCTAGCCAAATAAAAATGTTTCTAACGACCGAAAGAATCACTCTGCGAAACGTAAGTAAACTAAAAAAATCATTGGACTCATATACGTTGTACTTGATATCACAACTCTATTGACAGGTCAGATCACTAGGAGGAGCGAGCTTCAAATGTCTCCCGTTATGTCGGAGAGTGACATGGATTGTCTCTATAGTATTTGGGACTAGTTTTCATTTTCTAACGTTGGTGAGAAAAGAGGTTAATGCTCTAATGTCCCCTCTTCTAACAAGGTGATCACAGAACTGAGTTGTCCTTGCCTTCTGCTCTCTGAAAGATGAAAGACTAATCATAGAGTATGATGATGATGATGATGATGATGATAGATTAATGGGATGGGATGTGACATAAAAAATTATGAAAAAAGACAAGCACCAAAGCCTTTGCCTCAGCGTTTCTGGGCAATTCTCACTGCTCTACACCACTGAAAATGGCTAAGTTTTCTTAAATCTCATGTCTTGAACTGTGAAAAACTTGGCCTTTACACTAACTCATGAGTCAACAACTCTTTCTTTATTACTTGCCATAATTTTGGTGGTTTATTTGTCCTAATTTAGAGCTCTTATATCTTCACATTTCAAATCCTCGCCCACCTTTTTAAGAACTTTGAGTGATTGAACTTGATTTATTTATAAGGTTCTTTAATTCAAAATGTTGCTTTTAAGAAACTGCAAATTCATTGTAGCTAAGACTATTTAGAATAAGATTTATATATTTACTTTTTACAGCTGGATGTTTAATTTATTTTAGAAAAGTCGGTGACATGAGTAAAGTGTTGTGACTTTTGTTAATGTTAAAAGAGGAGTACCTCATTTTCGTAATTAGAATCATGGTTTTATTCATTCCATGAATATAATTCAAACGAAACTCAGGATACTGGCACTTTCATTTATTGAAATGTGCCATAGATTTCCTTTCGAAAAAATCCTGACCACCTTGCAACAGGCATATGCCCCATTATTAAGAACAATACTTTCTCAGACAGTGGGTACGAAATTCATTTTACTTAACTTATTCAATTTGGTATTACTATGGCATTGCTGGAATTATGTCTGTAGCGTTCCTAAAATCTCGCATTTCCTGAATGGCGGAACATTAATAAAATTAAAAGTGGATATTAACCGTGAAAACGGTTATCCCCGAGTCGCTTCTGACCCAGGCAAACGTAGGGAAATTCTACTTCTTTTTCTCAAGTTCATGTGATTTTCCAAATCCATTGTTTCATTTCATGTGAAGCCGTTCTTGTGACTGCAGCATTCAGATATGTGTTACAATCTAATAGTAACATTAGGACGTGAATGTGGTTGGGTTTACCCTTACGACCAACTTTAAACTTATCGTCACATTTGTTTCATAACATGGAGTCATGCTTTACATTTTTCTTTTTACTCCACAACAAACAAAATGAATTACAACTGTATTTCCTCATTTGGATCAAATAGTGTGCTGTAGATTTATTTAGTTGGAAAATGGGAGCTCGGAGCCGAACCGCTTGTTAATACTTAGAATTCGCAGACGTTTATGATTCAAAATCACTGCGACAGGCATTCAATGAAAGTAGCTTATTATCAAATTATGAAGTTAGCTGGATGCTGTCAAAACTTTTTGACAATATAATGGTTTTTAGGAGGTCATTCTCACACAACCCAGTAGTTGAAACTTTTACGAGTATGGAGACGGCAATGTGAAACCACGTTCTTTTATTTAAAAAAGAGAAGAAGAGGGAACCTGTGGTTTAAAAATGGGAAATCTTATTTCTTGGTGACAAACGTATCACGCAGAGTTGGTTCAAAACGTTCCTGGGAATTTGTTTATATTCTTATTTCTATACATACACACATACTATTTTCTAAACAGCAACTTTTGAAATGTTTCACCTGAAAATATATATTTTCCAAAACGTTTGGTAGAAATAAATACATGTTTTAAAAAAATAATAGTTGCTTGATTACATTAAGCTTTGGGAAATTAATAAAAATCCTTTCTGACTGCAGCTGAACCAACTTACCATACGCGTCCTTAAAAAGCACCTCCCTGTTGGAGATTTAGTTAGACGAGTGATATTTCAGTTAGCAAGGTTGGGAGCTAGATGTTGCGGAGTTCTGACAAAATATGTTTACAGCGCTTGTCAATTGACTTCCTGGAGGAATTCGGGTTATGCTACTCTCATTGGATATCGTTGAGTTTTTTACAATATACTTAGTAACAATAGTTTAAAAGGTTACATATGTGCTGTAGTGAAACATTAAACTTTTCACATGACCGCTTTAAACACACATTAGCACACTATACTATGTTTGTGTTTGTTTGTAATTCAGCTCTATAATTTGAAGTTAACGCAACCAAACAGCGGAACATGAAACTACTTTTAAAGGCCAACGTTCGTTTAGGAATTGAACCGTACGTCGTTCGTTAGAACAATCGAATCGCACGCGTTGTAGCTAATAATGTCGGATGAATACTTTACTCCAAGGATAGGTACAGTATTTCTTATTTATATTATTTTTTCATGGTTTTTTGAGAAGTATTGAACACCTAACGGCAACGGTTGGTTATTTAATCTATCGTTTTAACGACTTAAATAACTATAGTACGCGGTAGGTTGTGAATTGAACTACAACCTTCCGTGTTCTCACTCCCACATCACCTATCTCACCTCCCAACAGCCCCAACCCGTAATTTTCCCAACTGCCGACTGCCCCAACTCCAATATCTCAAATCACAACTTCTTTCTGCACGAACTGTCAACTTCCAGCTGTTACAAATTCATCGTCTCCCAACTTTGCAGCCCCTCAACTATGCCGCCCCTCAACTTCACCGCTCCTCAACTTTACCGCCTCTCAACTTCACCGTTCCTCAGCTTCGCCGCCTCTCAACTTTACTGCCCGTCAATTTCACCGTCCCCACATTTCACCGTCCTGAATTTCACCACTCCCAACTTAACCCTTCCAATTGTACCTTATCACACGCCGGTCACTCCCAACCTGTTCTTCGACTCTCTATTTCGCAAACTGCCCCACTTGATCCTCCCACCTTCCCACCTTGAAGCCGCCGACCTTCCCCGTCCTCTTTCTCCATCTTCTTTCCTCTCACCTGTCCTCATTATCTCTATCCCGGTCTCATCCTCAATCTCCGTTCCATGCTCTCTCATCCTGTCCTTCAAATCACTCCCCCGCCAGGCATTCCTCTCCGCCCCGACGCACTTTTCTCCCTTGCCCCCCCCCCGCTCCGCCAACACACCCCTCCTTTCCCCCCCCCCCCGTCCTTCACCGCCTCGCGTTGTGCACTCGCCCCGCTGGACTCTCCGCAGTCGCGGGCAGTCTCCATGTGAATATTTCACGGCGACACCAGCGACATCACATCCGCACGGACAACCTGACGTTCTGTGCCTAAAAGCACCCGCCGGAGATGCGTTCTAAAGTTGACGACGGACGTTACATATCTGCATAAACATCGCGACAAGCACACCGCGTGCGTTGGGGGCGTGATTATCTCGTTGAGACGATATAACCCACTGCAGATAAAAGTGTGGTCCGAGTGGCACTTAAAAACTTGGTTGAGCAGGTGATGACACTTGTGGGTCGTATAAAAATGACACTATTACAGGCGTTGCTCATTACGTTTTAGACAAAAGAGGGAATTTCTATATCTTAATCTTAACTGATCCGTAATTTGTGTGTAAAACGTTTTATGAAATATTTGTGAGAAATTTCATGTTAACAAAGAGTGCGACGGATTTCAACGCAGAAGAAATGAAGCATTATGTCTTTTTGTGTGTTGTTATTCCTCATTGCAGTAAACATTCATATTTTAACGTATTTTCCATGAATGTTTTACATCTTTTAATTTATGCAAGTAGAGAATCAAGATTGAAAAGCGAATCATAAAATATGAATTCACTAGGATATTGTTTAAGACGAAGAACGTAAAATATTTGCGTAGTTGTGTGTCTAAATTAAAAAGAAAATGAACGCCAACAAGCAAACACATGCAAAATGGACATGTGAAACTAAATTGGAAATATAACGTTTTCCCCTCAATGTTCTATTTTCAGAAGTAGATAAGGAGGTGAATAATCCAAGTACGTTTGGTGAGTAAAACCATAGGAAGAATGGCATTCAGAACGCGCACACTGTTCAAGTGATGATCAGTTATCTTGATTCACAATTTGACGTATTTTATTTGAAATATCATTTTTGTTCAAATGTTGCACTTGAGAGATCCACATTAATGTTAAGGAGCCGTCCATAAATTACGTAACGCAAATTTCGAGTATTTTCAATACCCCTCTCCCCCTTGTAACGCACTCCCCTATCTTTAAGTAACGTACCGTAACGCTGCCTCAGACCCCCTCCCTCCCCCTTTAGCGCTACGTAATTTGTGGATGACCCCTAAGACCATTGAAACATTAATGTATTTTGTACCATCTTTAACACAACAAAATTAAGTTTACATCCTGAATCAAACAAACATTTAAATTGACACGATTTTAAACATCTTCACAATGTGGTACGTAATTCTCTGTGGATGAATGTTCAGTACATGAGTAATAATCTCTCAGGAGAAAGCTTTTGTATTTAGTATGTCAGTCGATTTTCTCTCCGAGGCCTATTACGAAAACTCATTAAAGAAATGACCAACTGATTTATGTCAAAATGTTTTCGTAATTAAGAAGTAGTTATGGAGTTAACCATAAAGCTCAATAATTACTTGCATTTGCCAATGGAAACATATTTCACGATGTAATTTGAAAACGAGTAAAGTTTTGGAAATGTATTTCAGTGGTGCATTATCATGAACAGCATCTGAAATATTTCAAAAGAAGGATTCAAGTTTACATAATTTTAGTGTTAAGCATTCATAATACATATTCAGTAATCAAAAAGTAGTTATATAAGGATGACATAAGTTCATCTAACGAGAAACAACTCGAATCCCATTCATTATGCAGAAAGAAGGCGCAATGCAATAATTTCATTAATATCTATGTCAGGTGTGCTCTACTTTAGATAATCTGCGCATCCGCTGGCACAATATACTTTCCGGGGGGAGATTGAAAAGTCGTGAGGTTACCGATCCTTCACCTTCCCACTCGCAAGTCAGACTACAAAAGAAGCCATTAAAATTCTCATTCGCAGAACGAAGCTCTACATTCTCTCGAGGGAGACAAGAGCGCTGTTGGAACTTAGTTGCTTTCCAGGAAGGGAGAGTACTTGATTTCTGAGAAGGCTATGCTCCCCGGAACTTGTTCTGAGGTGAACAGACATAATCAAGAGTCACGGTCGTGACTCGAAGCCAAGTACTGTGAGTTTGAATTTCCCGCCTGAGAGATCGCTCTCAGACCGGGGCCTCATTTACGGATTCCATGTTCACAGAGTGTAACATCTGTAGTTGTGAAATTACCGTAATTGTGATGTGTTCAAGAGGAAGCAATTTGTGAATTGCCTGTAATGATCGTTATTAAACTAGGATGCCATGTTTAAGCCTCTGAACATTAAAAGAATTTTGTATCAAATAATTGAAGTTTGTGATATAATCAAGAGAAACCCTGAGAGTTGGGTTTTAAAATGAAATAATTTAGCCATTAGACTCGAGTACTAATTATGTTTTACTGTATATTTGAGCGATTTTTTAATCCAATGTTGTATAGAGAGACTTCGTAACAATGGATGGCCTAAAAATTGAGAGAAAAAGTAATCATTTTACCATTGTACAAAACATGGCGAGAATCATTCAAGGAAGCTGCTGGATGAACAGTTCCTGCAACACTTTCTTACAATAAATATCTTCCAGACATGAGCTCATGTGACTGAACAGTATCGCTAAACTCAGAACTAACGATCGACAAGTCTACTACCTTGTGCTACATCCCACCGCATTCAGGTCACCACACATCTCCCACGCGTTTTTGATCTTCGCACGGGCTATCTCAGCATTACTTTTTCATTTCATCCGGCCGTGAGCGTCCCTTGGCACCGACGCGGCGCCGTCCGCACTCTCGGCGCCCCGTCTCGCCCCTCCCCGCCCCTCCCCGCCCCGTTCCCCCGCAAGACGCGTCATTATATTACCGCCGACTCGCGCGAATTAAGTCGCGCGCAAAGCAAGACGGATGGCGCGCGAAGAGCGGCGGAGCGCGAATCGATCGAGGCGGCGACGCCGCGCGGGCGCGGGCGGGGGCGGGGGCGGGGGCCGAGCGGAGGAAGGAGGCAGGGGGAATGGCGGTGGCGAGGGAATCTACAGGGAGGGGAACAGGTAGGGTTGGGCGGAGTGGGTGGGGCAGGCGGAGGCAGGTTGGCGAGCGAAGGCGGTTTGGCGGGCGGAGGTGGGTCAAGGCTGGTGCGGTCGGGGGCAAGGGGGCGGTTGAAGACGGGCGAGGGCGGGCGGGGGCGGGCGGAATCAGGAGGGGCGGGCGGGGCGGGCGGGGCGGGGCGGGCGGGGCGGTCGAAGGTGGTCGGAGCAGTGTGGGGCGGGGAGCTGGCGGGCGGGGGGAGGCAGGGGCGTGGCGGTGGTAACGGGCGATGGCAGGGGAGAATTCTGGGAGGGAGATAGGTAGCGAGAGGAGAGCAGAATGTGACGACAAAAGAGGGAACGGCGGCGGGGAGGTGCAAACTGAGCTGGAAGAACTTGGCCGCAGCGATGGAGGCGAGGCAAGTGAATAAAGGGAAAACGGGCAGAGGAAGTGTAACGTAGGGGGGACGGAGTTGGATAGGAAAGGTTGAGGAAAGGAGGAAACCGAACTGAAAGAGTTTGGCTGCTTAGTGTGAGATGAAGACCTGGGTGATGGTAAGTTGTGACAGGTCGGAAAGAGCAGTAGATGGATGTGTGAAGGAAAAGAGAGACGAAGGGAGACCGCAGAGGGGGACAGAGACAGGGGAGAAGGCGGAGATCGTAGCAGGCGGGCGGTAAAAGTGGAGACGGAGGTGGAAGCTGGCGTGGTGCCGACGGTGGGAGGACGCACAACTGACAGATGAGTCAAGGTGGGCCGAAGACCATGGAGGGGGTTAGAGGAAAAGAGGGAACGGTGACGGGGAGGTGGGGACAGCGTTGAAAGGAAGAGTATGGTCTATGAGTCGAAGGCGTAAGTGAAGGTGAGGGTGCAGGCGAGGGCAGGAGCGGAGCGGGAGATGGAGAAGAAAAGGTGGAAATGGGACAAAGTTGCATCCAGGGTAGAAGGCTGGAGGAAGTGGATGCTAGAGTGAAAGAAGGCTAAGTCAGTAACTTGACTGTTGCTCAGAACGGAGAGAAAGATGAATTCATGGGTGGAGGCGGATGTGGGGTCGGGAACGGTGACAGCGACGTAGGTTGAGACTGGAGCGGGGTAATGTCGAGACGGTGGAATGGGCGGGGGCTAGTAAATGGCAGAGGGGGCGAGAGCAAACAAACACCAAGAACGAGATTTGGAAAGCGTGGACGCTGCGACGGAGAGTAGTGTGGGGAGGGGGCGGAATAAATAGCCGATCTGAGTGGAAGAGGAAAACAAAGAGGAGGAAGAGACTGGAAAAAAGAAATAGAATAGGTCGCGAGGTTGCGTGGAGGCGAACTGTGTCGGGGTCAGAGCTGTGGTGGAGGCGAAGACGGAAAGGAGGCTGGGAAGCAATACCAGCAGGAGTGAGAGCAACGCCCGAATGGAGATGAAAGATGGGGAACAAAGCTGGAATGGAAGCGGCGCCGCAAGTAATCGAGGGTGAGAGTCAGAATAGGGGACAAGGCAGATACGAAATTCTTGCGGGGAGATGAAATAGTCGCATATGGAGAGGAAGAGGGGAATGTGGGAATGAGGATAGTGCGGGTACAGAGGTGACGGTTAGGACGCTGGCGTTGCACACAGAGTTGGTGCAAGGCGTGGAACAGGGATCGCATAAAAGGGTGATGTGGAATTCTGAGTCGGATTGATTGATTGTTAGTGAACTATTAGGTTCATTAATTTAGTGCATGCTTTGCTCGGGAGTTGGCGGTGGTCTTCCCCCGCTGGATGCTGGATCGGAAGATCCTGCGTAGACCTACCGTCTCTAGCTGGGTTCTCCCTAACCAAGTATCTCCAACCAGTGGGGCACCGCTCCAACCGGAACGCGCTCTAAGCTCCCGACCGGCCACTCAGCATGTGTGTTAGTGCAGTGCAAGTTTGTGTAAATGTGTGTAAGGGGAGAGGATAGGACAAGGCAGAGGTAGGAAAGATCGCGCACGGTCCGTGACCCGTTTGTTAGGGTTCTGCTCCGGCATTCGCTTAGTGTTGATCTGAGAAACCATGGAAAACTACTGACAAGAGCAGCCGGCCCCCAGAATTCTCCTCCAGACAGCGACTGAATTCGATCTAGCTGACAAGTCGAAAATCCCCCCACCGACGGGAGTCGAACCTAGGACTTCGCACTCAGAGGGACTGCCGTAACATCAGTTGCAGGCCACGAGCCATCTCTCCCGGTCTGAGTAAGGTGATGGCAGGCAGGAAACTCAAACGTGGGCGGGCGCGGGAAGGGAGCGACGCGAGCGCCGAAGAGGCGGCGGCGGCAGTGGCAGGTGGCGAGAACAGAGCGGAGCGGAGGCGGAACGGACGCCACGGCAGCGAAGCGGGGACGGGGCCAGGGGTGGGGGCGACCCGGATGTGAAGGCGGAGCGCCGGAGCGGGGCGGGGCGGGGAGACGGCGGAGGAAATGAAGAAGCATCGGCCCGCGCCGAGTAACGAGCCGGCGTGTCTCTGCGCTAGACGCCACGCCCCCCCCCCGCCGCCCTCTGAGGACGACGTCGGCCACCTCGTGCAGCGCCGTCGCACCCTCTGCCGAGACGTCGGCGCGTGGGGGAAAATGTTGGTCTATTAGACGGGCGGTGCCGACGTCGTCGTGCAGCGTGTTCAAATGCCGTCGTTCACAGCGTGGCGTCGCGATGCGCTGGGACAATCTTTCTGGGCGGTGGATGCGGCAAAGTGCAACTTGGAGAGCAGTGATGCTATTCAATAACTTAACCAATTTTTTCTGAAGACTTATTTCGGATTCGTTTGATTCAGGACAATCAAATCACTAATCCCTCGGATTTCAACCCCTGAAACCTTCAAGTGAAATCTATAACGAAACAATTCGGATTTTTTAAAACTATTATTGAGGAGCAACTCTCAATATTCTAAAAGTATAAGAAAGTAGACTCTCACCTTATGTCAATTTTATAAAATCATAATTCATAATTTATTATCTTTCCGTAATTTAATTTAATGTGGAGTACCGTGCCATTAATTTTTTGAAAATATAGAAGGTGTTTTATTTACTAACTGGTGTTTCTTCGTATTCCAAATATCACCTTCAAATTCATTATTTGATTATTTTAAAAGTTTTCTCAAGGCGAATGGAAAAGAGGATTTTTACCATTGACTTTATGACTTTCTTTCTGATATATTTTTCTGAAAATATATATATTTAAAAACAGAAGAGCCTAATGACCCTACTGATTAACATTAAGAATGGATATTGTTCATTTTATTCAAAATCAAGTCTTAAAATAGTACGTGAATAAGTGTGTGGGTCATATGGTAATACACTTATTTGCGCATGTAAGGCAGTTTGTAAAAATTTAAACGTAGTATAAAATGAGTTTCAATTTCGCTCTTGATCCAAGGAAAGGATACGCACTAATGAAGAGAATACTTAACATAACCAATGAACTATTAAAACACGTTCAAAAAATTCTTGTTGTGGAACTGATCTCAGTTTCCCTTATTTAATTCTTTTTAAAATGCGAAAAAAATGATACAAATTCTTAGAACAATTAAACCATTTAAAATTGTCCTGTTAGCCGCTTCAAGATTTTTAGATAATTGATTTTATTGCAACTTTGCATAGAAAAATGAATGGGTGGCAGCGGTATAGACTAAAATTGGGGATTTTTTCACGCACAAATAGCGTTGTCGAAAATAACCATCTACAGTGTTTCTTCAATCGCCGTCAACATCACGCCGCGTACGGCAGCAATTGCCGAAAAACATGTGAAGAGTAAACAATTAATAATATCAATGATAAACAATATCACCATAAATAAAATTATTTTACGAACTAGAATTAATCGACTCATCGTTGTCAATTCTTTCCGAAAGCAATTAATTCCAACGGCGTCCGTGCCTCAGTTTCCATGAACAATGTGGCCTCTTGGGTTGCTTGCTTCTCTTTAGAATCTTTGTCTCAACGGCTAACAGCGCTCAGGAGCTCTCGCGTCTGAGCGAACGAATTGAGCAACACTGGCCTGGAATGCAACGCCAGCAAGATGGAGGGTTGCTCGCGTATTGTCGAATGCTCAGGTGGTGGAAAGCATGTGAACTGGCGTAGAACGGTACTTCGGAACGAAAGCCGGAGGAATCTGAGGTTGAAGCGGCAGGTGCGCCAGGAATTGCACGAATGATGTGCAGCTACGTGAAACACATGCCCGTGAAAAAAGAAGGGGCGATGCCTCAGCGATCTGTGATGAAAAAATAGTTATTTATGTATCAAGCGCGTTAATTAGATGTTTTTTTCCCTAAGGGCGACATCCAAGCCCGACGGTCTCTGACCTGAGGAGTTCGCTTGAGGAAGTCGCTTGAGGGGCAAAACAATCTAGTAACGCAAGTGGTGCATACAAAATTTTATGGCTTACTTGTTCGTTGCTGAATAAAACGATAATTCGAAACACTTTATAATATTTCTTGCTTCAAGAGAAAAGACGCATTGTAGTACTCATTTGTCAGTACGACGTTAGATAAACGAAACATAGTGTATATCTAATTACTATTGCGTAATCGTTATTCGACTGATTTGTTCGTACGAAATGAAAGAATATTGTGAAGTTCCTGCAGAAATTCTCGCTTAAGCTAACAAAATTACGAATATTGGTGTTCATTAAAATCTTGAGAAATATATGAATATGCTATTGGAGATTTACCAGTGTGAATAACAGTGTAAATTGGCGCCGATGAAACGGTAGTTTTAGGTTATTAGTCTCTATTGCCAAATGTTATTTAGAATATGTCATAAAACCAAAAAATAACATTTCGAGGATGTTACCCGATGTGCGTTATACGAATATCTTATATCTTATCTCGTATATCTTATTACTTCAATACTGCTACTCAAGAAGAATATAATTATGACTCTAAAAAGGTGATACGTAACAGTGAAATGTGAATGATTGATGGCTATTATAAATTTACGGGAACATTCCAAAATTGAAATTTTCGTAGCAATTAAGTAAACCAAAGCTTATTTTACTTATTTGAGCATTATGCCATTTATCTATTGAATTTACTTGCATCTTAATTTTTAAAAAATCGAATTCAAAAAATGTTGTATGTGTTGTGTTGGTACTAGAGCGGGCCATAAAGTATTCAAAAGGCCCGAGAGCATAAAGAAACAGAAAGGCCCGCAAGGGTATTAAGTATACCATTACGTGTTTTGTTTCAGGTCCATAAACACACAGCAATGAACTAGTAAACCATAAAATAATTTAAAGCGTATAATGTTTGACATATTCTTCGTGACGACTAGCAACCAGGAGATAACGTAGACCTTGGCGGCCGGGGTTCTTGGGTGTCCGCAAGACGCCACGTTCTAGGCACTACCAACGTTTCGGCTTTCCGCTGTGTTCTTTTTCAGGGCGAAATATCCAGAGCACTATGATAGATTTCAAGGGTGGAAGGTCACAGTATGTCGACCAAAACGTTAGCAACCTTACCTAGTATGAGTCTTATCCCTTGGAATGTGATGTACAGGCCAGATAAAATGTGTAGTAGAAAATTAAATATGTAGTGGACAAATAAAATGTATAGTGGACGGGATGCTATAACTTGGTAACCAATGTCCAAAAAGAATCCATTTAAAAGACTTCGAAGGATTCAAGTGTATTGAATTATTATCTTGAGAAATAATGAATATGTTTATAGGTAAAAACTTATTAAATAAATAATAAACAAAATTTAAGCATAAAATATTTTTACCAAATGAAATAAACTTTCAGTTATGCAGACCAAACTATAATGTTATTTCGAAGTGATTTGATCTTATTAATGTGGCCGTAACGTTTAAACATTCTACTTCATTTAGTAAATAGAGTGGAATATTGCGCAATTCGTCACTGCAGATCACATTTAATGCCTTCCATATCACCCGCACCGTTGATTTCTTTCGTACATACCATTGACATGGGGTTTATTTCTTGGTCTTCATGGTTCTGACGAAATAAAATTCCCAGAGACTGAACGCTCCTAGATATTTTCAACAGTGCTAACATAATATTTTGGAATCACTTTCTTTTTGCATAGTTTATTTACATTAGAATTCAGAGAATTCGTCTTCTCTAGAGAATTATAAAAAAACAACTACTGCATTTCTCTTACATAACATTTATTATTTACAGGGAATGAATTATTGAATGATTTCAACAAAACCATTAGCCTCAAATTCTGATGTTTTTCTAACTCTACAAAAGTCATAACAACATAATTATGTTACTTAGTTAAAAAATTAATAATATTGGTTTTATTGGAAGTTGAGTTGCGCCGTGTTTTCCAGCTGCATTTTGGAATTTTATTATTATATTTTCAGATGCATTCAAAATTACAAGTTACTTAATTATTTATATTAAAAAATAATAAAATGAAATGAAATTGAGAAACTAGGAAACTATAGCACAATATGTGAAACTCGTCGCCGAAAGAGGAAGAAAAATATTTCAATCTAATTCTTATTCTGTTCGTACAATATACTGATTTTGATTTATAATATGCATGCATCTCCAATATGTATATTTTAGTCAATAAACGCTGCCTTTTCCCACAGGGAGAATTATTTTCTCTTTCGTATTTATAAATCTCGAGTGTTACGCATTCCATCTAATCAGGTATATTTTTACGTTTCATAGCTTGCGGGACAGAATATCAAAAAAAATTCCAACTTCAAAGTTTTCATATCCTGTATTGCCAGCATCCCATTCTGCAATATGTGGAGTTGGCAGTTCTTCTACTAACGCCGCTCACTAACTACTCTCCACACACCCGCTGCCGACCTCACCACAGCGTCATTGCCAACGCCCCTCACTCCCAACCACCACAACAGCTACCGCCAACACTGCCATCCCGGCCCCCGCCGCCGCGTTCTCTGAATATTTCAGCGACGCGTTTAACTAACGCAACTCTCGCACACACCCCAGCCACTCGCGCGCTGTCCCTCGACGGGACGTCAATCTGTAGTGTCATCGGCCCTCGATGCCCCAGACATTTTCCGGGCACCCGCCCTCCACGGCCTCCGCCCTCGCTCCCGCAGACCCTCACAACCAACGCCGCACGAGGAGACGGAAACTTCATTGCCTATGTTCTAAAATATAACAAAACTAGTGGCATACAGCACAGAATGTGCTGGCGAACAACACAACACAAAATATTTTTCCAAAAAAGAGCACGTACACTGCTCGATAACAATAAAATTTTCGTATATAAAAACTGCAACAAATTAAATATTTTAATAAAAAAAGTGTTCTTGAATACTGCAGAAACATAGTATAATATCTATGGACAACAATTATTTACCTACCAAAAGTATCCAAATTCAACACGTGAATAGCGAATTAACAAAATTATAAATTTGGATACCTTTGTCCTGCCAGAGGCGCATCTAGGTAATCAGGAGCCCCTGGAAAGTATAGAATTTGCGCCCCAGTCACGTTACTTCAAATTAGGGTTATTGTTATTTGTTTTAGTGGGTATACACTAAATAGCGTCCCTTGTGAGTGGTGCCCATGGCACGTGCCATGTCTGCCATGTAGTACATACGCCTCTGTGTCCTGCGTTATTCGAAGTATGAATGTTAAGTACTTTTTAAAATTTTTTATTAATTTATAAAACATGTTGCGGTGTTTATGAGAGATGGTATGAATTACTAATTAAGGAAACGCCGTGAATCCAACATAATTTTTCATATATCATCCAAACAAAACAAAAATAAAATTTACTGCTTGAGCATGAATTGATTGTCTCTAAATAAAAAATGATACTTTTCATTTGAATACTATTTAAGAAAACCATTGTTTGTATTAATTATACCAATATCAATTTAAAGAATATTTTTCAATCATGCTGAATTTAAAATGTTGCTTTGTAGTTATTTTTTTACAGATTCAACATTGAGATAATGAATGACATTCGCTACTGCAGAACATTTGTGAATACGTGCCATCAGCTTCTGGAGAGAGCATGAAGCTCTATCACCTCCCCCACCCCAATTCTGTCCGCCACTGAATAAATCGATTTCAAAAACATTGACGTTTCGAAAAATCCACACTGATGTCGCATCCGTAACGCCCAGCCGCCGGCCGTCGCGCGTTCTGCCCCCGCGATCGCACGGCATCTGCACGGCACGCCCCGTTGCGCGCGCTCTCGCACCTGCCCGCCCCGGCCGCCCCCGACACGAGCACGCGCCTCCGCCCACCCCCTCCCCGCCCTGCAACACGGTCCCCTCCCCGCCGCTTGCCCCCGCGCACCTCGCACACTCTGCTCCCCGCTCAAGCGTGCGGCTCTGCCCACCTCACGCTCTGTCCTGCCCCCCGCTCCCCTCGCCGCTGCACGCCCCGCGCACCTCTCCCCACGACCCCGAGCATGCGGATCCGCGCCCAGCACCCCCGCGCCGCCCCTGCAACGCCATCGCGCACTCGCCGTGCCAGCCGCGCGCGCACCCCGCCCGCGCCCATTCCCCTCTTTCGCCCCGCTCACACGCACTCACCTCCGCGCCTCGCACCCTTCCACCTCGCACCCACCGACTCCTCCCCTCCCCGCCCGCCAACTTAGCTCCGACCGTTCGCTAACACCTCGCCTCCACCGTCCCTCCCGTCCCCTCGTCACAACCACTCCGTCATCGCCCTGCCTCACTCCGCCCGCCCCCCTGCACCGCTCCCGCACCGCCCCTGCCCCGCCCACCCTGCCCCTTTCCGCCCCTTCCCACCCCTCCCCGTCCTACCCTCCCCGCCCCTCCCCACATGCTCCGCCATCGCCCCTCCCCTCCCCGCCCCGCCCCTCCCATCCACTCCCTGCCCCGCCCCTCCCATCCCCTCCCTGCCCCGCCCCTCCCATCCCCTCCCCGCCCCGCTCATCCCCTCCCTGCCCCGCCCCGCCCCTCCCATCCGTGCCCCTCCCCTCCCTCCCTGCCCCGCCCATCCCAGCGCCTACCCGCCCCTCCCCGCCCAGCCTTGCTCCGCGCCCGCCTTCCCTTCCTGCGCAATCGCCCCGCTCCGCCCACCAGCGCTTACGTCGCCCTCCCCACACCCGCTCCGCCCCCCTATCCGGTGCACTCACCGGCGCACCGCTTCCCCGCGAGCTCGCTCGCCGCATCGGGGCCACCGCCGCCGCCGCCGCCGCCGCCGCGCGGCGTAACGAAGCGCTAGCAGCCTCCGCGTCGCATCTGCTGCCACACGCTGCAACCTCCGTGAAGACATGAGGCGTGGCATTTCGTGTGGTCATCGCCAGATTTACCCAGTATCCAGGTGTCTTTCTGAAGCGTCGAAGGTGGGGAGAGTCGCAATACTGTAGAGCGCGATTTTATAAACACGCAAAACTAGTTTTTTGCCCGCGAATAGGCAGCTTTGAACCATGCGTGCATCCTACACTTACCGGGGTTCCGTAACATTATCTCGGTGGCAGGTGAATGTAATTATCAAGGGATCAGCATTTAGCTGGATCCTACTTTTATCCCCCATGGTTGTTAGCCTGGGGATGGAAGATGAAATGATGATAAGGAGAGGTGAGAGAACGACACACGCGTACAGACATACACAAATACACTATGCCCGAGGCAGGATTCGAACTCGCTATCCTTCCGTCCGAGATCGCCACGGCAATATTGCCTTAGCTATCTCGGCTATCCGGACCGGCACTACATTCTTTATCTATTTTTTTCGTTTTATTAAATAAATCTCCTGGACTCCCCTTAAGGTAATAGTGAAATGCTTTAGCCTCAAATTGTGGCCTCTCAGATCCGTTGATCTCACCCACCGTGATTTTTCTTGTTAAGTGCATTTGAAGGATTAATTGTGCGCAAGAAACGCGTACAGAGAAAAGGAATTCCGTGAAAACAGTATAAATCGCGTTGCTGTCAATTCGCATGAGTTGCAGCGTGGTGCCAGTGAGTTACGCAAGAGTCGACGGGAAAGCATTGCGCAGTTGCGCCGGCAGGGGCGCTGCGGGCGGCGGCGAAGGCGATTACTGGGGTGTCTGCCGACTTATAAAACATCCGCTAAATCCTTACGCATTCGCTACTGAAGATTTGTAGATCTTGAGTCTCTGAGGTGAGTTCCCACGATGGTGAATTTGCGATATCAGCTTTGTACCTGATCGGACACCGCCACTGTCTGAGTGATTTATGGAGAATATTGAGGATTTCTCCGACCAACTTCAGGCGAATGACGGAGCTGCACATGAAACAACGTCCGGCGCGCGACCCTACCTCACTCTTTCTCCATTCTCTGCCCTACACGGGACATACCCTATGATGACCCGGCTTAGATGGCTCAGCGTATCGACTGATGTCACTGCATTGCCTCTGACCGGGAGGTCCTAGGTTCCAGTCCCTACGGAGGCACGATTTTCAACACTAACTGGATAGCTCAGTCGAATTTAGACGGTGCCTGGAGAATTCTAGCGACCGGCTGCTCTGGTCGGTAGTTTTATGTGGTTTCTCCGATCAACACCAGGCGAATGCCGGAGCTGTACGCAAACAAACGACCCACTGACCGCGCGCGATATTTTCTTCCTCTTCCTTGTCCTATGCTCATCTGTTACTTACAGACACACACACACACACACATAGATTACACCAGCCCATATGTTGGGAGTCCAGTCGGGAACTTAGAACAGGTAACGGATGGGGTGGTGCCCTGTTGGTGGGGGTGCCTGGTTGCGCAAAACTTTCCCGACGTTTAGATCGGCGCCGGATCTCATCGCGCATTACACTGACGGGACTAATGACCATTACAGATGACGCTCCCAGAAACACGAAAAATTCAACCAATAACCAATTGGGCGACCGTGGGGTCTGGTCAGACCTCTCGCTTTCCGCCAGTGACAGCGTGGTTCAAATCCCGATCGAGACATTTGGAATTGATGAAATAGACAAATTGCGATCGCGGCAAATTTTCTCTCGGGTTTCTGCCGTTTCCTTACATATTGTTCCTAGATTGATTCATCATTCATATCAAATTCTCATAGCATCAACAAAACCATTTTCTCTTGTTCAGTTATGGTAAAAAAGATTTGAGATATGCATCGTAATAAAATTCAACCCCAAAAATATTGATAGATCTCACTGTGTAAGCCAGGACTTTGTACCGCCATCGAAGAGAGACAAACAACTTTTCAAATAATTCTTCGATGACTTCATCATCGACAACTTGTAAAATTAAACAAAACTGTTCCGATACCAGATGCATTAAAGAGTTGAGATTCAGAAACGAATATTCATCACAGTTTCTGGGGGCATCACACACTCCTTTATTTAAATTTGTAATTGAGAAGCTGTATGATGTAAGTCAAACTATTGCGCAGTTTGCTAAAAGAAAGCCTTTTATGTAACGCCATTCCCTGGGCTGAATCGGAATTCGAATACATTTCTACAGTGTTTCCATTATTCTCTATACTCAGTTTCTAGCATGATCAGAGACTAGCTCACCTATCCGGCCATTGCTTGATCAGTTACTACGTAGCTCATCTCTTTACTGGTTTAGTACATTGTTCGTGAGTACCTTACTGGGTCTGTCATCAGTCAACAATTTGCTCGTTTGTTAACTACCTCCCTGTGTGCAAGAGGTAAACCTTTCACACTAACATGCTTGTTCGACCATCAACTCGCTGTTTGTACGTACGTTTGTTCATTCTGCCTAGTAATAGAGAGTACGTATAGTTGTTTTGAATTGTTCGGGATATGCAGAACAAATCATTCGCAATTTAACAAACTTCGCCGTCATTTGACATTTGAGCGCATACATGTTAGATCACCACCACCTATTCTACTTTCCACTGCATTAGAATCCTACTCTACCTTCCCTTCTTTGCTTTTCTATACCCAATAACACTCTCGAGCAAATAATTCTATCGCCTCTTTCAATTTAATTCCATTCAATTCAATTTTTCAATTTAGTTAACAGATATATCATAGCATTGTGGCACTGAAATTGGTCTTCATACTTCTCTCTCTTCTCATACTAATTCAATTCGATTCAATTGAATTCCGCTTTTCAATTTAGTTAACAGATTTCATAGCTTTCTGGCACTGAAATTGTTTTTTATACTTCACCACATAGATATATCTTGCGCGTTTGATAATATATAATAGTATTTCAATGAATACATTGAGGTGAAAGAAAACAAAGGAATAAAAATTATTTGAACTAAAACGCAAGAAAAATTTGTCTCCTTTCTTAAACTTTACCTTAATCTCTGATAGTTAAAAATTTTGCTAAGCATGCATGACTAAGTACAAACGCTTTCTTCAAATATTTTTAGGTGTTACGCTAGACGTATTCTAAAACTCTTTGTAGTCGCAATACCAAACCCAATAAATTTTCTAGAAAATGCGTTAATGCTCCTTCATTTGTAAGAAATAAACTTCGCCTCTGCGCTCAAGCACGCAATATCTCGGCTGTCATTTGAACACATTTTGAGGCATGAATGTTGTGTGTTATAACAAGGAGAGCATTCTTAGCACACATGTAACATCCTTTGACCCCAAATCCTATTTTTAATTCCTTCCCTTTTCAAAGCAAGTGATGTGAGAAGTGATAGAAGTGTACGACGTATGTTCTTGTGGGCTGCAGCTTCAGCCTCAACTTGGTGTGGCCCAGCTTCCCTTCCCTAATTCACTACTAACAGCAGTGAGCTCACGAGCCACATCCTCAGAGACTCACGAGCCACGTCGACACCGGCGACACGGGCGGGGCGACTGCCAGATTGTCCTCCCTGCTCTTTTCTACACAGAAACCGCCGCACGCTCCTCCCGATCGTTCGAGTGCTAGAAACAAGCCTTTACGTATGTGCTTAGGGCAGCTACTGATAAGACGACCTATGATATGAAATAAATAAATAAATGAACTAACAGGAAACTAACGATGCCACGAATGTGTGTTATCACGTAGGTGAAGATTTTTTTACAGTGCATACGAGATAAGAAATCTTTATTTTTTAATTAATTAATATCTGTTGAAACTACAGATATGTTTACCTAACAAACAAATAATTCTTTAAAATTAATAATTTCGTTGTAAGGAAGTCTATTTTTAGCTGCCGTACACACCGATTTTTTATTCGAATGTATCGTTCTCCAAGAAATTTCAAATCGACGCCGCGGATGAGAGAGAGGGACTTTTCTGGAGGCGAAAGGGGCATAAACGAAAAACAGGAATACATACATATCGCGGCCGTTGCCTGCCGCTCCCACCGTTGCCAACGACTCAGCCTCAAGAACCGTTTCGCGTCGGTGCGTTCTGAGATATTATTCAAGAAGGGAGTGTGGTGTGCCCCTTCAAACATCGGAAGTCGGGTAGCTTTCTCTTTCGCCGTCCACCGTCTAATCTACTTATTTAATTTGTTCTTTGGATTTCTTCGCATTTTGTACCACATTCTTCTCTGATAATCAGTTAACGCAATGGTTCTCTTCCTTGTTTATTGTTTTTTCTTAAACCACGTTGCGTGGCGAAAACAATGGTCAATTTTCGAAAGTACATACATTCAACTTTAGTTATTTTGAGCAATGGAAGTGATGAAGTGAATTTCGAATTGCATTTACGTGCTCCAGATATAAATTTCACAACTGGTTTTGCATATTCTGCTAAAAAAAATTCTTAAAATATTTGTTGTTTCTCTACCATCACTTCACTCAGCATGATTATAATCATTATTTAATGATAAAAATTCTTTGTTTCAAATTTCACTCTTAACATTCTCTTCATGAATGTATGTATATATTTGGTTTGATACACAACAGAACTGCATCTTTGAATTTTCTTTATTTTCTGAATGATTTTATGCGTTCCTCTCTGTGCATTCATGGTGGTCTACATTCAGTCATTAATAATACATACTGTGAGCGTCTCTAATCAATCAAATGTTTTCCACAAACGTTCCTACTAACTTCGCCAAACACGAAAGCTTTCTCGTCTCGCGAACACTTCACATAAATACACATTTGCCAACTAATCAATATCTTTCCTCATCCACTCACCAGGGTCTTGTACTTCTCCCCACTTTGATAGCGATTGCACATTTATTAATTCACCTTTGCGCACCCCTGGCAGAGTCTGAGCCTTTGTTCGCCAACAGCTCCCATCCGGAATCTCCCACTACGAAGCGTGATTACGCGCAGACACAGAACGCAGTACCTACTTCGATCTCCCTTTCGACTTCTTAATGGCCAATACATCCTGCGCTTTCCGCCCGTACATTGACTTTTCATTTCCTTTCGTGTATCGACAATGTTACGATATTCAGTAGCAGACTATCCCGTTGATTAACCCTCTCGATTAGTCATCAATAGACGACCTACCCGTCGATACCCTGCTCGCTTTGCTGACGAACTCTAGCACGCCTTCACCATCCCCGTAAGTAGTCTCTCGTTAGCACAAGTTCTCATTCGGCTTTCAAATCATTACCTCATCAACCTAGAGCTCTCGTCTTTTATCCAATTTGTCGAGCGTGGCTATCATGTCGATCACTCATCCAACGTCGATTCTCCTCCTCTGACATTTCCCCTCTGTTCAGCAAGATCTCGTTTATATCCTACCGGTTTTCTCACTCACCTGCTAATACCCTTACTCGCCAGGCTGCCCGCTCGCTTGCGCCGCGCCATTCCCGCCCTGCGTCGACCGCCCTCTCGCTCCCTCCAGCATTACCCGGCGTGACCTCGTTCCCCGCCAGGCTCCGTAATCCCGGCAGTAGCCCCCGACTGTCGTTTACCGGTCGCTGCCATCCGGCCGGGCGGGCAGGTCGCGCCGCGCCGCGCCGCGCCGCGCTGCGCTGCGATATTATTCAAAAGGAGAGTGCGCGCCAAAGATCGACGCGGGGGCGTAGTGTCGGCCTGTGTCGAGCGCTGACCGCCCCGCGGCACCGCCGCCGCCGCCGCCACCCGCCACCGCTGCTACAGTCAATTCCCACGTGTTTGCACTGATGGCCATTTACGTAATGCGTGGCCCGCCCCACCCCACGCCCCGCCCCCGCTGGCCGCCGGCGGCGGCGCTCTCCCATATGTGCCACCGCCGCGCCACCCCCAATGTAGCGACACCCGTCGGGGACGCACAGGAACACGGCAGGAGCGACGGCAGCGGAAACAAGCGACCGCGATACAGGGCGGAAAGCGGACCGGGCGACCCGGGGACTTCCGAGATTATTTATCCATCATTACGTATGCAGTAGATTCTGATGAACACATCACATTTGGGATGACCGCAAAGAAAGGCTTCCCAAGTCATTTCCCACGAGGAATCAACGATGAAAAAGGTGACAATCGACGAGTGTACTGAATTGGAATCGAATACATATTTGAAACCACAAACCATTAACGTATTTTTATATTTTAGCAGTTAAAGTTATTGTTACACTTTTATATAAATAAACATTATATAAAATGTGTTCTTCTCGAGCTCGATTATGCGTTTATTTATTCTTTTTCGGTAATCTAGGAAACGGAATATTGAACTCACATGTTCAAGTCTCCAGTGAAGAGATATTTTTATTTTCTTCTTAGCAAAAAGAGAACTATTGCATTTTCTAGTCATTCTAGTTATCCTCAAAACATTTAGATTGTGTTACCCTTGTTACCATAGGTACCGCGCTGAGAGCTTTGAAAATTTCCGAATAGTTGTGTCGCGAACCATTCCAGGAATTGTTTTACGGATTTTCATCGGATAGCGTAGAGGACGCCTAAAAAATGTGCAAGTCCCATTTTCGTTGAAATCAGTGAATTTTCAATAATTGCAAAAGTTCCAATTACTTAGCGTTTTTCTACAACTACAATACTCAAGATAGACATTTTTTCTTAATAAATATTTTCTTGAAAGACAGATTTTGAAATAAGTTCAACTACTTATTTTCAAAATTATGAGTAATTATCAGCCTAACTTTGCGTCATATGCAAATTTTAAACAATTTTTTTTCTCAAAACGCCTATACTGTTTTTATTTTTTTGTTGTACAAAATCAGACACTGAAAAAAAAATGTTGCAGGTTAATTTCTCGGAGAACTTTGCAAAAATACAATATTGATGATAGAGTTTTGTTCTAAAATGAAATCCGTTCTAAAAAATAATTAAACAAACTCATGTACAATTGTTTTGAAGAAAAAGTAGTTTTTGAGTAATTTTTATTGACTTTAATGCAATTTAGAAAAAATACTTCTCAAAAACGGCTCCAAATGTTTTCTTTAATATTTCCTCGGATAGAGCAAATGGCACTAAAATGTGTAGCAGGTACCATTTACGGCAAACTCTCTACATTTCGAATGTCGCAACAAAAATTAACGTTGCAAAACTACAATATTGATCATAAAAAAATTTATTTTATGAAAATTGTTCTTTAAAAGTGTATCATGATGTAATTTAAATACAAATATCTAAATTTTGGAATATTGTAAATACAAACTATCAACACTTATTAAAAGACGGGAAGGTTGTGTTAAACCATGTGGCTGCTGGTGATAACATGCTTGGCGTGATACTATAAGGACTTGAGTTCGAATCTCAATGCGGAGAAAAAAATGTATGCAGTTTGGAAACACTTTTTCCAGTTTGTTGCATTGTTGATTCGTCATCTGGTTGTTGTAGGCATGGGAAAAATTATTTTCTGTTGTAGTGCCGATAGTTATGAGGCGCAACAAATTCTTCAGACTAGTATTAGTATTGTATTAAATCTTGAACGAAACATAGTCGTGTCAAAAATATCCATGCACTTTGCTCATATTGTCGTCCTATGCATTTGTGTGTCTTGATTGCAATTGTTTTATTTATTTTAAGAAAACGTATCAACTTCCTCATCGATGTGCAACACGGGGCCTTAAAGGACGTAAACACACATCTCCAGTAATCCAGTAATCACAGCAGCTTTAGGTTGTTGTCTAACCTAACAGCTGTGACTGAAAGTCTTCACAGACTACTACCGCAACAGAATATTATTCAAAGCATCCTGTGATGCGTATAGTTAAGCTTCCGCAAAGCATAACTCTGCTGATGACACAGACACTCTCGCAGTATAAACGTGCATGGCCAGTGATGAAGAGGTGAGAACGGGGTAATTGGCGCAGGGCATCCGTTGAAGCGAGGGCGTAGGAGGCTGGAACGGAGCCACAGGAGCGTCCGTGTCCACACGACATGGCCCTCCCCTCGCCAGCGCCTCGGGCGGAGAGGCCGTGCATGAACATCGCCATTCGCCTGTTCCCTACGCCCACTTTCCCCTAGTGCAGGGCTATCCAACTTTGAAGGGCTTATGGGCCACGTATTAAATTCTAGTGAAGCCGCGGGCTGCACCGGAATTTAGGATGATTTTTACCCTAACTGCTGAGATTATACTGAAACAAATATATATATATATATATATTAGATATGACTTTTATTCAATATTCTTAATTATTAATGTACAAACAACGAGAAAATTAATATATCATTAAATAAAAATAAGATGAATGGTGCAATTTTATTATATTTGGTTGGCATAGTAAAATTTTTCAAAGTAGTCTTGCACAAAAAGATCTGGCGGGCCGTACGGGGCTCGGAGGCGGCCACTTGGAATGCCCTTCCCTAGTTCATCCATCGCACACTCAATCACTCTTCCCGCGTTCCCTCACACACACATTCTTGGTTGTCACTTCTTATCCTTCCATACAGTAGTCCTCAGCTAATCACAGCCCAAGTTCCACCTACTACTCAACTAAGTCCATTCCTAGCCCTCTCCTAGTTTTCTAGTAACCCTTTCCTTGTTCTTGCCTGGGCGTCAGCTAAAGTCTCTCCTAGATCTAGCCTAGACCCTACGTCAGACCTGCACAGCATTTTGCACTTTCACTGACCTCAGGAGCTGCGTGCGGGCAACTCGGGTGCAAATGAGAAAATCGATGAAGGGTGGGGATGAGACCCAATGTAGGAGTGGGAACCACCAATCAGAATGCGCAATTCGAAAGATAGCGCGTAAATTTAAAGAGCAATCAGCAAGAACATGATGGTCATATACAGTTCAAGTAATATTGTCTTTTGTATTATATTGCAAATGTTTGTTCTCGGTATAATACAGGGCGAAATATGAAACTACAACGAATTATACATATTAGATTTCGACACCAAATATTATAACTGCTTGTAGGGCTGATAATGTAATTCGCTTTGCTACGATGTCATCACAAATTTAGTGTTGTGCTAAACATAAAATTTTGATACTGAATTGTTTTTGTTTGATGATGACAGCAATAAACTATTTTTATTAACTATGTTTAATTGAATAAGACGGTTCTCTCAAAGCAAAAACATATTGTTCTGAAAAAAATCAGGATTATTTTCTGTTCTAATTTCTGACAAGAGAGTAGAGTCGTGTACGAGATCTAATAAAAATATAAAGCCCTTTGCATTCTATTTAACCTATACCCATGATTATTTTATGATTGTCCGTAACATATCGTCACAAAAGTTTGCTCGTTGACCTCTTGTATTCAGTTTCGTAATGGGGAAAAATGGTCACAAATATGCTATTAAACATTACCCTTCTTGGAATTGCCACATATTTTATTTTATGTCAATCTTGATGTAAGAGATTGTTCTCACGATTTTGTTCATTTTTTTATGATTTGGAGATTATAACATTCCTGGGGAACAATCAATTATTAAATTGCAATTTTGTGTTAGATAGAATTAAATAATATTTTTTTCTTATATATAAGCATATATTTTAAAGCTATTGCTTTAAAATATTGCTTAAGAGTCACAATGAACATGTTATTTTCTTTAAAAATATTAGAAAATGAAAATACATACAGTGGTGGATACAAAAGTGGATATACAGTAGTGCACAGAACGTAAACAGTGAATTATGACCCTGGTAACT
Source organism: Acheta domesticus (assembly GCA_031308135.1). Classification (NCBI taxonomy): domain Eukaryota; kingdom Metazoa; phylum Arthropoda; class Insecta; order Orthoptera; family Gryllidae; genus Acheta; species Acheta domesticus. The sequence continues at coordinate 23,277,170 of JAHLJT010003656.1, read as the reverse complement.
TGAAATACTATACATAATCCATTTAAACAAATGGGCATTTAATTTTGAAGCATGGATCAGTATTAGACGCCCAGGCATTCAATCTACGCGCCGCGTCGTGCTACGTCAGACTTCTCCCCTCCCTGCAAAGCTTCCTACTCCCCACTACTTGCACTTTCGGCGCTGCCACGGGCACACGAACGGCTCCCAAGTGCAGAATGCCCGCGGGAGCAGGCGTTGTGCAGGTCTGCCCTACGTGGTCTTCTCCTATTACTCACCTCCAGTAATCATCCTCTAGTCATCACTTAGGCTCCACCTTGTCATCTTCTATTCCTCTCCTAGTCCTTTCCTTGTGCTTTCATACTCGTCACTTAATCATCTACTTCTCTCCAATGTCTCAACTAGTCTTCTTCTAGACATAACCTACAGTAGCGCTCATCTAGTCACCATCTAGACTCCATCTAGTTCTCTTCTTTCCTCTCCTAATATTCTACTAGACCCCTTCTAGTCCTTTCCTTGTTCTTTCTTAGTTGTCCCCTAGTCATCTTCTACTTCTCTCCTTGGCCTCTCCTAGAGCTCACCTAGTCCCCAGCTAGTTTTCTCCTAGTCCTCACCGATTCCTCACCCATCCTCACGAATTTCGTACCGCCATTTCCTCCTTTATCTCTTTCATTTCTCACACTTTGTCCCTGCCTCATTCACAAATCCCCTTTCCGCGTCTCCCCGCATTTTGAGAATTATCTGTTCGGCAGCCCCTATGTTTCCTTTTAAGCCTCTGTATGGAAATGGATCTGTATGGTTTAAAGCTGCCACGTTGCCAACAGGACGTCACTCGGAGTTCGTTTGTGTCACGAGGACACTGTGTGAACGTGAATGAAACAAATAGGGATGTTTCCAGAATGCTTCGTAATTCCACACCAAGACCTTTTCATCGTAGTATGCAATTCTATTTTCTCTATGTATTTCATGAAACGTTAAAACGATTTTTCATAATTTTGTGATGAAATTTATCATTTCCTGCTAGTATGCTCGGCACGGGAAAAGGATACTTGGTTCAAATTTCAAATAGCGCTTGGGTGTTATCGTCTTGTAGCTGTTCCGTAGAAGGTAAAAATTAATCACCATGAGTATTATAAAAATTTCTATCTTAAAAATCGTTGATAATTTCTCTGTTACGAGAAATACCATTCATTTGCATATTGGTAGCATTGCCAGAGTAATGGCTACGGAGCAGATGTCTGTGCTGTTGCATATTTCTGTCTGTTGTTTTAGGGCATAGCTAAGTGAAATTTCTTGACATTTGGTTAGAATACGATGCTATGTAGATCAATATGTTAATGCATATTTGGCCGATTTTTACTGTTGGTGAATATTCGTGTAATTACAGGGCGCATATTTTGCATATTTGGTTAAAATAGAAACTTATCACTACAACGCTGCATCTCTTCTTAGAATCTATTTAAAAAATACAGGATTACAGATCTGAAGTTATATAAATGATGCACTGACTGTAAATATTTTTTTGTTGAGAATGTGAAAGAAAGGGGATTTGTGATGCGCGGAAAGGGGATTTGTGAATAAGGCGGGGACGAAGTGTGAGAAATGAAAGAGATAAAGGAGGAAATGTCGGTACGAAATTCGTGAGGATGAGTGAGGAATCGGTGAGGACAAGGAGAAAACTAGTTGGCGACTAGGTGAGCTCCAGTAGAGGCCAAGGAGAGTAGTAGGACGTGACAGGAGACAACTAGGAATAAAATAGGAAGAGAAAGATAGTATGAAATTGACAAGCTGCGTTTGTAATTAAACGTAGTGATTTATTTTATTTAAACTTTATTACCTTCTTTTTACGAATGTCTTACTTTATAATTGTTTAAATTGTATATAATGTATATAGTTTAGATGTTTTTTTTTTAAAATTAATTCCAACCATTTTTGAAAAGGTAATCTTCTGACAACTTATATACGTATATAATATGTTTTGTTTAAAATGTATATAATGTAAATAATTTAGATTTAACAACCGATTCTGAACATTTTTAGAATAAATGTCTGAAGATGACTATTAAATGTATAGCTCAAACGTACAAACTTACAACAATTATAAGAACAATAAAAAAGTGGAATATCGAAAATATATATAGAACTAATTTATTTTATTTATTTATTTATTTATTTCAGCATTGGGTCATAACACAGAACATTATTAGGTTTTACGTATCACTTGATTTGCAGCTATTTAACTATCCTTTTCGCGATAAACTTAAAAACAGCAAACTACTTATTATATTTAAGTATCCCAAGATGAATATCTTCTCTTTCCTCAAAACAACTAAACGGCACTCCTTGGCGCAGTGCTGGATCCGTTCTAAACTCTAATTTTCGTTCTCTGTTGATTATAAAGTACAGCGCGGGAGAAAGTGGAAATGAAGCCGAGCGGCTTCTGATGACGGCGGCGGCGGTGGTGGGGGAAAAGAGCGAGTCCGCGCGGTCCACTTTGCTCGGGTGTTGTTCCGCGGCCGAGAAGCCGTCGCCGCCGCCGCTCGACGGAACCCGTTTCGAATGTCAAAACGGAAAAGTGGGCGAACGGGACGTCTCATGATGAACTGCACTCGGCGGGTGCTCGCGTGCGCGGCGGACCGGACACGAACCGGAATCGCATCTGCGACCGTTCGCAAGGAACATTGCTGAGATATTCAAGTGGTCACTTGAAGCACGGGCGGCGACAGCTCATCCGCATCGTTGAGTTGCGGGTTCGAGTACCGACGGCAGCATGTTTTGGATACTGGCTTCGGAAACGGGCCGAATTCAGCCGCTGGCTGGAGAAGAATTGTAGCGGGCAGCTCATCCGTAGTTTCTCGTGGTTTCTCTGATCAATACCAAGCGAATGTCGGAGCAGTACCCTCACAAACGGGCTACGGACTGAGCGAGATCTTTCCTTCCTCTTCCTTGTCCTACCCTCTTCCTTTATACGCATATACACTTCCATGCACTACACCACCAGTCATGTCGAGAGACCAGTCAGGAGCTTCGAGCTTGTTCCGGTTGGGGCGATGGCTTGCTGAGGCGAGCTACCTAGAAGGGGGAAACCTCCAAGCTCACGTGAATATCGAGGCCGTATCTCACGTTCGAGCGAGAAGTGAATATAGAGTGAGATATAAAATGCATTGTAGCTTTGGTGGTAGGGACCGGCGTATGTGTCCAGAATCAGCGCTCGTACAATCACTCCCATGAGAATATCAGAAATACAAGTACAAAAACATGTGTTTCAACGGAGATTAATGTGAACAACTGAAACATAGATAATGGTATACGAATGCTTGTAACAAATTCATATACCATACATATGATACATAAATTACAGCTAAATACACTTTTTGCCTAATAGTACAGGAAACAAGCGTCAGAGAAGGGAGATGGCAGTTTTAGGCCATGAGAGCCTGCCAGAGGGAAAAGGAAGAGGGAGACCTCGCTTCTAATGAGGATCCGGAGTTGCGATAATGAGGGTACCATCCGTCTCCTAGTGTCTGAAATAATAGGGAAGACTTGCGAAAGATAGGCAATTCATTACCACAAAAAAGAATTAATGGATCCAAAAGGCGTGAGATTTATGAATTAAACTACGAGAAAATACCAGGGAGTTCCGGTCATTGAATCAGTCGGAATAAAATGGCGTCTCTCACTGTTCAAGGCCAGAAATCAGGAGTCTTGTCAACGAAATCCGTAATATAAATACTGCGATAAAAATTGTATTAAATACATTAATCCAATTAGTTAAATTATTACGACTAGGCTAAATATACTGTACTCCTTGTCCCAATAATAATATATCTCCCATAAATTTCGTAAGAATTGTGCAGAGCCAGAGATGCAACTAGGACGCTTGAGAAACACCCCAAACTAACCCTCGAATTATAAAGGAAACATCAACTGAAGAATAGAAAAGCGATTGGTGCAGAATAATAATAAACCGCGAAGGAGAATATAAAAAATGAAACTTACAAACGCGGAGGAAAACAGAAATTTTAGGACATAGTGTTTTGGATGAAAACAATGTGATGTTGTTTCCTATCCAAACAACCTATCCAAATGGAAGGAACGTATCATAAAGTCAGAGAATATACCAGGTAGTAAAGTGCAGCAGTCACATACACTCTTTATTATAATACCAGAATACTCTTACCCTTATCTGGAAATGAGTCAATAATTTTGGTCATATCACAAATAGTGACGTAGCAACCGGTGAACGAGAGGCAGGGAAAAACGGAAGAACTCAAAGAAAACCTCCCTAGAAGTTGCTTTGTCCACCGTAAATTGCACGTGCATCGGCCGGGCATCAACCCAGGCGCCAGCGATGTACGACGAACGATTTAACCGTCAACTGGTGATGTGACTTTGAACTTCTGTTTTCGGTGACGTGCGGTCACTGTGACCGGGAAAGTTTTAGTCTGATTATATCCATCATTGAATTTTACATCAAATTCTCATTTTTTTCATGTTAACAGAGGCATAACAAAGAGAAAAATCGAAGAGTTTGTACTTTATAAAATAAATAGAAAATAATGTAATTTTTAATTACTCACTGAGAGAATTTCAGGTCATATATTGCTCCAATTTTTTTTTCACAATTGACTATGTAAATACGCATACAAGGGATTTTAAAAGATATTGACTACATAAAACAACCTTTATTTTAATAAGAAAATACACTGTTAAATGAAAATTATTTATTAAGTATAAATTTGCCTTACCAAGTATACCACGTCTACTGCTAGTGAGGCGCTGTCATCGAGACCGATCCGTAAATTCAACTGATTCTCAGAAGAAAACGGCTGCAACTAGATACAGTAGACCACGCCCTAATATTGTCTAAAAAGAGATAGGAAGGTACTGTAAACCAAAACTTCCTGGGTCACACCAGTCGAGAGGACAGTGAGGCAGTGAGACAGTGAGCATTGTGACCGCACGTCACCAGTTAACGGTTAACCGAAATCGTAGGCTTCCGCGCCCAGAGTCATTTAAATGATCTTCACTGCCCGGTGACGCCGCCTCAAAGACGGTCGAAACGTCGGCAACGCAGCCTTTGAGGCGGCGTCGCCCGGACCGCCAAGATTATTTGCTGGGGGATTTAACCGTTGCACAACGGCACGCTCCTCGCGGGCAGGTTCGGAAAATATCAAATGAAAAGGAGGAGCAGGTGGCGCGAACGGTGAAGCTAAAGCTGAAGGGGTTCATTGGCCGCGCCAGAGACTGCAGCGTCGAGAGGACTCATTGCCAGCGGCGCCCGGGCTCCTCGCGAACAAGTGCCTCGGGCACGGCGCCTCTCCGGTCAGTCGCCCCGCCCTCCTCCACCCACCACTCCATTCGACCCGATGCCGTCTACGACTCCACTTCACCCAATTCCGCCTACGACTCGACTCCTCCTCCGACTCGACTCCTCCTCCGACTCGACTCCTCCTCCGACTCGACTCCTCCTGCGACTCGACTCCGCCTACGACTCGACTCGACTCCGCCTACGACTCGACTCGACTCCGCCTACGACTCGACTCGACTCCGCCTACGACTCGACTCGACTCCGCCTACGACTCGACTCGACTCCGCCTACGACTCGACTCCTCCTGCGACTCGACTCCGCCTACGACTCGACTCCGCCTACGACTCGACTCGACTCCGCCTACGACTCGACTCGACTCCGCCTACGACTCGACTCGACTCCGCCTACGACTCGACTCGACTCCGCCTACGACTCGACTCGACTCCGCCTACGACTCGACTCGACTCCGCCTACGACTCGACTCGACTCCGCCTACGACTCGACTCGACTCCGCCTACGACTCGACTCCGCCTACGACTCGACTCGACTCCGCCTACGACTCGACTCCGCCTACGACTCGACTCGACTCCGCCTACGACTCGACTCGACTCCGCCTACGACTCGACTCCGCCTACGAATTGACTCCGCCTATGACCCGACTGGCTTATGTGACCCGGGACACCAAGTGACGCCACCGCAGTATCTGTCCGCAAGGTCGTACATTTCGAATCACGACAATGGCAGGATTTCCGGCAACAAGTAGATAGCTAGGTTGAATTCAACCGTTCTCTGGAGGAGAATTCTAGAGGTCGGCTGCTCTAATCGGCACTTTTCTATGTTTTGTTTTTTCGATCAACACCAGGCGATTGTCAGAGTAATATCCTAACAAACGATCCATGTGGGGAGATAACTGGTATGGAAAACCCCACAAGCTGACGTGTAATTCGGCGCCGGATCTCGCCATCCAGCGGAGGAAGATCATCGTCACCTCCCGTGATCAAACTTACACTACACTTATAGGAGCGTATCAGTCGTCGTGATGGGAAATAGAAATCAATCAATCAGTCCAATTAATTAACAACTCGACCCCGTCTGCAACTCGGCACCGACAACGTCACCGACAACATTACCGACACCGACACTGCTATTGCTCCGTCGTCGTACGTCACTCTAGATGCGAGAGTTTGCCAGTTTAGGAGGAAGGTGATGCAGGGGCATGACATCCACCTGTCGAGAGCGCGTTTGCAAGGAGCCCTTGGAACGGGCTAAAGTGGGAACAAAAAGACGCTCGAGTTCCTTCGTCAAGGCCGATTCATACAATCGGTATTCGGCGAGCAGCGAGCTACTGCTCGCCAAATCCCGGACGGCTGATGAGTTTGGTGAATGTGCGCTTCCTTTGATGTGCTCAAAAGACCGTCACGCGGTAGGGCGAGCACCGAATGTTCGTGAGTCGGCAAATAGCAAGCAACTCGTCCACACTACTCGGGAGCGGTTACTCGCTACTCGCCAAATAACGAATGTGTGGAGCCATCTTTACGTGTGAAATAGCGCCAAGGCCACCGCACAATATGGAGACATTGGCACAAGCGTGGGGTGATTTAACACACTTACATGCAAATAGCTATTCTTCAGAGATAACGTTTACATTATCCCATGGAAATGTTTAATGTAAACTTTGTTTTAAGACTTAAGTGAAAATATTTTTCTTAAAGAAAATCACTGTATTTCAGTTGTTGTCATCTAAACACTTTTGGAGAAAATGCACACTTCTATTATTTTACCGAAAATAATGTTTGTTTTTTTTAAATTTCATTTTTTACTTGATTCATTTCAGTTGGATTTTGAAATTTCATTTTATTTTTGGGAATAAAAACCCATACGATGAATAAAATATATTTTAAGGATATAAAATGGATATTATAAAAAAATTACCAATGTAGTAAAGTTGATTTGTAATACATATTGACCACGTATATTTTATAATTGAGTTTGCTTCGGAAGACGTCAATTATCTAAGCAAAATAAAGATATCTCCTATTTACGCCCCACATTTTGGTGAGTGAATTCACTCTTTTTTTAAACGTTTATACGAAAAAAAGATGATTTCAGTCTTAATTTTTCATTTTAACATATTCAAAACAAAAGCCACTCATAGCGAAATATTTTCTTAAAGGTTGTTTTCTTTTATTTTTCTAAATATTAATCATAAGATGACTATTAATTTATTAATGCAAAAATATATCTTAGAATCGTTTTCACAAACTTCCCGTTTTTCGGAAAAAAATGTCTTCAAACCGAATACGATGTAAGAGAAAGCAAGCCCGAACACTCAATTTCGGATGAACTGCGAAAGAAAAGTTTACTTTTCTTTGCAAGAACTATATCTTCAGTCCCGATGGCTCTATTCATACATTCGGCGGGTAACTTCTCATTCTTATCTTATTCTCTTTCTCCTTATTTTTCGCTTTCCACGTATAATATTTGTGAAACTTTTGCTCTCTCCGAACTTACGCCAGGAACCGTCACGTAATCTGCACACAGTTTCTCAACATTTTAACGTCTTAAGTGTGCTTGCTTTGGATTTCTCTACCTGCTACCTTTTAGACATTAGCCTCGATCTCTATTCTAACAAATACAATGTATACGAATGTAATTGTTTCGAATAACAAATTTTGTATTCCTAGACAAGTAAAAGAATGAAACAGTGTTTCGAAATAGAGTTTGTGCAACTTTATGGAATTTAGCACTACCCGTACAAGAAGTTTGAAGAAAAATTTAGAAGTCGTTTTTGAGAAAATCTTATTTTTAATATTTTTTTAATTTGCCCCATATTTTACTTAAACGTACCTAAGACAACTAATATTTTCAAACTTGTTTCTAACATTAATTAAAGAACTTATTGTGAGGAACAAACTTTATTTAAAGAAACATCTTTATTTTTTATGTAGTAGTTGAAAAACGCCGAAAAAATCTGAACTAATGCAATTTTGGAAAAATCAGATATTCCAATGGAAATGCCTATGCAATTCTTCTGAGCGTCCTTTACGATACCTAACGACAATGTTTAATCCAAAAAATGCAGTCAGTTTTATAATAGTATGAAAATGCTGTTGAGGCCTCATGTTAAGAAATCAAAATATCCATTTCAGATTCAAGGGGACTGACGTCAGACAGATCTATCGTGGAATATTTATTTTAGTGAGAAGCCTACTAACGGTTTAGGCGCTACCTTTGTTCACAAACGAATGGACAGATGCTTTACCATAAATCAATATTTCGGTATCAATAAGCCATAAAACGAGGATTCTGAGCACACATCTTGTAAAAAATAATTTTATTACACATTGGAAGAATATTTACCTTCTTTTACTATAACAGGGCTCCACAATACGAGATTTCCTGTCGAAAAATCGCCATTTTTACCCCATCATTTGAATACTTTTTCTGAACTGTAAATGTCTGTAAGTAGTGTGCAAGAATGTACAAAACTTGTGCATTTATCCAAAATATGATGGATTTCAACGAAAATTAGACGTACGCCATTCCTTCAAGGGTCTTGTACGTTATTCGTGGACAAAGTTAAATCTAAGAATTTGGATCCATTTTTTTTAATTGAGAATGTTGCTGAGACTTCATTCTAAAGTACCCGTCAAAATCGATTCGACTAGAATATGGCTTAGGATAGAGATCACAGAATTATGAAAACGTGCACAAATTCACTTCTCACCATATCTCGTCACACACAGTTTTTAACTGTTTTTGAGGCAAATAAATACAAAAATTAAAATTAAAATATTCGTTTCAAACCCGTAATGTCTTGACGTCATTCAGATCGGTCGAGAAATAATATTTTTGAAGAAAATCGCCTCAATAGTTCCAGACGCTAGCGTTGACCGCTGACGGTAGGACAGGAAGATATGTTTTGTCTTTAATCGACTTTTTGGTATGAAGGACCCATAAAACATGAATTCTCACTAAACACCGTGATAGAGGAAATTATTTACCACATATTGGAACAAGATTTGTTCAGTTTTCGTAAATAAGACTCGGTAATAAGACTTTGAGAACTATCAAAAAATGTAGTTACATGAAGCATGATCAGAGTCTTTCTCTTCTTACGAAGTAAGAAGAGTAAGTAAAAAGAGGTGTTAGTCCCATTTCTAGTGAACACTTTTCTTTCGAAAATTGCAAAAACTTAACATTGTAAAATTAGAATACTGAGGTTGGAGATTTTTATTTTAAAAGTTATCTGTTCTAAAGAAATAGATCTTAAAGAATGAGCATACATATTTTTTCAAAATTGAGTAGTTTTCACGGAATTTTGTTTCAAGTTAATGTAATTTTTAAAAAATCCTCTTAAACAACTGTTTTTTGCTTTAAATGTTTTTCGCGGATATAACAAGGGACGCTTAAAAGAATTGCGCTGGTATTTTTCCTGTTAAAATCTTTTAATATTTTTAAAATTGCAAAAGTTAGATGTATTGCGAGAAGTGTGTGCTGTTGCAGCTTATAGCACCACTACATTCTGAAAGCAGTCAAGTGAAAGTAATCAAATTATATCTTCATAAAAGCAGGCTGAAGAAAGTGGCAATATTCGCAAGAGGTTACATTCGGCGTCCTCAATAAACTCACTTGACGTAGCAAACAACATTAGCGTTATCTGCGATGAAAGTTAATCATGACGTGCATATTCAACTGTGAGTCAGTGTTTATTTCACTCCATGTAGCTGTGAATCACTGTAACAAGTATTGTTCAAAATATTAGCTTCAATTTACCTTCAAAAACATTCAGCAAAATGAAATATGGTAACAGGAACTTACCGAAAGGCTGGTAGTAATGCGATATTTATTGAGTCACCATTTCTGATGTTTATGGATATGAATAATAATTACTGCAACAGTGGATAGTAGAAATTTAAAAAAGCAAAACATCTCGCGCAGTCTAACTTTAAATGTGCTTCTCAGTCGATTGTATCTTCCAAATGTACACCGTGGTAAGTAGTACGTTAGTAAGTAGTGCTTGTAAACTTACACCTATTCCACGTTTCATCACACAAAGAAACTAGTGGTGATACAGAATGACACATACTTTCCGCATTAGTTTTCTATTTCTTTTGGTCTCGGCTAGCTATTCATACTTGCCAAATATTCTTGCCAGCTGCCATCTATCGCCGCCCAAAGTACATTTTTTTTTTACCTTTTTTAGGTTTTCCCTTTACTAATAGTAGAACAAAATACTATTTTAATATTATTAAAAACCAGTAAAATCTCTTCCTAAATGGCAATTTTATTTGAAAAATTTGGAGCCGGTTTTAAGAAAATGGCGTTTAAACGCCACTATAAATACGAAAATTGAAGGTCTTTTTTACAGAACATTTTCGAGTTTCCGAAAAACATCAATGGACGTCATTTGAAGTACATCAATTCACAAATACAGCAATGTTTACAAATAGCTGGAAATGTATATATTAACATACCCCCAAATTTTATAGAATCTTTTTCAAAATCTGAAAGCTTCGCCTCGAGCCAGATCGACAGAGGTTCCTTCAATTTGAAAAATACTACGTATAGTTTAGGCGCTAGTGGTGTTCACAAACAGACAGATGAACACAGGGCCTTTTTGCTTTCAATGGTTTTTTTCGGTATCAAGGACCCACAAAACAGGGATTCTGGCTACACCCTGTGCTAGTAGATTTTTCTCTTAATTTTGCAACGAGATGTATCGACATTTTCGTTATCAGGGCCCGGCAATGAATTTTTTTGTGCCGAAAATTCGCCGTTTTTTCGCGCATTACATAATATTCCCTGTATTACGTATATTACTCCGTTTATGCGTATGCATACGGGAAAGTAAAAATCGCCCACACTGGGCGATAAACTCTCCGCGTCTGTCGTCACTTCGCCCGGAGAGCGACGGCGATGTCACGCGAGGGAGGGACACGATGGGGCTGCAATTAAGGAGAAACCATCTCAGAGCAGCGGTGCCCGTGGCCATCCCACGGCTCCCCGCCTCCCCGCCGCCGACACCACCTCGATCTAGGTCTTCTCGTCCCGCCCTTCCCGCCCGCTCAATCGCCTCTATTCTTTTTCGTTCGACCAAGCCATAATGCAGTGTTGTCAAGGTCGATGCCACGAGCAGGATTCCGTGGCACGAGTGCAACGACAAACTCGCCTCCCCCCGCAGTTCATTGCCCTGCCACCAGAGACAACGCCATCACTATTGTAAAACGGCGGTGTTACTCACAGTTCCCTCGCCTGATGCTAGTGGAGCAGAGAAGCTCGCGGCATGCTACGGTGCTACGACCCGTGCCACTGCCACCAGTAGATGTTGACACCTCTGCCATAATGTTTTGTCCCTCCCACCCCATCGATCCTACCGCGATCGTCTCGTCCATCTCGTCTCGTCCAATCCCTTCCGTTCTCTTCCCTACTGTCTTTGCGTACAGTTTCATTCACCCAACCCCTAACGCCTTGACCCACTAGTTCCGTCCCTCCTTCTCCGTCCCGTTCGTCTAACCCGTACATTTTATCCCTGGCATTTCACCCGTCCCTCCAACCCCGCCTGTGGCGTCCCATCCTTCGCACTCGTCCCTTTTGCTTTGTTCCTTTCCCCTCCTGTCTCTCAGCCCCAACCCTCACAGTCGCACCTTTTCAGTCTCGTCCTCTTGTCCCGACTCCACCATCCCTGTCTTTTCCTCACTGACGCTTCTTCCTGGTCAGTTTCGCCCCGCCTCACCTGCCGTTCCCCACACTGCGTTCGTCTCGTCCGCGATCAGGCCGTCCAATTTCTCTCAACATCTTTCTCATTTTCGAGCGTTCTAAATCCTTCCACATGCGCCTTAGACGCTTCCAATCCTCTCTCCATCAGTTCCGATATTCCCGTTATTGTTGCTGGCGACCTCGTCTCTTTCGCTCCAGTTTTATCCTTCCTGTGCCTTACTCCCTCAAATCTCCCACCCCCATTCCTTCCGCTCATGTTCCATGAAGTCATCGTATTCCGCGTTGATCTTATACTCATCATTCCTCACGTCGTCCTCTGGCTCTCGTTCCTTCGTCTCCTTCACTCGTGTTCATTACACCGTCGTCTTTCGGGCTCTTGTCCACGGCTCTCATTTTCCTATTCCTACCACTCGAGTATTCCCGTCTCCCACCCCTCCTTATCCTGGTTCTCTCTTCCGCGTCCCGTTCACTCTCGACCCTTCCGCCTCACTTCCGCCGCCGCCGCCGCTGCTGCAGTCAACGGTGCACGTCGAAAGTTGGACGGCGGCGGCGGAGGCAACACTCGCTCGATCTGTCACCGGCGGCGGCGGCGGCGGCGAGAAAGGAAGCGCAACGAACCATGTAATCTGCGGCGGGCGCCCGCGGGGTGCACGTACGCCGCCCGCCCCGCCCCGTCCCGCCCGTCCGCTTGGCTACTCGCCCCCCCCCTCGCCCCGCCCGGCGCCAAGCCGGCCCGGCCCGGCCCATGCTGCTCCGCTCCGCCTCGCCCGTTCCGCTACTACCCGCTCGGACGTCCCCCCGCTCGCTACGTCTGGGCTTTCCCCGCCTCGGTCTGTCCCACACCGGCCTGCCCACTCTGCCCTTCCGTACCGCCCCTCCCCGCCCGTCCCGCCCCGCCACGCCCGGCTCGTGCCGTCCCGCTCCGCCTCGCCCGTCCAGCCCCCGCCCCGCCCCCGCCCCACCCCCCAGCTCGCCCCGTCTCGGCCTTCTCCGCCCAGGTCTGTCGCACTCCGGCCTGCCCCGGCTCCCCTCCCATCCCGTCCCACCCCGCCCCGCCCCGCCCGGCCCAGCCAGGGCTGTGCCGTCCCGCTCCGCTTTGCTCGTCCCGCCCCTGCCCACCTCTCTCCTCCCTGTCTCTACCGGCCCTCTCCGTCCGCCCGGCCTGCCACGTCCTGGCCCGCCCACCCCGCCCTGGCCCGCGCCGGTCCGCCCCGCCCACCCGGGCGACCCGGCACCGACACGCCAACGCCGCTGTCCTCCCTTCCCCACGCCCGTCCCACACACGCCTACCTCACTCCCGCACCTCACCTCCTTTACACGCCCGTCCCACGCATCAGCTAATGTCACTGCAGTGCCTCTGACCGGCAGGTCCTGACGTTCCAGTCTCGACGGGTACAGGATTTTCGCCAGATTCGATGGGTCGATTCTGGTGAACAATTCTGGTGAAGCCTGGTGAACAATTCTAGCGGCCGGCTACTCTGATCGGTTTTGTGTGGTTTCTCAGATCAGTACCTGGCAAGCACTACCTTAACAGACGGGTCACTGATCACGCACTTTACCTTCCCATGACTTTTCCTATCCTCACCCTTTACTAACTTAATTTAGATGCACAACACTACCGGAGTAAGATCACAGCAACCTCCGGAGCAAAAACATAGACTTCACTTACGGGACTAGTGACCTTAGTAGTTGACGCGCTCGGAATCACTAATCAAGCTATAAATCAAACAACAGCAACGTCATCTCAATTCCCTCTCCCCGGCTGACCTATATGTTTTAGGAAACAACTGAAGTACATTCATAAAAGATACGTGTGAAATGGTCTTTCTTAATTAAGGAGAAATATTCCAGTTGTAGTGATGCGATAGCAAAAATTAGTTAAGTAATGCTTTTCTGGATTTACCAGCAATTTCTTTGGAAATTTTGCATTGTTTGGACTCGAGGATGTTTCAAGTTAATAACGGAGGATGAAGTCCGGAGACTTGCTGTTGTCTAGGAATATGCGAACGAAGTGAGCCTAATTGATCCCATCAAATTGGACTTTTTTTCCTCAGCTAATTAAATCAACTTCCTTAATACACAATGAAACACTCACAATTATATTTGTCTTTCTACACATTGGTTTATTACATTTATGTATTTTATTTCGTTGTTTGTCAAAAAAGCAACTCGCTAACCTCTGGGTTCTTCCCCCTCCAGCCCGCACCTGCCCCGCCACCCACCCGTATCCGACCCCCGACCTGCAACCTGCTGTCATTGCTCTAGAATCGAGAATACATTCCCCTTTGCTCGTCCCCATCACGATAGCTCAAATATCTGTTTTCCACTTTTCGTCAATCGACGAACGGAAAGAAGTTGATTACATGAATTGTTTGTTAAGAATATATTTTAGTTGAAATAAATGTACTTTCAACTTATACGAAAGTGAAAGATGTATGTGTTCATGTGCTAATGTAAACAATACTACTTATATTTTAAAAATATTTATGGTTATGGTTACAAACCAGATGTATGTCAGTAGTAGCCTAATAAAATCTAACGTTTTTATTATTAATTTAAATGAGTCAATTATCTCAGGAAAATCCGAGGTAATTCCTTTGTATAAATATAGTAAATAAATAGTATACATTGGAGCTAGAATTCGAGAGGAAAACATATATTCCCACCTTAATATTAATTATTAAATATAGAGAAATTGATGACGGAAAAGGACGCAATTTATGAGTTGTGCCATTATACGAATTCTGATTCTTCGATGACAGAGAAAATGTTCAATTTGACGCAGCCTTTTAATTGGAATAATTCTATATGAATATTACTGAAGGGAAATGGTGTGGTGCCGTTTATTGTTCCAAATTGATTCTTTGAAATAAGAAAATACACAAATTTATACAGAATCATTTCACATATTTTTCAATTGGCTTGAAAACACTTCTATTCAATTACTTTTTTAAGTCATGAAAAACTTTCCATTTCAAATTATTTTTGAAACAATTTTTGAATATTCTTGAAAGTGTACAAACTCGTCTTCCTATTCGAATACTAAAACTTTAAATTTACATTTTGAAGTCTTCTCCTATGAGTATGTTTGTAGTCTTCTCCTAGTCTTTTTTCAGACTTAACGCGTAACACGTTCTGTGTTGACGAGTTTCAACTTTTTATCCTTTTTCTAGTAGCAACAATAACAGGTATTAACTTAGCGACTGGACTCTCTATGAAGTGAGATATTCGATGATTGCATTTCCTCTTCAGGCGAGAGGTATCTGTTCTTTGAGTATTTCATGATAATTAATTCCGATCAATCCAGTTGAGAGTCAAAATGCGTTTCCAACAACGTCACAGATACAAAAATCGTAGTCTTCTATTAGAAATAGGAACATTTAAGTGTATTTTCTCAAAATATCAATGTTTTCTACATCGATTTATTCTGTGCAATATTTGCATTGACGTGTGTTTTTAATGAAAAATTTTCACAATAAAAAAATGACGATGTTCGCACATTATCATTAAATTAAACTTTCTTTCAGAGCTAAGTGACTAAGTGGGGGGTGGAAATTATATTTATGTGCTCTGGAATGGTTAATGTTGGACATAAGTATTTTCTTGCGATAGCCATACCTCATCCACCAGAGACAGTATTTTCATATCTGGTATGATTCAAGCAGAAGAAGTCGACGTCTAATGTGAAAAGTTAAGGAACAATTTTACAAACTGCCCATAACAAATACCGAAATCTGTAAGAATTAACAATTGTTAGTTGGTTCTTCGTCTATAAATTTGTAGTTTTTGTATTAAGCGATTTGACGAAAATGTTTTCATTATAGTTCTTACTAAATTTTACTTTACTTTGTCAGTTAAATCTTCATTTTCAATTAATAAAAAACAGCCTCTAACAAAAAATCCCATCCCGAAGATAAATGCCAGATGACACTACATCGGTTTTCAAAACGACGCATCTATTGTTTCGAGGCGATAAATTAACACCGGTGTTTTAATTTTGGACGCGGTTATTTCACCGGCCTGTCGCATCCCCACTTGCAACCCCGCACCTGCGCTGTCGCCATCGTCACCCCGTCCTCTTGACACCGGAAACGACCCCTTAGCGCGGCTAATAAACCGGAAGCCGCTGCCGCCGTTTTCTTTTCGCCCCCCCCTCTCCCCGCCCCATCCCACTCCACTCCGCTGCACCCCGGCACAGTCGCGTTTCATAACACGCCGGTGTCCGGTGGGCACGCTCTCCTTTGCCCTCACACGTCCCCCCTGGGCGTCGCGTCCTACTGCCTCGCCTCGCCTCGCCGTCCGGTCCTCGTCTCTCACGCGTTCCCTTTCACACAATTATGATTGGAAATGCGAGCAGCGCCCGTATGCGCGGGAGGCAAACGACAGAGAGCGGGGGAGAGGGGGACAGAGAGAGGGAGAGAGGTGGAGAGGTGCAGAGCACTTCTCGAGGGTAGCCAGCCATCTGGAAGAAGAATGCGCGGAAAGAAATCGAGGAAGTGCGACGGAGGAGGTGCAGCGGGTGACGGCGGCGGCGGCGGCGGAGTGGAGTGGATGCGGTGCGGCGAGCGGGGGGAGGGGAAAGCGTGCAGCGTGCTATATAAGCTGCGAGCGACGCCATGGAAGGCATCACATCCCATCCGATCGCAGCGCCATGAAGACCCTGGTAAGTTGGCTGCATTGCCGGGGAGCGACATGTTGGGCTCAAGCTGCGAATTTCAAGTCGCGTCGTTTCCAAAAAATAGCGAATCTGACACTGAGTTTTGCTTTCTTCTTGGATTGGAAACGGTTACAAGATGCAATAAGTATTTCTTGTATTTCACAAAAATGATTCATATAACTTTGAAAATAATTCTCGACTGTTCTTTCTAAAGTTTGGTCTCGTAGCTTTTGGGTTTTGTTCTAGGTCACTGTTTAATTTCCACATACAAAGAAATACGGGGTAGTCGTTTTTAATTTTTTTTTGCTAAAAGTTTACGTCACTGCGTTTTGTATATTAGCCTCGTATCTCGTTCAATGTACTACATGTTTCGACGAGGGTGAAGGTGTCTCGTTAATTTTATTTTTGAAAAAGCCATCAACGAACAACACCATTCTGTCCATAAATTGTCGCTGTCAATTTGCCTACCCAGCATCAAACGCATATCATGATAACGTTTCGGGGTTTTAAAGTCACAGCCAATGCAACGGCTGCCTCGGGATGCGTTATCCATTAGCTTTAAGCACACTGTCAATTCCCATACAAAAGGGACGATATGCGAATGTAAAGAGAATAAATATCTTATGATTGAAAAAGTAGTACTTTAAAAGCGTTTAGTTTTAAAATATAAAGAGACGCCTTTGATTTGATTTAATTTTATGTTTTCTCGTAAAACTAAAATATTTTATGTTTGAAAAAATATATTGATGTTCTTCAAAAAGCTAACTTTCAAAGAGTATAAAGACATTCAGTGAATGCATCTTCAAATGTTTGAATGATTTTGTAAATTTGCTATCCAGAAGAGAGAAACGTGGAGAATACAAAGAAGAAGTGTAATTCCAAGGCACAAATCTCACACATCGGTCAATCTTACAAACGAACTAGGAGAAAAGATATCGAGAACACTCTTAGCATAAACAAAGTTATGTATTAATGTTTCCATTGCATTCGGCATTTGTATCTTAAATAAACTTCGCATGTCGACCGTGACCGTGAAAGTTCGCGAGCGCTTCCGGGACGTTTTTCACAAAATCATCGTTTCGGTGACATAAAACTAACAAATAGCTATTTCGAGATCATAATACGTCTAGAAACTTTGAAACTTTCCAAAAAACAACGAATCAGTCTCGAAATGTTTAATTGGGAAAGCAATGTATTGGGTGATATTTTTTTTTAAGTTTATTTAGATGACTAGAATGGCCTCACGAACAAAGAATTCAGCTTATTTTTTGAATCAATACACGTTTTATTGGATGGCGTGTCGTCCATGCTGAATCTGTTTAGAGTTTACATTTGAAGAGAGAACTGTTCAGAAGTTACACAATATTAATTTGTAGCAATTCCAAATTAGCTGAGTTCTTGATTCACCAGACCATTCTACCCACCTAACGAAATAATCAGCAACTAACCTTCATAACATTTTTAATGATAAGATTGATCAGAATAACTGAGAAACGTTGCAATTCGAGACAAGATAGATTCAGGTAGACACGCCTGAACATATTTGTTTTGTAGCAGCAGGCTAAAGAACATTCAAGACGCCTTCCGTGTCGCGGAACACTTTCGGACACCTTCTTCACTTAAACGGCCGCCTCGATTCCGCGTCGTTTAAGACCATCCTCGCACCTTGGCCGTGCAACCCCGTTTCCCTCCGAAGAGGTGAAACCAGCGCCAACCTCGTCGACGCGACGTCGCCAAAAGTTGCGCCAACTCAGATGCCTAAACCCGAGGCCCGGAGCCAGAGGGTCTGGTCGCCCTCAAGTAAGCCGTTCGGTTTTCAACTCCGCGACCGCACCGACCAACTCCTCCTACTCGCAACTCGTGTTCGCAACTCGCCACCCACCCCTTCCACACGCCTCGGCACCCCCCCCCTTTCCTCACGCCTCGGCGCCACCCACCCCTTCCACACGCCTCGGCGCCCCCCCCGCCGCCGCCGCCCCCGGCTCACCCACCGCGCCGCCGCCGCCCCCACCCCCGCTGCCGTCCACCGGGACGCGGACACGCGAACGTAATCCGAGAGTCGGAAAGCCCTGCCCGCCAACAGCGCGCCCCGCGGACGAAAAGAGAAGCTCGTCTCCGTTTCGTGGAAATACTTTCGGGGCCGCGGACACACGACAAATCCTTTTCGTGAGCCGTCGCGTTTCGGGGGTCTTATCTCAGAAGTCGATCGTCGGGATCGATAGTCTTTCGGGAATACACGCAAGAGAAATAAAAATATAATTCTGTTGAATTCAATATTTTGTTGGGAATGGGTCCTTTCCTTACTTACGTTAATTTTTATACGTACGCTAACACCGCGTGTACCATGGTTTGGAATCTCAACTTCCTTGAAGTCTTGACTTTGGTCACTGGGAATAAGATTAAATTATAACTAAAACACATTAATTTGATCGTCAATCATTTGCTCCTTATCGGATATTTACGAAATAAAATATATTACAAATGGAATTCTGGAGTTCTGTCAAGGGGGAGAGAGGAAGTCTTATTTTTCTTTTGAAGGGTGTAAAATGAATAGAGCCTGACGTTTTCACAAGTATTCAATGCAATGAATAGGAACGAAAAGCATATTACCTATTTTCGCAGAATATCAAATAATTTCACCGGACAAAATACGTTTTCTTTCATGCAGTTTATATTTTTTTATGGTTCCACGCATATATGAAAAGGTTATTAATTATCAATTCCTTTCTGATTTATTTTTATACACGTTCTGAAAGTATGTGTATGTGCACTCAATATAATACCATATAAATATATTCACAAATGATATTTCTATATTGCTGCGTTCTTTTGAGACTCGAGTTCATTAATCAAAATGAAAGCTGAAAGTTTTATTTGTATTTGTTTCCAAACACTTCTAATTATCTATTTGCCATGAATGTTGCTCCAACTACTTTTTTTCATGAAACAAAGCTCATCAATAACTGTTTTCGAATATTTATGAGGATGAGAATCATATTTCGTATCCATACTTTCAGGTTCATTTTACATAATGATCACAATAGTAGGATCACCGGTCATGAACAAGATTATTTTTGCACTAAACTCATTTTGAATCAGAATTAATAATAATTACATAATTTCGACGGCAAACGTCTAGATTGTTTGACTCGCTGCAAATAAAATTTGTTCATGACATTTCAAAAATATGTTTATAGTGACCACATAATTTGAAATTGTTTCTAAGTAGTCAAAGCTCTTTGAGATTTAAAGCATTCTTCAGAAATTGTACATGAACGTTAGACAGTTTCTCCTTAATACGCCACTTGAAGTATAACATTCCTAGTAACCTCTTTGTCTGTTATATTAGTAGTAATGTATTCAATGAACAATTATTATCAGTTCTTCTTGGCAAAACAGAAGTTTCAGAGTGGCGAGAACAATAGACAAGCAATGAAATATTATCTCTCTCCATAACAATGCGATTCATAATTACGCCCCATTACAAGTCTTAGTGTGTCGTCGTCAGGAAGTCTGTGAAGCCGGGAATTCAGCCTGCTTCTGCCTTTATATCCTCGACGGAAGCGCGCTAGTGTCCACGGCGAGTGTGACAAAGAACGTGCCAGTTGGCTCCTCGAGACAGCTTCATTAACGCTCCGCCCACAATGACTCGCGGTATTCGTCCACCATTCGCCCGCCCGGAAATTCTCTTGGTCACAACTTTACGAGCGGGTAGGCCCTCCTCCACTTCTGCTTCTCTATGGTCATCCTCAGATACTTCATATTCCGTTGGCCATATTTCTCTTCCCTTCTGGGATCCGCAGAATCTTGTAAAGAACGATATGGCGTCCGCAACTTTGCCATCCCATAAATTATCGAGCTCTTAGCCAGAGTAACTTTAAGTCCTTCAGAGACCATCTTCAACAACATTCTTCGTTCGAGATAAATTTCCTCTCACGTAAATACGCCTGACCGTTATTATTTCCGGGTTATTTATGTGAGAAAACACGGTGTATTTTTGCTGATGTGGGAAACGGACTTGTACTTGTTCGCTCATTCATACTTGTATTAACGCTGTAAACTGGAATAAAACCAGTTGATGTTGGAAAAACACAATTCGAAACAAACTCGGGGAGACTGGAAACTCGAACTCGTTCTAAAAGGCAAGAGAAATAAAAACACGCAAAGCTTTTGTAAGGATACATGAAACCGAAAAAATAGGAACTGACAGTGGACACTTGCACATCCTTCAGGCAAATTGTTTGTTGAGAACGAGAGGGTGCGATTTATCTCGGGCGGCTTGCAGTCAAAACACAAGACAAAACGGAGCGTCGCTGGAAGTTTGGAAAACAGACAAAGTCTGAGTGAATAGCCTTGTCAGCTTTTTAGAAACATTTGAGAAAAAAATAATGTTCTCAGCAATTCTTCAAGCCAACAATAAAAAAAGAAGTATTCTATTGAATATTATGGCATAAATGTTGTAGAAATTACATATCCAAAGAATCCAATTTTTGCAATGAGCATCCGTTATGACTAAAATATTAGCTAAAAGAAAATAAATTGTGAAGAAAAGGAATGTTGTCTTAAAGCTCAGTTATTAAAATTGGATTTATTACAGACATTGGTATATTGCTTTTTTCAAATACTATTTCTAGAAATTTATATTAATAAAAACAATGTTCTGCGATTCTTGAAGGCTGTTAACTGCTTTTCTCCACATACGCCGACAGAAATTCACCAATCAGTAACGTATTCGTGTAAGCTAAATTAGAACACTTTTTATCACCTTTCTAGAAATTTAGCGGAATTAGTTTTCAGTTTTTTTCACGTTTTTAAAGTATCATTCTGTTTGAAAAGCTTTCATGAAACAGCAAATTTACTAGATTCTCTTCGCCAGTGCCGAACTGCTTTCCTCCGCTCCTCTTTGCGAGCGTCAGATGGTTATTCCGTTGCGCAGATGCTCAGTCATCATGCAGGGATTCACGCAGGCACTTGCAACACCTGCGTCTATCTGGCAACGATGTGACCGGAACTGCACAAGACGCTAAGCCTGACGCCTCTCAAGTATTGTCCCGTACACTGGAGATGATGCTGTTGATACGCGGGAACGTTGAATCCATTCATGCTGACTCCTTCTTAGTCTTTGTTTGCTTCAGTGATGATTAAGTTCTCTCTTGTCGCGAATAAACCACATCGTTGTGTGGATATCTCAATATTTTTCTATCCATTTGCTCATATTTTTAAACTACAGAAAATAATAGAACTCCACGATGTTTTGAGAGCGATTCCACTGAAACACCGAACTCGCTTCTCATTGAAGCCAACCATTACCGCTGATCACAATTTTCATCGCTTTAGGGCTACTACTGTTCTGTAATATCAAACTAGCATTATTTATTTTAATTATATTCATTCAAAAATAACTTAAATTATTCGTTTCGCCACGTAAGGACACTCAAAGACAACAAGTCGCAAACTATTTTCGTCTATTAATTTACGTAGTAAATGAAATGAAAGGCTAAAACTCAGTCATTTGAAAATAAATTCTGCTTGAAGAAACTTTGTATTATAATGTTTGTGATAAAATATCAATTCCAAAAGAAGTTTTAATAGAATTCACATAAATATGAAAATTCTAATGTTGGATTGTTTATTTAGAAATAATATTTCATATAACAATTTTACTTGTTTTATCAAAATATAAAAATCCCGTACTCTTCGTTAATAGTATCAGCGAAATTGTGTTCTAGGTTCACTAAACTCGTCCCCTCACCGTTAAAAATGTGAAAAGGACTGTAGAAAATTGGCTATTTCCCGATAGACGTTTTATGCTGTTATAGGCTGTCTTTGTCGTGGCTCCGAGCGCGAAACCAGCCACAAAGCGAAATTGTGCTCAGCCCTTTGTCCAGAAGCCATAGATACGCTCACGTACGCTTAGTTGGAAACAACGTTCGCTCGATTGCCTTGGCGACATAAGAGATACAGCCCACGAAGAATTACAGCGGCTTCCATTGGCGATCATGTTTACCAGCGCGCGGGCCAAACGCGCCCGTTCCCCATAAAAGTAAAGAATGGTGAATCATATTCCATTAAGCGCCGCCGTTACCAGGGGCGGGCGCGCGAGTCTGCGGCAAGGGCGGGCAGTGGAAAGTAGTTCAACCGAGGGACCTCTGGTGAGTCCTAGATGGAGAGTGAGAGAGAGAGAGAGGGGAGAGACAGAGTGGGGGGAAGAGGGGGGTGCTCGACATTTTCTGGAAAGCACGATAGTTACAGTTTCGTTTCCGTTAGATGTTCGTCGTCACCAATTGGATGTTCATGGGAATTTATAATGTTCCGTTTAAAAAGGAATTGCAGGTTCTAAGAAAGCAAGTATATAAAACGAGATTACCGTTCAATGTTAAGAATCATAAAACCATGCTGCTATAAAAGACATATATTTACGACGACGTGCCAGCCGAAGACAGTATAGAAGTAATATGAAAGCCGTTGTATGAAATGATGTGTCCAGATGCAGAATTTTGTAGACATGCGACGAAGACAACGTAAGTGGTGATTTTTAATTTTAAAAAATGCTTTGTGGTGAATTTTACCACAACGCTTTGTAGTGAATTTTAATTTTAAAAAATTAATTGTTGACGGACGCTTGAATTGGCTTTAATTGAGTAAATGACTTTGATCGTTTCTCAATTTTTATACTTTGTCACCCGATACAGTGTATATATCATTTGCATACTGACAAAATTTGATTTTTGAATTACTGATCTTCGTTCTTAAATTTTTCACTTATTCTTTCGAATCAAATTAGTACTTTGTAATCACTGGCCAATTAATCATGTCAGAGAATTTTGAATCACTTTAACAGTATCTATATCCCGTTTGAATTCAATATTAAGACATTAATAGTATTAATACATTTTAGGGTCAACATTTTGCAAAATTTTTAACATTATTGAAACCGCAGGTGTAACTGTTAAAGATAAGGAAAGACAACGGCAGAATTAAAGTGTTTTTTGACATTCCAAAGTGTTTATCTATGATGATACGTGGTTGAATTTGTTGCTGAATTGAATAACAACACAAAAACACTCAAATTTTAATGAGTTATTTACACCTGCTATGAGGTAGCAGGTAATGCGAACAGCAACACTTCACGAGAATACTCGAGCACTTCCTTTTGGTCGTTAAGTATTCGAATGAAACAGCATCGTCAGGTAAGCTTTCTGATTTCCCTCGACTGTAGTGAGAGGTTTCTACAATGATATAACAATGCACTAGAGAAAACGGGAGTGCTAGAAAATGAAAATGCCTTAGGTCGTTATGCTCAGGAAAAGGATTTGGCCTCTCGAAGTGAAGAGCCACGCACAATGAAAGCGCCTCGTCATTCTTGGAAAGCCATTTCTCTCTGCTGAATAGATGAGAGTGCATTTAATGTAATCATTTTCCTACTTTTCTGAAACGTTGGCAGAAGGTCTTCTTCGAACTCCACATCTCTTATTGGGACCATCTCCCAACACATTAATATTTTTCTAACCATTCTCTCTTATTTTAAACTACAGAAAATAATAAAACTTCATGACGTTTTGAGAGTGTTTTCATTGAAACTATCTACTTGGAATCGCCAAACTTGCTTCTCATTTAAGCGAACCATTACCACTCAACAGAATTGTTCATCGTTATAAATCAACTATAGTTCTGTAATATAAAATAACATTCTTCACTTTAATTATCATTGGCAAATAACTTCAACTACTGGTTTTGTCACGTATGAAGCCATAAAATTATATTCAAGGAATTAATAATAGTCCCTTTGTCATTAGAGCGCGGTATTTATATTACATTGAAGCTGTAGATTTCTCCATTGCCTACGTTTTGCTGAAAACATTTTGAGATCGTAATCGAGTGCTGTCGTTATCAGACTTTCCTATTGGTTCTCAAATGGTTCGCGGGGTCGTGGCTGAGAATATTTCACAGAACAGTGTCCAATACTAGGAATTCAGCATTCGAGTTTCTTTAGAGCGATCGTGAAGATTTGCTGCTGATAATCCCATGTGGTTAAGAAGCAAGTTGTGCTCCTAGCTTAATCTCACGCTAATCCTATACATGTGATAAAGTTCGTAAGCGTGTAGTGTGTGCTTTACAAGAGTTTTATTGGTCTCTTGATGACGTGTATTTTGGATTCTGTTGGAGAAGGAGAGACGTGAAAGAATGGATAATGCTAAATACATCTTGCATTTCTGAGGTTCGAGTTTTCTTTTCGCCAATCCACGGAGTTGGAATCCATGTAGTAAAAATTGTAACTGTCACAGCAGGTTTGCAGAAGGTTTTTGTATGGGTTTCTTTAGCCTCTCACTCCACCATTCTCACTATTATCATTTCATCAGAGCACCCATGCGTCACAGCTGATAGAGGCCCTAAACAAGTGTTGTCAAGGTCGCCACGAGCAGGAGACCGTGACACGAGTGTCCCGACGAAATGGCCCCTCCACGCAGTTCATTACCCCGCCACCAGAGACAACTCCATCCCTATTGTAAAACGGCAGGGTTACTAATAGATTCCATTCCCGACGCTAGTTGTGCAGAGAAGCTCGTGGCATGCTAGGGTGCCACGACGCGTGCCACTGCCACCAGTAGAAGACTTTTACACGACTGCCCTAAACCACAATGAATATAGATCTGAGAATAAGGTGTGCTTGTTGGTGCCCCCAGATCGTCGCAGCCCTGCTGTTCGCTGCCGCCTTCGCGGCCGAGGAGAAGAAGGTGGAGGCCAAGGAAGAGCCGACGCCGGCTGCTAGCAAGCAGGAGAAGCGTGGCCTCTCCTCGCTGGGTTACGGCTTCGGCGGCGGCCACGGCCTCAGCCTGGGCGGCGGCGGCGACTTCGGCGGCGGTCATGGCCTCAGTCTGGGCGGCGGCTCCTACGGGGGCGGCTTCGGAGGAGGCCATGGTCTCAGCCTGGGCGGCGGCGGCGGCGGCGGCCACGGGCTGGGCGGCGGGCTCAGCGGCGGGCTGGGCGGCGGCTTCGGCGGCGGCCACGGCGAGATCAAGACCATCACGCTGACCAAGGAGGTGGCCGTGCCCATCCCCAAGCCCTACCCGGTGCCCGTGGAGAAGCACGTGCCCGTCCCGTACCCGGTCAAGGTCCCCGTGCACGTGGACAAGCCGTACCCGGTGCCCGTGCCCAAGCCCTACCCGGTGCCCGTGGAGAAGCCCGTGCCCTACCCGGTGGAGAAGCCCGTGCCGTACCCGGTGAAGGTGCCCGTCAAGGTGCCCGTCGCCGTGCCGCACCCCGTGCCCGTCGTCAAGCCCGTGCCCTACCCCGTGGAGAAGCCCGTGCCCTACCCCGTCAAGGTGCCCGTCGTGGTGCACAAGTCCGTGCCCGTCTTCGTTAAGGGCCACGACTCCGGCCTGGGCGGCGGGCTGGGCGGCGGGTTCGGCGGAGGCCACTCGTTCGGCGGTGGGCTCGGCGGCGGCCACGACTTCGGCGGCTCCTTCGGCGGCGGCCTGGGCGGCCACCACTAAGCACCCACCCCTCCCCACCTCCACCTCACCCCCTCCATCTCCCCCTCCCCCACCACCGCCCCCCACCGCCCCCGCGGACCCGCGGGGCTGCAGCGCAGGGTGTCGCGGCGCATCGAGATCGTGATCAATCCAATCACTCACTCACTCATCTCATCCTCAAGACTGCGTCTTCAACTGTCGTTTTTTTTTCGTTTTACTCTCACCACTCGCTTTTTTTGTATCACGCGTCATTTTTTGTATTTTTATTAAACACAATTATTGTCACGTATCTGTAGCTTTTTCTTGACGTTTTTACCCAATTCCTCTCCTACCTCCATTTATTTTACTGGTCTTTAAAGCAAGAGGTTGATTACAAAATATTAGCTTCATCTTTCTTGGAACTTGAACAATTTTCCTTGTTTATTTACGTCCTAAATTATTTCTAAATATATTTCGGAGAATTTTGTTTCCAGTGCATTTCAATATGCACAAACAGGGACAAAATCATTCAATGCATCCTATATAATGTTCACACATTTGAAAGTCGTGGGAGATAACTGGAGACATTATTTACATAGAGGTAAAAACATAAAAGGATAATTCATAATTTTTAAAATTTATTCTGGTAATGCATATTAGCTTATTACATTTATTATGTCTCCTACCTCAAGATTCGCGACAAATATAAAGTTCATCAAATGAAAATGAAGGGAAAGTAAATGTAATAGAGAAGAATATCAATAATGGTATTAAAACAAATATGAAGAGAGTCATTGTAAAAGTCCATTATGATGGTACCACAAAATACCATCACATGTAGGACGAAGAGTATTTCAATTAAATGCGTATTGCATTCCCGGAATTTCCAATAATGTAAATCAAGAAACACACAAAATAAAAGCTGACATTAATATAATAAAATACGAATGAAATTACCTCTCTCTACTCTTTTGCGCAATCTTTTCAAATAAAATTCGAAAATGGCTCGAAGCAAAGAATATCCCGCGGGTCTGGAATATTGTAAGTGCGCGAAGGAGACGAAATCTTTGGAGTGCATGACACAGGTTGTAATGATGATGATGATGATGATGATAATGATGACAATAATTTAATATATTTATTTGTCTTATATTACAGCATAAACCATGCCCTGTACGATAAGTCAGGATATGTACATAATCATACAATGTACAAAACTTTCAATACAAAAAAAAATTCAATACAGAACTTCAATTCAATTTCATTTCAATTAAACACACTACAATGCAATGCTGATTAATTTTATAAATGGTAGTGTAAGAAGATTAAAATTAAAAAGCAATACTAATAAAAAAGGAAGAAAGGAAAGAAAGAAAAAATGTCTCCGCATGAGATTGACGGCTGGGCTGGGTCCATCCTTTACATCCAACAATCAGTTCGGTGGTTTCAAAACATGCAGAACAACATGCAAAATATTCAAATATGTACTGGAAACCACGTAGAGCAATTTTTTTTATTTTCTTCTTCTTCTTATTATTATTTTTTTCATTATAATCTAATCTCTTAGACTAATAAGCATTTTATTGGCCTAAATTACTAATAGAACAAAATTTGTTCAAAGAGCTCGCCCATTATCGTCTTTTAGTTTCAAATTTAATATAAGAAGACACTTTTTTGTGCATGAAGGTACACTGGTATTTTAGTTCTTAACACACATTGTCAAATCACTTTACACTAATTCGAAAGGTTTTTTCTCGTCTTCTCACTAGGTCTGTGTTGTCAAGGAGAATTGCTTCGGACTGTAAGGCAATGAACAAAACCTTCTATCTCAAACTATACAACGGTTTGAATAAGTACAATGAGGCAAATAGTTCTTCAAATACTGTAACTAACAAGTATTATTATTATAAGAGAAAATGTAGTCTGCATTTTAATTTGCGTTGTTGGTAATTTGGGATGTTGACTGAAGTGCAGTATTAAATCCAATAAATTATATTGAAACTTTTTATAAAACTATTAACATAGTGGAATGGAACACTACAGGAAAAAACATCTTGCGAAGAAAGTTGTGTATAGAAACAACCAGGTATTACGTCAAATTCAAGCGATAGAACAGTTGTTGCCGCCGACGTTGGCTGCATTTGAGATCCGCTAACACACAACACGAGAATATAACGTAGAAATACACAAACAAGATAATATTTCATTGCCATTCATGAACCAATTAATTAGAAACAAATTATCCGCTTTAATAATTCTTTTCTTCACAAATCATTGAATAACGGTAATTCTATTAATTACACTATTGCTATCTAATACCGTTTCCATTCTATTTATGATTTGTATGTGTAAAATACGATGTGATAATGTAATACAGAATTTGCAGAAGTAATATGCAATAATAATTTCAATATTATTTTTATACACACATACAGTAATATTATTAAAATCATTCGACTTAAAATCTTTTATTCTTCTTTATTATCTACTCATTGAAGGTGTTGCCGGACGGACATAGATTGTCGGCACACGAAAAAGAGGTGCATCTAAAAATATTCTCACTTTCCAAGAAAAATATCTATTCTGAATGGGGCCACTTGCCACTCACTTACGCGCGCGGTCCGTGGCCCGTTTGTTAGATTACTGCTCCGGCATTCGCTTGGTGCTGATCGGAGAAACCATTAAAAACTACAGAGCAGCCGGTCGCTGCAATTCTCCTCCATACAGCGGCTAAACTCGTCCTAAATACGTCGGAAGTGTCGAAAATCCTGTCACCGTCAGAACTCGAACCCTAGCATCTCCCTATCGGAGTCACTGCGGCGCAGTCAGTTGATGCACTGAGCTACCTCAGCCGGTTCATATCATGCGAGTGTCGGGTGTCATTTTGACCCACTGTCTGTCGCCGCGACCCAGCGCCTCCGAGCGGGCGTGCCTCGCGACGGCCGCCGGAACCGACATGCCAAAACCGCTGCAAAAAAATTGCCCCCGAGCACCGAGTAACTGCCTCAAAGAGAGACACAGAGAGAGAGGGGGAGGGAGCGGGACGTGGGCGGGCGGAGACTCTGCTTGATGTCCGGAGGCGGAAAAACGCCGGGACGCGAAAGGCTTCCGTCGGAGGCTGGCGCCTTCGACGGCCCAGGTCCCCATCCGCTGCCGCAGGCCGCCCTGCGCCGCTGCGCCTCATCTGTCTCCGACGGCTCACCTCTCTCTCCCTCTCACCACTCTGTCTGTCTCTATCTCTGTCTCTCTATATCTCTCCCTTTCTCTCTCTCTTCCTTTCCCCTTCTCACCCTCTCTGTCTCTGTCTTTCCTTCCCTCTGTCTGCCTGCCTCTTTCTCTGTCTCGTTTCCCTCCTCTCTTTGTCTGCCTCTCTCCCCCTCTCTGTCTGTCTCCCTCTGCCTCTCTTTCCAAGCGATGTGCTGAATTACAGCTCAACTTCAATACGTGCGTGGTGGCAGATGTTCCACGCTAGCACCGGCAGAGGTGGCACAGTCCATCAACTGATGTCACCGCAGTGCCTCTGACCTGGTGGTCCTAGCTTCGAGTCCCGAGGGCGGCAGGATTTTCGACGCGAGCTAGGCCGAATTCAATTGCTGTCTTGAGGAGAATTCAAGCAGCTGCTCTGATTCAAGGCGCCGATGCCCGTTAAAAATGAACGAACCCAGAAAAGTGAGCTAGCACACGAAGCCTCCTGAACCGTTTCAGTTGCAACTGAACAGATCCAGGAAAGTGCGATACTGACCGAAGTCATCCGGACCGGTGGCTTGGTCAATTTCTGACATTAAAATCCCTTCAAGCGATCTGGCATCGCGGTTATTTGTTATTTGTTTGCTCTGAGGGATGAACCCGTTCAAAATGAACGAACCCAGAAAAGTGAGCTAGCGCACGAAGCCTCCTGAACCGTTTCAGTTGCAACTGAACAGATCCAGGAAAGTGCGATACTGACCGAAGTCCTCCGGACCGGTGGATTGGTCAATTTCTTATATTAAAAACCCTTCACGCGACCCGGTATCAGCGAGCCGGAAGCCAGCCTCCGCTGCAGTGGGCATCGCACCTCATCCCCCTCCCCCTTCCCCCCTCCCCCCTTCGGTGCGCAGAGGGCGCCTCGAACGCCGACGTGAGGAGCATGGCGGCGCGCGCGATGCTTTTATCGCCCTCCATTGCAGCGTTTTGATTTTTTCCTCTTAACGGTTGCATTGCATCGCGGACGTGAGCGGAAGATAAAACCGCCATGAACGGGACATGGATACGTGAAAGTTCCAGACGTCGGATTCGGAAGGGGAGCGTAAAACTGATGTTAGGTGGCGATCTGACTTCGGAATGATTTGGTTCGACTTTCTGTAGGGAAATAAGAATGCGCGTTTGTGTTGAAACCAACACGTGTATTTGAATTGGACGTTAGAACCAAACGATCTCTCAGATTCATGTGGACGAGTCGCAAGATTGATTTAGGGAATACATGCGGATGTGATTGAAACTGCACTTCATTTTAGCTCTTTCTGCACCAAACGATCTCTCAGATTCATGTGGACGAGTCGCAAGATTGATTTAGGGAATACATGCGGATGTGATTGAAACTGCACTTCATTTTAGCTCTTTCTGCACCACTTACGTCACATAATCCATTATATTTATTACATCGCTTTCCCTTTAATATGGGATCTGCAACTATTATCGCTGTATACAAACTCAGGCAACATTCAAATTGTTCGTCTATCAAGGCTTTTTACACAGTTTAACACAGAATGTAGTACATTGAATTGAAGTGCGAATTTCAGAGAGACATCTGATTTTGTAATAATCGTGATGTGAGTGCTGTATCACGATACGTTGCCAGTCATCATTTGATCCGTTAAGTTTAAATACTGAACATTGAAGAATTTTTTTACTATTCTTTTTCTTGATGAGTACGATAACTCTTTATAAGAGTGGTTAGATATATAATTTAACAAGCTTAACACTAGCGACTCAAACGAAATGATTAAAACATCCCACAATTTGAAACGAAAACAAAAAATATATCTTTAAATATACGTTTTATTGACTTCAAATAACAAGGTTCATTCGAAGGGAAGTCGAAAATGCGTTTGGCGGTAACAAAGAAACGCATAATGACAAACGTAGAAAATCCGGACGGTCGGTTTAAAACAGGACCTCACTACCCTTCGTCAGTAATTTGCGCAAATTGTCTTTTCGAATATGACGAATTTTGAAAATCACTTCTTGTACACTTCACGTGTACTGTCCACTACCGCGTCATTAAAAATACTTCTGATACCATCGATTGACTCGAATCCTTTGACGAGGATTTCTTCCGGCCAAAGGCTGTCTTCCAACTCTTCCGATTGGGACTTAGATGAAACGCCCGTCTAATCCCTTGGCGGGCTCTTCCAACCCCGGAGGAAAGAAGCCCTTTTCCGCCCATACTCCCTGAGTACTCTGTGAGCCCACAAGGCAGAGGATTTCTACTTGCAGGCTGGCCCTGCGAAGTAAGCCCCTTACCACAAGCGCCCTACACACGTGGTGACGGCTGGAAAAGCACGTGCGCCCTCAGGGTCTACAGGGCTATTAAATATTATAAAGGGAAGTCTCGGCGAAGAAAATGAAAGTCAATGGTTCTCAGGAGGCACCCTCATCTCCGTTGCGTGGGAAGCGACGTTCTGCCGTTTCTTTTCTTTCAATTAAGGAGTGTTAAAAATGAATACAAAGACAGCACCTACGTCTCAGAACAAAGCGTGAGCATGTACTGGTATAAATTATTTGAATGAGACTGTTTTGTTCTATTTATTTTTAGGCCTGTTGTAAGAGTACCTCTATTTAATTTGATGCAACACTCTTGTTTGGTACGTTATTAGTAAAAATGATGTTCAAATGAGAATGTCATACTTGTTTCTCATCCATCTTAAGACATGTGCATGCGGTTCCTTTCTTTCAGTTATACTGAGTATAAAACTGAATTCCTTTAACCAAGATATTTTTTTATCAGCTTTCAAAGAGCTGAAAAAATACACGAACTTCACATAGCGGCAATGAAGTGTATTGAACTAGCTTTGCGTCTTTCTTCAAATCATATTGTGAAGGAGGGTAAAAAACAATTGAAGGGTTTTTAAAAAGGCAACTTTAGTCCAAAAGTGAGATTTTTAAATACTAGAACTATTGCTAGAGCTTCATAACCGCCATTTTCTGACTGTGTCATTGCGAACAAAATTAGTCCCTGTCCATAGTTATTAGCTTCAAAAGTTTCAGTGTCTTTAACAAAAGAAACATAGTAAAGAATCTTTTTAGTACAGAGGGGTTTAAAGAACCATAGTCCATTAAATGTAAGTTTTCTCAATGATAATTTTTTAAGCATAACGTATCTCAATCTGCAACGGATTATAATGTTTGTTTTGAGAATGTGGTTATTCTGCATAACCAGTGTTTTTGTACTGGACGTTTGGAGTTACGGTGTTACCTGTTCTTATGGCATATACGTCCTTTGTGTAGTGAATCTGATCCTTCAAGGAATAAAGTAACAGCTAAGATTCTAAGTCAGATGTAGAAAGAGCATGGTGTAAGAGACGTAAACCAAAGAAAGAGACGAAAGAGGATGTGATAAGAACAAAAAAGTTAAAGGAGAAGAACATTTTAATCACAAAGGTATCTTCAGAAATGGCCTAAATATTAACGGTCACTTGCTAAGAAATTTGTATCTAATTTTGTCATCAGTATTAGATACTAATGCCGAAAAGAAAATCATTGATAATGATAACAGCAGTGACGGAGATCAATAAGTTGGTCAATGATATTCCAAATTAGGTGTATTAACTTGTTATTGTATTACTTATAATACTGTAATATTACTGCCCCACATGAATAATTTTAATACATAAATTTCTTAACTTTTGAAGAAAAAGAGCATAGTTCATATTCATCCCATTTTATCCAATACTTTTCACAAAACAGTTCAACCTTTGACTACACTCAAGCGTTCACCTGTATTTACAATAGATTGAGAAAGTGTACACAAATTTTCATGCTCCAAATGTCTACTAATTTCGTCATGTAATGTTTTTTCGCTCTTGTGAAAGGTTTTGTTTTTGAACTATGGTTTTTTTAAAAAAACCTTCAACTTTTCTAATCTCAATATAACCTTAATCTCAATATTTCTATTCAACTTTCTTGAATTTGTCATTCAAAAAAAATTATTCCATTCCAAAATCTAATTTATTTTACTGGTAAAAGAGATAATTACATACATTAATGCCTGGAAATGAAACAGTAATATTTTTCGAATCGAAAACTAGGTCACAAAAGACTTTGTTTTATTACAATACGAATTATGTTGTACATTATGACTATTAAAAAACATTTGAATATAAATATGGTTTTTCTAAAATAATCTAAAAATGTGTATATACAGCAAAACACAAACTTACAGAACTAGACTTGATGAATAATTTGCTTTTCCTTTTTAAAATGCGAACCACGTGACATGACGCAAACCTCTCAGAAATTTCGTCCTACAGAACATCACAAACCGTGACATTGATTTGCTTTCAATAAAAACCGAATCTGGCATTTGAAAGCCCTCTACTTCCACGTCGCTTTTCTCACACACTCCGAATAACACCAACGCTCAGGACAGATAATCGAGACAGACATTCAACGCAACGTCCTCTCACGGGCGCGTAGTAGCGCTGGAATGCGTCACGACTCGGACGACACCGCTATCACAATCGACGAGCACACCGGTTATTGATAAATGACTAATTCTTTTTCCAATGATCAGAAAATTCTGTTTCGCGCAACACAATTGCGACGGCGGCGTCCGGCGTTCGGCGAGGGGAGCGGGGCGGGCCGTGCCGGAACGCACAGAGCGGCGCCGTGGAAGTTATTATCCGACGAATGAGGAATTATGCCCTCTGGAGCAATCGAAAGCAAATTGGAATGTAATCAATGTAATAAAAGCGGCCCCAAATTTATGGCTGTCATTCGGAAGGCGCTGCCGCGAGATGGCACCAGCCAGCAGCAGCGGATCGCTAACAGACGCGCATCGCGCCCGTGGATTGTTACGCTCGTCGTTACCGCGGTAATAGGCGATTTTTAAATAATTTATACTCCGGTCGTCCGTCCGTCCGTCCGTCGGTCGCTCCGCGCGCCAAACCCAACACAATGGGAAGCTCGTGAGATAATTGAGAGCCTCCACCGCGCCAACACGCGCCAACACGCACGGCCGCACGCGCGCACACTGCTTTATGTTTCGCGTGATGGCGCGCGGCGCCGCCATTACGACAAGTGCCGATCGTTTGTTGTTAGTGTTGTCGTGGGCGCCACCAGCGGCGCTGGTAGCGCTCTCCGGAATGCGCATACGTACGCTTTTCCGTGACAGGCGGAGGGTGGAGGAAGAGGAGGAGGGCAGCGGGGAGGGGGGATCACCGCTGGGTAGCGGTGATTCCTAAAGAGAGGATTGATTAAGAGGAATTTGGACGGGTGAATGGGAAACGAGTTGAAAGATTTACGGAGAGCTTTGCGTGGTTGACGCTGTATCCAGCTCTGTTGTAGTGCTGGTGGTGCGATTCGAGCAGTGTACGTGTTCATTCATGTGGGTGGCGTATGTCACAAAGAGAGAAGCAAACTTCAGCAAATTATACATTAATGGGTTAAACAAAGGTTTGCTGCCTGTAGATAATCTATGAAATACAATGAACTTGTTAAATTTAAAGAGGATATATTGCAAGGAAAAATCACGCTAAAAGGAAAGTAGAGCTTCAAAGAGCTTCACAAGTTAGTATTTTCTAAAATGTTTTAGAATTTTTAAATAATACTCTGGGGAGATGACCCATTAAATTTACATTACATCGTTCATATAAAATCATTCTGATGGAATAAACGTGACAATAAGTTATGTTGTTTTTACCGCATTTTACAAGATGATTTTATCATCTTGTAAAGACCGCACAATTTGTGGAGATCATTACTGTTACTGTACAACAGACTATATTGTCAAAATGAATAGAAAACCAAATCCCTTCCACATCCTCATCTCTTTCTCTCTCTTAGTTCTCTTTCTCTTTTTTCTCTTTCTCTCTCTTTCTCTGATTGGGAAATTGAAAGATGTCTAAATAGAAACCATTTTTCTCTTAGACGCAGAAAAAATAACGCCTCTAACCCACAGCTGTCATTCTTCAAAATAATTACTTAATGTTTCTAGGAACAATTATAAGATTAATGCCATCGGGTGTGAGTGATTCGTCTTTGAGTACTAGCCCTCGTCCACGTACCGAATGATCAACTATTGCGACGCGAAAGCCGCCATTCAACGATCAAAACTACTATTAGACAACGTTGAACACTGCGACACCACAAAAAGCACTATTAATATTTGTCGTATGACACAGTCACACATTTTTCTGATACGGAGAATTGCAATGTCCATATACGGCCGCTGATCTTCTTCACTTGTATACCCCCTTAGAGCACAGCCTCTAATGTGAGCAGTCAACTAGGCAGCAAAGAACACAGACACGAATCAATGATAGCGCCACTTATATTTACAAACAGGGTTCCAGCAAATATCCTAAACTCAACATGTTTCTTTTATTTCGGAAGATACGACGTACCTACGATGACTTATGGAAACACTTATTCGTACGTCCGTGAAAGTTGCAAACAATATACACTTATGGATACGGTAGGGGTACTAACACAATTGGTTCGCAAGTTCATTAGATTGATTGGTGATTCCATGGGCGTCAAATGTCCAGATCATTAGTCCCGTAAGTCTAAGGTATGGTTTCATAACGGGAGCTGGTGGTATTCTTCCTGTCCCGGCCGCTGATATGTGTCACATACACACCGACTTTAGGGGGTTCCCCAACCAGGTATCTCCCACCAGCGAGGCACCGCCCCAGCCGGGACAAACTTTAAGCTCCCGACCGATCTCTCGGTAGTGTGGTAATGTAGTGCATGTTAGCGTATATGTGTGTATGTTACCGTGGCCCGTTTGTTGGGATCCTGCTCCGGCATTCGCCTGGTGTTGATCGGAGAAACCACGGAAAACTACAAATCAGCGCAGTCGGCCGCTAGAGTTCTCCTCCAGACGGTGACCAAGCAATGCGGCTAGTGTCAAACACCCTACCACCATCGGAACTCGCGTCCTAGAGTCTCCCGGTCAGATACCCTGCAGTGATGGGTTCGATATGATTAC
Source organism: Acheta domesticus (assembly GCA_031308135.1). Classification (NCBI taxonomy): domain Eukaryota; kingdom Metazoa; phylum Arthropoda; class Insecta; order Orthoptera; family Gryllidae; genus Acheta; species Acheta domesticus. Next base: position 23,240,862 of record JAHLJT010003656.1, on the reverse strand, counting down.
ATCTCGCGCATCTCCGCCCCGTGTTAATTACGTCAAAGGCCTACCCAGAGCGCCTAATCCAGACGAGTGGCGTCGCGATGCCAGCCAGCGCCGAGGCGGCGAGCGACCACCGGTCGGGCGATCGCTCCCGGCGTGTGCTCAGCTCGGCGCTGATGGATCGCCCGGAATTTGTCCCCGTCATCCCCCGCCCCTCCCCTCTCCCACCCACGCGCCCGCCTTTCCCCCCCACTCTCGCCCCCGCCCTTCCGCACGCCGCCCGCGCCGCCGCCCGCGCCGCTGCACAGCGCTTCGCCCGATCGTCGCCCACGCAATCTGTGCCTCGCGCGCGCGCCGCCCACTGCAAACAACATGTCGCCACGCCCACCGCCCCTTTGTCGTGCCTCCGATATCTTCATTTCACCTGCTCGCCTGCGTCTAGTTTCGTTTCGGGCAGCTTCGCGTCTCCTCGTACGAGTTCTCAATCTACGCGCGGAACCGTCCAATCTGGGGCTCCGCTCGCGTTTAATTCACGTGATGACGTGGACACTTCATCACGGTCGTAGTGCCTTTCCATTCTTTTATAACGCCGTGGGGTAGGGATCTACACCACAAAGAAACAGACACGAGTGGGTATATACAGTTTACTTCCATGAATAAGTGCGATATTTACAGAACCTCATTCTAAGGTGTCTCGTCAGAGCTACCAACTTCGGCCATCCACTCTACAAGCACCTTGCGGCTGCGCCTACCACTAGCCAACTAGGTCGACTCTCAACTCGGCATCCGCTGTGCCTCGGCAGATATCCATACTGCCCTGCAGTATCAGAGAAACAATTCACCGTGTACGAACACACCGAACACGTACTCGTGCTTACAGCACTTCGCGCCAGCCTGGGCGGATCAAGTTTTGCGGACTCGCCGTGAGGAAACCCAAAATTCGTTACCCAACGCGGGGCATCGCGACGCGTCCTTATAAAGGACCGAATCACGTGACCTCCCACGTCATCTCCCCCCAACCGGGACAAGCTCTAAGCTCCCCATTGATCTCCCGACATACATGGTAGTGTAGTTCGTATATGTGCGTTTGTATCAGGGCAGATGATAGAATAAGGATGAAAGAAGTTCGCGCGTGATCCATGTGAAAGGTACTCCGGCATCTGGAATTGATCCAAGAAAGCAAGGAACAAATCGATCTGAGCCGCCAGCGGCTAGAATTCTCCTCCCGACGCCGACCTAACTATTTAGCTAGTGTCAACTGTTGGCTGGCACACTGCTGGCTTTGAGCTAACTCATCCTGTCTGATTCCCCGCTGTTCCCTCCGCACCCACTAGCGAGCTTCATTCGTGCAGCTTTGTGAACGCACGAGAAGTGCAATGCACGTTCACACCACTGTGGAGTGAGCATCCCTACCCTTACAGGCATATATGGCCAATCCTGCAACATAATGAGAAACAACAGAAGGTGAGAATGACTTTAGCCAACTGGCGCACGCATTGTGCGTGTGCAGATATACAGAGTTTATGTTTCAAGTCTCATTTCGCTGTTTCAGATTTCTCTAACTCCAGGAGCTGCTTCGGTCGCTTATACTTCGACCATTGGTCGGATTGGTATGAAATGAGATCGGAAATAAGAGAGTTTTCCGAGTCAGCTGCTTTAAAAAAAAATAGTTACGTTTTTAATGTGAAGCATGTTTTTAATGTGAGTAGTGTAATTGATAAATGGGGGTGCAAATCCCTAATAGGGATGAACCGTGGGGTGCTTAGGGCAGGCCTAAGGCATTCAATTTGAACCACACCCACTATTGTGTCGCCCTTGCCGTCCTTCTCGCCACTCTCGAGCCTTCACGGCTCTTCCGAAGCAACCACAGCCCATTGCTACCGCTCTCCCCCCGTTGCCCCGTGGCTTTGGCCGCGACCTCCCTTCCCTTTGCCCTTTGCACACCCCTGGCAGCACACACTGGGCGCATCACACCCCCTCCCCCGCCATCGGCTGTGTGCTGGCTCCACCCCGTCCCCGCCGCATCTCCACGCTCCGCAAAGCTCTTTCGATTTCGCGATCTCGGCGCCATCGCTTCTCGTGGCTTCAAAGAATTTAAATTACCATCGCTTCGTCCTACATTTATGATGCTTGCAGCTCGGCGGCGCGCCTTTGACGGCCGGTTCGGTCTCGAAGCGCAAGCAGAGCCCAAAGGCAGGACACGACCGCAATAAATTAAATTCCAAATTACGGACCAATTGTCACGCTTTCAAGGGAGTTCCTGATTAAAAATTAATTTATTAATTTCAAAACAGAAATCAGAAATGTTGTACGTTCGTGCCGCTTTACCTCATTATCCTCATTTCATACAAAACTGCCTCGTATAACATACCGTGCCGGGAAACGTAATAATGGAGTGAAATCAAACCCGCCAACAAAACGATCACTAATTAACTCGGTAGATAATTGGAGGGCGCAAGGCCATCGGAGGGGAAAGGATGACGAGGTAGCGAGACACCTGATTATTTATCAGCCTCTGCTGCGGCATGCAAATTATCCTTTGGCTCGTGGCTAATTTCTACAACGATTCGGTCACCTCCGAAAGACGAAACGGCGCAAAAACGAGAAGGGATTTTTTCCCCCTCTTGTGATACGATTTGGAAAGCCTTTACATTCGAGATGAAAATCAAGTTCGTTTCCTTGAGCCACCGTCGTAAAAACTAATGACGGAGAATCGCTGCCGAGGATAAACGGGTTTTTGTACAGAGATTTAAAAGTAACCGGGCCACTTTCTGGAGGAATCGTTAGGGATAGCTTCGCGTAGACAAAGCGATCCGGCGAATTCATCCTGGAAGCCGTCGGCACGGGGCCGTCTTTCATGTCGGTTCGGAGCGCCTTTACGAAATCTAGGGATACTCCTTCCGAATTTCAGCAGGCGGCGGTGAAGAGTGGAGGCGTGGAGGGGCGAGGAGAGAAGGAACGCGAGGGGCGGGGAGAAACGGCGCGCCTCGCTTTGTTTACTGCAAGAAGGCTTTAAAAAAATCTCAGCAGCGCATTTGAGTTTTTACTTTACGACGAATTGCAGACAAGGACGCAGGCACCGCGAGAGAGGAGAATACAGCGGAATGGGGAAGCGGGGTGGGAGAAGAAAATGTATTCAGGAAGACGCCAGCCTTCTCGTATTACCGCGCGGAGAGGCGACGGTGATATCACGGTGGCGATGGAGGTGGTGTCTCCGCTAAATGTGCAACTGCTTCGGGACGAACGTGGGAATGGTCTTCGTGAATTCTGCGTCTCTTTTAATTCGTTTTTTTAAAAATTGATTGATTGATTAGTGATTCCGGACGCTTTCAGCTGTTAAGGATATTAGTTTCGTAAATGTAGTGCATTTTTTTCCTCAAGAAGTGACTGTGATCGTCCCCCACTGAATGATCAGATTCGGCGAGGATATGACAAGGATGAGGACAGAACAAGGAATGGGGAGGTAAGATCGCGCGCGGTTCTTGGCCCGTTTGTTAGGGTACTGCTCTAGCATTCGCCTGGCGTTGTTCGGGGAATTCACGGGAAACCACCGATCAGAGCAGCCAGCCACTAGAAGTTTCCTCCAGTCAGAGAATGAATTCGACCTAGCTATCTAGCTAGGGCCTTAAATGCTGCCACCGTCGAAACTTGATCCCTAGGGCCTTCTGGTCAGAGGTGCTACAGTGACATTAGTTGACGCCCTGAGCCATCTCTCCCGGTTCACTTCTCTCGTAAATATTGGGATCAAAAATGGTAAAACTGTAAATGCGTTAAATATGTCATGGACAATGTAAATTTACTTAGATTTTTAATAAAGATTCATGTAAATACATTTTAATTGTAACGTAATTAATAAAAAATATTTTTATTTTGAGTCTTTTTCTTTCTTCCATTCGTATTTTAATGTTTACCAATAAATGGTTAACAAAGTACCTGAATATAGAGACCAATATTCTCCGAATATTGATATTCGGAATATTCACAATGATATTCATGGTGATATTTACAGTTTTTAAAATGAAAAGTATATTTGCAATGATCTAATTAAAAATTTATCGTTTGAATCACTTTTGTATAAGTGAACATCAATAAATGTGCATCATGTAACGATTAATTGTGTTACTCATTTTGTGGCTGTCCGTAATAAACGGGAGCCTGCAAAACTTCAAGTTAAATGTAAACTGACGTTTGTAAAATATTAATGCTTAAATACGTCAAAGAATATTGGTTCAGTTGATAGCATGAATCCAGAATTCAGTTGGTAACATGAATAAAGAATATTTCACACGCACTTAGCAATCGAAGTTAGCAGACGCAGATTATCTGAACAAATCAACATGTATCCTAAAGTGACTTTCAACAATGAATTCCGTAAGTTTCATTTCGATCAGATTTTCAGCCCGTAGTCCTTGATTATTTGAACAAATGCTGATACGGTCCACTACTTAACAGCTAGACAGTAAATGCACTTGCGCTATCTGTACTCATTTTCTTGAGTTTTCAGATTTTTCTAGACGCGAGGGGATTGAGGGGTTACTTACTTCGTCAACGGAGACTTCAGTTAAATCTGTAGCTCGTGCTCCCAAGCAACTCTTTTCTTTTATGCGAGACGAAACATAGAATTTCAATTTTTCTCGAACTGACAAAAAGATCGGCACAATTCTTATCCAGTAACCTCTAGAATGTTCGAAAATAATTGGAGAAAAAGGCGTATTTTTTTAGTTTCACTGCTCCTATGAGTATGTTGGTTAAACACTATGATATTACTATTCTCTCTTTTCGTCATTTACACGAGTGGCTACCACTTAATTCAATAATTTTTAATCAAACTAAAAATTAAACAAGCATTTTATTCGATTTTTGCATGTGTTTCTATGCCTGAAAATGTACTAGGCAGGAAAGTGTATAGAGTATTTCCAATTCTGAACTTGGCGAAACTTAAAACAATTTAACATAAACATACCCGCTTGAGGAGCCACGCTAAGATAGTGCAGCGAAATTAATTTGCGATGATAAGTCGCTTATTTCCTTCGACCACAGTTCAATATATCAGATGAGTCCGAAATTAACTTCCAGGCGAGCAGTAAATCGTCATCTAAATCAAAGCCACAACAAATTCCCGGTTACAAGCACATCATTTAAAAGCATTAAGTGAACTATTGGATATTTTTAAAAATCTTTATCAGTGTTGTCTAACTTGCAAGGCCCCCAAGAGCCACAACTAAAGCCTTTAATATGGTGCGGGCCACGTTTCCATCACTCGGACGATCCACACCTGACTTCAACGTATTGTTGATCTCGGTAGTTTTCCCGGTTGCTCTGAAAGGGGGAACCATGCGTTGTATCAGGCCTTATGCATTACGCAGTGAAACACATAGGGATTATTGCATTCTGAATACACTAGGAAAAAAATCTTTAAATCCAAACCTTACCTATTTTTGTATTAAAGTGGGTGTTGACACCGGCAGGGCGGGTAGGCTAGGCACTCTCACCATGGATGCAAGAGACTTGAAGTTTTGATTAAAACCCTTTCGCGGGCCATAAATGGTAGAGCGGACCGCATGCCGCTCGCGGACCGCCAGTTGGATATCCATAATCTACATCACCGATCGAAATACTCCTCGATCCTCATTTGAACAACCTAGCAGTTATAAAGCTAAAGGCCATTACGCTAATGCTACCACCTACTACATTTAAAACCATACATTTAGTACTATACATTTAGTATTGTTATTAACGGTTAGAGTGTAATTCAACACTGTTTGTGATGTAGATTTGTTATAAGGTTGAAACATGTTTTACGATAATTAATGTGAATTTTAATGAAAAAACGATACGTGTTATTGAAGCCCAACAGCTGAGCCAAACGAATTAGAATTACACAGAAGGGTGCATCCAGCTCCATTGGGTGCAAATACGAGTATGAGTGATTGTTGTGATGGTGATTCTAGCTGTGGTTGTGATGGAGGTGGTGGAAGTACTGGTGTTCTGTTGGTGGTAGTGATGGTATTGGTGGGTGTAGGGGTGTGGTCAGTAGTGACAGTGATGTTGATAATTGTGGTTGTGATGCTAGGGCTGTTAAGTTGGTGCAATATTATAGTAAATAATGCGCTAGCTTTTCCGCATTTGGTCTTATGGTTGACATTCAACGACAGCACCATGGACCAAAGACCATCAGTTACTCAAGAATCGTAGAGTGTACGTCATTCGAAAACTGTGCTTAGCATTGTCTAAGGTAATCAACTATATCGGGAGCGTCACAAACAGTTTTGTACCTCTGGCAATGAGTATTCGTTTTGAAGACTTTTGATCATATTTAATCAGGTGTCTTACAATATTTCGCAAATTACTATTAACTCACCGAACTGTATTTTATTGTATCCTAATCGTTTGTCCCAAACTGCCATTTCAATCATAACGAATAAAGTTGAAATATGATTCATGATACACGTCGTATGTGATGAGATCTGCAATTCATTCTTATTCATAAAAATAATTATACACTGTTCTTTGCATTGTGCCACTAAACACTGCTAAATCGAGATAAAAACCAACAAATACACAGAAGTTCCGATCGTTTCCAACCGCACAGTGCATCGATCACGAGTGTTGATCATCGGAGGACGCTTCGCCCTTTTGCCCGAGAGCCACCCATCAGTCGGTGGCTGGAGCAACAAACTGGTAATTGTGCGCAATAGCGAATCTGGCCGGCAGGGGCGCCCAATTTGCCGCTTTCTTCCTCACAGGAAGGGTCGTGTCGCGCGCTAGGGGAGGCGGATGTGAAGCAGAGGGGGAAGCAAACGTGGAGGAGGGGGGAGGAGAAGAGAGAAGCAAGAGAAGGGAGAAGAATGAGGAGGAAGATGGGGAGTGGGAGAAGAAGAGTCAAAGGATGAGGGAGGAGTTGGAATAGAACAACGGGGAGGAGGAGGAGAAGAAGAAGGACGAACAAGAGGAGCAGTGGGCGATGACGGGAGTGGAGGCGGACGAGGAGGCAAAGGAGGAGAGGTAGAATGAGGAGGGGAAGGGGGAAAAGGAGTAGGGGGATAAGACGGAACAAGAGGAGGAGCGGGCGGTGACGAAAGTGGAGGGGAAGGTGAGGGGGTGGAGGTTGAAGAGAAGGGGGGAGGGGGAAAAGGAGGAGGAGGAGTATCAGAAACAGGCGCGCAGCGCAGCTCAGTCCGCCGCCCTCATTAAGTGAAACATTGGTTTCCTTTCATGTCAGTGAACTTACAAGTTCTTTAATGTAAGAGAAGTTAAAAGTTCCCTTCCCGGTCGACGAGCTCTCTTGGCTAACGGGCGGCGGGAGGGGAAGGTGGAACTCGCGCAAAGGGGGCTGTTGCGCCGGGCGCGAAGGAAAGACAATCGCGGAAAACCCCTTCACGTCACCGGTTCGCCGCGAGCTCAAAGCAACCGGAGAGAAATAGACTCAAAGTTAGTCTAGCTGATGGGGTGGAAAACTAGAAGAGATGGTAACTGCTCGTGAGCACCCGCACCCGACTCGGGGAAATAGAAACTTTCCCAGCTGAATGCAGAGATGAAAAAGAGCCACAGAAGAAAAGTTAATAAAACATTCCCAGGAGAGTAGGAGTTCACTTGATAAAACACGCTGAAACATTTGGTTCTTGGGCATACTCTCTCCCAAAATATTCGCGTTCTGTTCACAATGAGATACGTTCCAATGCCGGCTTAGATCTTGTGCCCCTGGCCGTTCCATATGAAGCGATATTGAATTTTTCGGTAACTTTTACTCGTGGAATGTAATATTAAATTTTGAGGAAAAATCCATCGAGGAAAGCTATATATGTGGGGGAAGACATTGATTCAGTAAACGCACCATTCGATGAGTTTGGTTGTAGTGAAAGAAAGGTGACACGTATTGGCGGTCTAGACCAGGGGCAGCCAACTTTTCTGTATATTAAATATACTTTTTATCCTAAAAATGTGTCTTGATCGACTTGTCATAGGTGTAGTCTAAGGGGAAAGAAGGGTATGAAATGCATGTGCTATGTTTATACACTGTGTCTCAGTTAAGGTGCATTCCAGCGAGATGTTGCTAGATATGTAAAATATATGTTCAATACTAATTTTTATTTTTTTTAATCATCCAGCCCAGACATTGAGAGCGAGCGATGATAGACCAAAATTGGCCTCGTGATCGACCGGTCGATCGCGATCGACTTGTTGGCCACCCCTCGCCTAGACAAGGTATGGGAAGAAATTGAGCAGATAAGAAAGGTACCTGAAGGTGGGCGAAAGTAGGTTCAGACATCAAAAATTCGATTTTTTTGTTTTTCACATTAAAAAATCTGTGTAATTTTATCTTTGAAATAAACTCAATTTCATTGACCTGTATCCATTCTAAGTTGATTTTTGCGTAATTCTCCGCAGTCTGCCAGTTCTCTGCACTCTTTTTTTTTCGTTACTGAAGGTCACATCAACTACTATGTCTTTAGCGTCCATTATGGGATATAACGTTATGATATGAGGATGAAACGATATGGTAATGATAGGGGGTGAATACAACCATGTCCGAGGCGGGACTCGAACCCGCGACCCCACGGTCGAAGATCACTACGGCACTACTGCTTTAACGATATCGGCCATGGAGGCGATTCTGCACGCTTTCTATGTATATTTTAGCTTGTAATTCTTTTTAATTTTACGATTGGTGTTTGTGTCATAACTTTGTAGTTGTAGGGTTGTATTTATAAGTAATTTTCATGTAGATACTTAATATTTATAATTAATTAGTAATTACTTATGTTAAGTTTTTAAAGTATTCATAAGATTTTTCATTCACTTAGAAAACTACAAAAAAGTAAGTAGCAACAAGAGTAAAGAGATGAGGGACCACAGGTACAGATTCAACAAAATGAAACACTCTAAAAAGGGATACATGGTAAGTTATAGCGAAACCGTGAATAGTAATGTGAAAAAATAACAAGCAAACTTTTGAATTAAATTACACAAATTAGCCAAACCTTTCTTGTTTTACCAAGAGGGAAGGTGATCTGGAAGCGTAGTAACAGCTCAGCAAGTCTCTTAATTAACTACAAGCAAGAAAAAGATGCTTTAGCAGAGGGTAAGAGTTCATCTTTCATCTAGGATATGACATCGTCCTCATTATACAACCCTCTCTTCTGCGAAAAGTCAACAGGAAACGTCTTCTGTTGGCCAACTAACCGACCAGAGACAATTTTCACGAAGAAGTAGCTATTTGTCTGAGGAGTAATTCGTCACAAAATATACTTACTTTACGTTAAAAACGCTCTCAAAATAAACACAGCAGACGTGCCACGTTTTCCTCTTTACAAGGAAAGAAATAAACCTTAAATATAAGGTTTTTGACAAAATTACTATATTATTCACGCACAGCTACATTACACAGCATTCTTATCGAGGACCGACGTAAATAACCCTTCTCATTCAACTATACGAAAAAGCAAAATTTAATGAAGATGGACTTGTGAAAGTTTGTTCTCTATCTCTATCTCCACATTCTATTTTAGCTCCAAAAAAATTCAATTTCCCTCTGCTTTACCGAGATAACTGCAAATTACGGTATTTTCTTCTTGTTGCTTTCCCTGGTATTCATATTACAAAATATTAAAATTCAATAATATTATCGCAATTTGTCATTACTACAAGTTTTATAATTCGCCCTGCGATAATATTACAGGTTCAATAGTCAGCGAGACACAGATATATTTTATTGCAAAATGCAACTATTGCTGCTTATTTCAATTTAATATTACTGTATATTTAACGTGAAGTGTTACGATATTTATTAAACGCGAAAACCAACGTTTTATTGTAAAACCCTATTTGCGTGAACTTTCCAGGAAATAGAAAAATATAACTATTGACTTGCATAGACAAGAATTCATTAATATACCAATATTGCTAAGAACCATCGTCGCGAAAGACGAATTAAATTTAGACATGTTCGATTTTCGTTCTGAACTTTAATTAATTGCGTAAATGTTCATTTATTTACGAAGAAACTTAATTTGCAAAAAGGAAAAAAGATCCTTCAATTCTCTAGTGGCTACTCCGTGAAATTTCAAGCGGCGCACCAACGAGGGAGAAGGCATGTAGCTCCTTACACACAAGCCGACGGCAAACATTCACAAAAGTAGCAATTAGTTTCTTAAAAGAAAACAGCAATGTTTGACAACTTGGGTTATATTTAGGCAGACTGAAAACGAATTCTAACTTTTCCCTTTGGAGCTTCTTTCCAGCAGTGTCACCGGAAAGGTGGCTCAGAACATCAACTGATGTCCCTGCAGTGCCTCTGACCGGGAGGTCCAAGTGCTAGAGTTCCGTCGGTAGCAGAATTTTCGACACTAGCCAGATAGCTGGGTCGAGAATTCTAGTGGCTTGCTGCTCTGATCGGTAGTTTTCCGTGGTCTCTCAGATTAATATCAGGCGAATGACAGAGCAGTACCCTAACAAACGAGCCACGGGCCGCGCGATCTTTCCCTCCCATTCCTTATCTTATCCTATCCTCATCCCTTACACCCTTACACTCACAAACACTACACTACTACACATGCCGGGAGACCGGTCGAAAGCTTAGAGCTTGTCGCGGTTGAGGCGGTGCCCCACTGGTGGAAGATACCTGGATGGGGATAACACCTCTAACTGACTGTAGGTCGTCGCTGGATCTCACTATCCAGTGGGGAAGATTACCGCCACCTCCTGAGCAAAATCCACGCACTACACGTACGGGACTAATGTCCTTAACAGTTGACGCGTAAGGAAACTAATAATCCAGAAGTGTCCCGCTTTGTTCCACCATCAGTTTCCCAACCACCGACCTCCGTCTCTCAACCACCCATTCCCCTCAGCCCGGTCCGTGCGGATCGGGACCGCCCCACCCGCCCCACAGCAGGTGCTCCTCCGCCGCAGCGATAAACCAGAGCACGGCCTGGCGGTGACGCGCCCAACTCTCTCCGCCCGCAGACAACACCTGCGGGCGACCGTCTTGGGGCGGGCCGCGCCGCGCCGCGCCCGGGAAGGAGGGCGAACAGACGGGGCGTGTTTAATAAAATTAGCCGGGCGAGGACGTCGCGACGCCGGGCGACGCCGGGTAACTCGCCCCGCCCCCGCCCCCGCCCTCTCACCGCTCTCCCGCTGGACGCTCCATTAATCAAAGTCGACGGTCCCGCGGTTGAAAAATGGCAAGGCGGCGCCGTTGTGTCGAGGCGGTCGGCCGTCGCCTCTCGCTCGCCCTGCGCCGCCCCGACCCCGATATTAATGACAAAGTGGTCGACGCTGATGGCACCGCAGCTTGGGCGATACCTCCGACAATGGCTCGTTCCCTTGTTTACCCTCTTTCCGGCTCCCCCCAGCCCGCGCCTTATTCTCCGTTTCATTGCGATGGGCGGGGTCCAAACGACGCCGCAGACACCGCCTCCGCTACCCACGCTTTATAGCGCATGCGCGAACATCGCGACTGTTTATCCACGCACATGCGGTCGTGTCCCTCCCGCCTGACGTCCACGCCCCCGCGCATTCTCTATGAAATTATACAGTTCATTTGGGAATTTTGATTTTATTTTAGGGCTACTAAAATGGGGGAGGGAACGGGGTTGAGAAGAGCGATGCGGGGCGCCCTGGGAGTCATTTTTCATTTCGTCGTATGGCGCGCCCCTGCCCCCCTTCCCCGATGCCATCCCTCTAAGGGCTGCCCTAATAAAGCCCACCCTTGTCCTTTTAAACTGGCGGGGTTAGAACGACGCCGCGCAAAAAAGGAGGCGGGCGGGTGAGAGCGGCACCCCCGAGGTGCTGCGGCGGAAGAGGGTTGAGAGCGGCAGACGAAGGGGAGAGGCAGAGAGAGGTGGAGAGAGAGAGAGAGAGAGAGAGAGAGAGAGAGAGAGAGAGTGAGAGAGGCTAGATGGCACGTCCTTGATTCCGCGTCATTAAAGATTTATTGACGTTTCCGATTTCACAGCCCGAATGACGGGGTGCTCGGGGCAGAAAATTGTCATCAAACTTCAGCGTCAATAAAGAATTGGGCGAAATGCTGCTGCGCGATGAGGGCGCAAACGATCGCCGGGCGGGTGAAGCGCAGGCAACTGTCACGGAGCGACGCCGCGCCCAAGGAGGAACATTGGACCGCGATCTCTCCAATGTCAATAAAATCTCCTGTGGACAGGTTTTAAACTTAGTAGTTGCTTCCATTTAGGTGACGAAATTGCTGTTCAGCTCTTTTTGTACAAAATTTGCAAAATCTTAAAAAATAAAAGACAAGTTTTTAAATTATTTATGAGACTGTCTCTATTAATTATTGTTTATTTATTTATTTATATAGCTCAATAATTTTAGGCAGATATTACTTATAATTTAAACATTTACATATTTTTGATTAAACAAAGTTTCGGAGCTCTTTGTGGCTCCATCAACAGGTACAATTAAATATTGCTCCGAAAAACATTCCATCACAATCACGTTACACAATCAATAATATAAGTTCGTCCCTAACTGTCGACCGGAGAGCTTCATTCTATAATATGAAGAGATTTAAAAACACGATTGAGGAATATGATTGTGATGAACCGTTTTTCGAAGCAATGTTTAATTGTACCTGATGACGGAGCCACAAAGAGCTCCGAAACGTTTAAACAAAGATATGTAAATGTTTAAGTTATAAGTAATGTCTGTCTAAAACTACTGAGCTATATATATATATATATATATATATATATATATATATATAAGTAAATAAAACACGCTAATATTTGCATTCTCTTACACCTATGATAATTGCTTCTTCGTTGTTCTTCTGAATGAGTAACGAGTTAATTCTTTAGTGAAATTGAAAACTTGAATTTACTGCTAATTCTATTTCACTACTACAGTTAATTTATACGTATATAAATATATCTTTTTGTTTATTATTCCTTGAAATAACATTAAAAACCATTTAAAATAAGTTTTGCAAGAGCATTCATACAGAAATCAACTAAAGAGTTGCTTACGAGAATGTCGAGTTATTTATTGTTCATGGCATGAAGAATGTAAAAAGTACTTTTAATTGTATTTGATAAATCTTACTAAAACCTATTATATTTTAACTATCTCTGTTTTCAAATAGTTATTTAGTAAGGAAGCCCTAATAAAAGTCAAATTTGTTTATTCAGAAAAGAAGATTACAAACGAATATTTATTTCTAAAGAAAATATCTTCAACATTTTTCCTATTTAATTTCATTTGAATTTGAACAATTAGTCCGTAAAAGTGATAAATGATTGCGCAATATATAGCAAATACTTGAACGCGACAAAAACAAATTACAATTCCAATAAAAATCTCATTAATATAATTCCCGCTAACAAACAAAAAAGGTTCATTTTATGTGCATTTGCAACGGTAATTTCAAATTCTCAAAATAGAATAGAGAATTAATATATTTAGCAACCACTTTATATCCTATTTACAGGCACACGCAACACATTGGAAATAAAAAAATCTATTCTACTATTGTCACCGATGATTTCTATTATCTGGTATTTTTCTTAATCCGTAATCGGCCCTCTCAAATACTCTGTAACAGAAAAAACTACAACTATACAGAAATGTTTGTCTCAAAGTAGTGACGTTCACTACTGAAGTGTTCAAAACAAACATCGAAATAGGACAATACATTCCTCGGAATAACAACCGCTGTGCCTTACGGCCTGAAGTCAATGCACGATGATATAAAAAATTGGAAAAAAAAACAGCCATCATCACAAAATAAACAAACCTCATCCGGGAAGAAATGACCGCGGAAATCCGGATGATTTTCCGTCAAATCTGTGTATTTTTTCTCTTTTCCTCACGAACTAACGAGGCAATTTTGGGCGTAGAGCAATAACGTCAGAGACGAGTGCAGCCACAGCGGTCCGAGGAAGCAGAGGACGGATCGAGGAGGCGGGGCTCGCGTCGAGGATAGAATGGGGACGGGCGATGAGAACGACCAGAGCTATTCCACGTGGCATCGCCTCCCTCCCGGAAACGAGTTTATCACCACCACTCCATCACCGCTCCGCACACATTCCTCCCTCGGAAGGCTGGCGATCATAAATATTCTTTCGACGTGTCCGGCCGTCGGAGAGAACGCTCCCCCTCTAAAAACAACATGTTTTCAAAACGTCAAAGAAAATTTCGGAAGTGTGTGTGTGTGTGTATGTGTGTGTGTGCGTGTGAGCGGTACGCAGGGTGTGCGAGCCCCTGGCCGTGGATTCATTATATTCCACTGCCTCATACCAGTCTAACGGTATCTTCATCACTGCCTCGCACACTCAACCACGATTCTTGTTCAATATTCCCGCCATTCTGTTCCCGCTATTTTTTTTTTACAAACGGCTAGAAATTGTAGTGAATTGGAATTTGCGCTTAATAATGAGACAGAAAGACTCTACTAGTTGTAAAGCGAGGGAAGTGATAAAGCTAAGCCATACTCATGCGTTGCAAATTTTACTTTGACTGGAAGCGGAAGTATTCCATGGCTTCTTTCCTCTGACGGCTGCCCAGCCGATCACAACCAGGCATACAGCCTCACAGTTTACAAAACCGACTGCTTCGATTGCGGAGCCCTTCAGCCCTGAGGAAGGCCACGACAAATGATTGAAACGTGGGTACCACAGCCTTCAACAAGGCGCTTCTCGGTCAGCCAAGAGCATTCACTGCACTTTCGGAGGTTTCTTATTAATCGCGGATACGGTAGACCAGAGCCTCGTCTCCATCACATTAGAAATACGCGAGCAAAGTCACAAAGTCACACAGGCGAGCAAAGTCACAAAGTCACCCTATCAAAACTGGCAAATGATTTGCCAATCGAAAGCAACTGAACGTACTTAAAAATTATTTTCGAATCAGCACGTAGCACACGAATGCCATTTATTAATTTTAATTTGCTCGTAATTGAAAAAACTCTTTCTGCTACCACTTTACAAACACTGCTCTGCAAACCTTGGCACCAAGGCTGTTTATAACCGTTACTATCTTGTAGCCAGCATTGAAACTAAAATACTGCTAAAAATTATACTGTCCTCCACTACACATTTTACCAAATAAATCTCTATAGTTACGAGTTCTTCGCAAGCTCATCACCATCACCCCTCTGTCTTTCACCGACATCCCACCATCATTTCCGTCACCTTCCCATATCCTCGTCTCGCGAACGTCACCCTTCGTCACACCTCTACCTCTCGCAGCCATCCCATACTCCGTCATCATCGCCTCCGTGACTTCACCTTCACCTTCCCCTTCACCTTCGCCTTCACATTTGGTGCCCGTCATCCCATCACCATCTCATCGCTCCATCGTGACCCTTTCATCTCTCGCCGTCATCTCACCATCATCCCCGTTACCTCACCCTCATCATCACGTCTGGTGCCCGTCATCCGCCTTCACCCCATCATTTCATGTTCACACCGCCGTCACCCCTCCATCTCCCGCCACCATCCCCCATCACCCCCGTCATATCGCTCACCCCTCTGTGGCTCGCCCCGTCACTCCGCCGTCACCCCGCCGTCACTTTGCCGTCACCCCGTCATCACCCCGCCTTCACCCCGCCGTTACCCCTCCGTTACCCCGCCGTCACCCCGCCGTCACCCCGCCGTCACCCCGCCGTCACTTTGCCGTCACCCCGTCATCACCCCGCCGTCACCCCGCCGTTACCCCTCCGTCACCCCGCCGTCACCCCGCCGTCACCCCGCCGTCACCCCGCCGTCACCCCGCCGTCACCCCTCCGTCACCCCGCCGTCACCCCGCCGTCACCCCGCCGTCACTTTGCCGTCACCCCGTCATCACCCCGCCGTCACCCCGCCGTTACCCCTCCGTCACCCCGCCGTCACCCCGCCGTCACCCCGCCGTCACCCCTCCGTCACCCCGCCGTCACCCCGCCGTCACCCCGCCGTCACTTTGCCGTCACCCCGTCATCACCCCGCCGTCACCCCGCCGTTACCCCTCCGTCACCCCGCCGTCACCCAACCATCACCCCGCCGTCACTTTGCCGTCACCCCGTCATCACCCCGCCGTCACCCAGTTGTCATTCCACCGGCACTACAGATTCACTTCCTCCGCCATCCCCCCGACCGCAGCGCTGCCGTCGCCATCATCCCGCGTTGCCCTGCCCTGCCTCCGCCCCGGCGCCGGCTGACGGGCGAGCGGGCGGGCGGACGCGGGCGCGGCAGGCGCAGCAGGCGCAGCGGGGCGAGTGGCCGAGGCGCGTCCCCCGAGGCGACGGCTGCGCGTGGCCGCGTGTCGCGGGCTGCAAACTGCCACGCCCCCCCAGGGGCTCCGGAAACGAGAGCGATCCCGAAAACACTCTCCTCGCCCCGGTGCTGCGTCCACCGGCCACAAAGCGGGAGTACGAAAAATCCAATACGGTTTGGTTTCACATTTTTCTTTAAGTTTTTGTTTTGTTATGAGGATGAAACGATACGGTGATCTTACGGGGTGAAACGACGAATACATACATCCATGCCCGAGGCAGGACTCGAACCCGCTAACCCCACGGTCCGAGATCGATAAAGTACTACTGCTTTAGCGATCTCGGCCACCGGGCCGGCTTTAAGTTTTATTAAGCACTATTTACACTTAAGACCAATTTAAAACATGAATATTGATTATACAAGTCACAACGGTCAGTATTTTTATACTTTTCTTTATGAATTTAGAGACAGTTATCGCATAGAGAATTTTGATGTGCTTAAACATTGCGACTGATGGATCAGAACATGATTTTGTACTCAGGCTTCTGTGTCTTTTTTTTTCTCACTTTCCATTAAGCAGAAAAAGCAGAGAATTAAATTTTGAATTTAAAGAATTTATTGAATTTAAAAACGTGAATTTTGCTAATATCCACATTTTCAGATGAAACCTTATTTCCCTATAATGTTTTTATTTATTATTTAACGAATGAAACCTCCGAAATATGTTATATATTGATTCGATTGTATTAATTAGGAAATGTAAAGAAACTAGTTAATTCAAAATCGAAATATTCAGCATCACGTAGATTTTACGTTTCTTTTACATTTCTGTTTTCATTTCATATTGAATTTTATGTCTATAATTTGAAAGTCTTAAAAAATGTTGGTTACTCAGATAAAAATTATGAAAAACCATTGACAGAAAATGAAACGATATTCCAAAATTTCCAACAATAGAAATATAAAACGTATCCTTTCAGAAACTCGAAGGAGCCATGAGGGACCTAATTGGAAACGTTACGATATTCTGTGAAAAGGAGTAAATAAATGCGTTCGCATAGTACAAAAGCAAGTACCTTAATCTTACATTTACAATTACATTAGCAAATTACATTAATCTTAACATTTACGGCATATCCTTGTTTTAGTTTACTCAACATTCTGTTTGAAACATAAACAGCATTGTTTTGTAAGGGTGATATATTATTACCCAGATCACATAACTGGGAGAATATTTAACATTTAATTTTATGGTTTATCACGTGATTTTTCTAAAAATGCCTTTTTACGCACTGATCGTATTCTTTACTAGCGCGCGTAAACTGTAACATTTCTGTTATTCTGGCAAACGTAATTTAGGATGTGTATAATTACATGAAAGGTGAATTGAAAGTGTTTAAAATATTTAATGCGAAATTTTACGAAGGAGGAAAGGTGGAAACTTTTTCGGTCCGGATTCGGATTTTTCAGTCTGTTTCTGTTAAATGATCCCATTACTAGGCACTTTTATTTCTTCTATTAATTTACTGATTAATGGAGTTCAGTGAATTTTTAAACAAAAATAATTCTCAAAATTATTGCGAGTGTATTTGTCATAAAATGATCATTTTTATTTTAGATCGTAAAATCCATGAGTGGACCGTTTTACGATCTGTTGGGACCATCATTAATACGATTGGTTCTCTGTGATTCGTAGAGTACTCGTAAAATATGGATGCATTCCTATAATAATCAACAGGAACGTACCATTTTCACTGAACATATCTCTGGCTCTCGAATTCCGCGTGGAATTTATTTTTTGTTTTCCCAGCTAGAGCACTCATGGCTTTATATACATGGTAAATACGTAAAATACAATAAAATCTAGAATACATTTGAACTAACATTTGAACTGAATGCCTGGGGACTGGTTGACGCCATCTTTTGAGACTGACGCATCTGGTTGTGCTCTTGATTTTTTGCGATTTATCTACTATTTTTAGCGATCTGACTGCATTTTGTGTGTTTAAGTGCTTTCATTACTTGTTGCAGATTAGCTGGAAATATAATTTTGGCTGGTTTTTTGCTCTAACCAAGACTAACCAACAGCTAACGAATTTTAAATATTACACGAACCTTAACGAACTTCAGAATTACAAGTTGGTGATCAAGTGTCAAAATCTATAAACAGATCAGTTTATTTTCGATTTTATATCACTGTTTTAACTTAATTACTGAAATATTTATTCTATTTTTGTGACGAGTGACTATTCAGTTTATTTTATTTTTGTGGCGAGTGATTATTCAGTTAATTTGAACGTTACGAGGACGGTGTATCGAGTTGTTTTGAATTTGTTTCAAATCTTATTCAATATTTTGAAGACAAATTTCATCTAATATCTTTATCTATTTACGGTAAAGTATAGTCGACATTGTATTAAACAGTTGCAGCTTAAGTGAACGGAAATACGCAACCGCATTGCCAAATTTCGTAAGTACTAGTTTTCAATAGATTTTGTAGTTAGCATACCTTCTCTTTCTTGTATCGAATCTTAATTTTTAATTTATCGAATACACATAAATCTTACACTTTTAAAATATTAAGCTAGGTGACTGTTGCTTTTATCTGAGTTTTCTTGTATTTATTCCAATTTTATCACGTACTTTAACACGCATTCGTGACATGGCTACTGTTCGTTCTACTCTTTTTACTCTCTACACCCTCAAAGCCGACCTTCTGAAAGCCTTCACACACGTAAACAGTAATTTAGATAAACATATCCGAAGGCTGGAAGAGGTCGTTCTCTACAATGACGGTTGGGCACAAGTAGGCAACACTGCGAATTTCCCCAACCGTGCACCCGTGACTGCACATAAGACACAGACACCACATCCAGTCGCAATTCAAAACAGATTTAGTGTTTTAGATTATGAAACAGATTTTCCTCGCCTTCCTGATCCTCACAACCCTTCCCTTCCATCGACAAATACATGCACAAACCAACGCAAACAGGCTAGGAAGCGTGTCAAAACCAAAACACGTAAAGCTTCGCATCCTAGCCCACTTGAAAACAAAGCCATTCCTACTGAGCCTAAAAAACAGGTACTTATTTTAGCTGACAGCCATGGTCGCCATCTTTCCTCCATTCTCAGTAGGAAGTTACCCCCCAACTACTCAGTCTCGTCTATTTTTAAACCTAACGGGAGGTTTGCAGACGTGACTGCAGAGTTGGACACTCACACGAAGACAATGACCAATCAGGACACAGTCTTTATTATCGGAGGGCAGAATGACATTAATTTGGGCGGTAACTTTACACCTGAGCAACATGTAAACAAATTACAATGTGCCGCCCAAAATACTAACATTGTAGTCTCGACTCTGCCCTTCTGGTACAACAGGCCAACACTCTGCAGCGAGATTAAGCACGCAAACCAACAACTAAAACTGCAACTGAGAGAAACAGATGTAACACTTTTTGAAATGAATTTCCTCTCAGTAAAACACTTCACCCGGCACGGTCTCCACATGAACCTTGCTGGAAAACATGCAGTCGGTGAAAAGCTTGCACAATACATCATCAACTCCAGTCCTACGCAGCCTCCTGCCAAAAATCCATCCCTTTCACCTTCCTTACGTTCCCCACCACCCACCCTTATTCTGAACCCTCTTACCCCCTCCTGTGAACCTACTCCCGTTTCTTCCATTCCCACTACCAATGACGCCTCTATTTCCTCACAACCTGTGACTGCTGGGACACATTACAACCTTCGACCACGCACTCGAGGTAAAAATGGAGTAAATATATAGCAACTACAGTCAGATGCAGCAGAAAAACATTCGTGTAGGTACTTGCAAAAAATAAAGATATTGCACCATAATGTTCAATCCCTTTCAAATAAAACTGAGTTTATCGAGGCAGCTCTACAGAGCGATTTAAATCAAATGGATGTTCTTTGCTTTACAGAACATTGGTTATCTCCTAATGAACTTAGCATTTTCCAAATTCCAAACTTTTACCTCGCAGGCTATTATTGTAGAAAAAGAGAATCTCATAAAAGTCCGGCATATGGAGGTTCTTGTATTTACGTTAAAAATAATATTGATTCTATCTCCTTGACGGAATTCAATGAGTATGCCGTTGAAAATGTTTTTGAAATTTCTGTTGTACATCTTCCTGTGCTAAAAATGATATTGCTTTGCATCTACAGGCCTCCAACAAAGAGAGCTGCAGATTACATTTTGTTCTTAGAAAAACTAGAGATAACACTTATCAAAGTCATCAATCGCTCTTTTGAATCCATTGTTGTATGTGGAGATTTTAACATTGATTTTCTGGTCGAATCTTGCGAGAAAGAGCAGTTTCTTAACTTAATTAATTCCTTCAATTTAGATATTACAATAAAAGTACCTACACGGATCACAGTAAATTCAAAGAAGGCAATCGATCAAATTATAATTAACAAAACCACTACTCGACATGAAATTGAAACAAAAGATTTAGGATACAGTGACCACGATGCACAAATTCTTACCATTATACGAAATGCGAACAATGACACAATAAATAATACACGTATGAGTAGAGTGTTTTCTAAAAGTAAAATAAAATTATTCATTGATTACTTGCTGCAGGAGTCATGGGACGCAGTTTATAATACTATTGATACAAACGATAAATATTATTCTTTTTTTTCAACGCTTTCATTTCATTTTAACACTTGCTTTCCTCTTCAGAAAAGAAAATTAAATATTTCACGCAAAAACAATTCTTGGATAACACAAGGGATTAGAACATCATGTAAAAACAAACGAATTCTTTCTTTCATTTCTAAGCATCATAACGTATCTCGAGATTTCCTCCTGTACTTTAAAAAATACAAATCATTGTTAAGAAAAGTCATAAGGCAGGCTAAAATCATGAAACACGATCAGGATATTTTGAACTCAAATAACAAAACAAAATCAATGTGGGATATAGTAAAAAATGCGACCAAACCAACTAGAAACCTTATAGAGAATGTTGTTTTAAAAGATAACGATAGAGAAGTGAACGATCCGGCAACAGTGGCTAGTCTCTTTAACCAATACTTTTCGAGAATTGCTGTCGATCTCACTAAGGGTTTTCAGCCACAAAATTCAACATCTGACGTTTCCCTAAATGTCTTAGACACTATGTTCGTTTCCGAAACCTCTTCCTATGAAATTCTCAAAATAATCGGTAAATTAAAAAATAAATATTCGGCCGGTTTAGATGAATTTCCGGATTGTTTGTTAAAGACGTGCGCGCCAGCCATTATACACCCGTTAACTCACATATTTAATGCATCCTTATGCACCGGAATTTTTCCAGATATTTTTAAAACAGCTAAGATTAAGCCGCTCTTCAAAAAAGGCAACAAAAATGAAGTTCAAAATTATCGGCCAATTTCTCTTTTGTCAGTTTTTTCAAAAATATTAGAGAGACTTTTTTATGTGCGAATGGAAACCTTTCTGAATAAACACGACGCGTTTTCAAATTGCCAACATGGATTCCGGAAATCAAAATCTACGGAAACAGCCATTTTTTCTTTTCTTAAGGATGTTGCCTCATCATTGGATCAAAACGAAGCAACTATTGGAATTTTTTTAGATCTTTCAAAAGCTTTTGACGTCATTGATCATAACATTTTACTTTCAAAATTACCTTCGTATGGAATCCGTGGTATTGCTCTAGATTGGCTATGTTCGTACCTTAAACAACGATCTCAGAGAGTAGAAATACCTTACTGGAATGATGGAACTTTATGTACACACCTTTCCGGTTCTTTGCCAATTGTACGTGGAGTCCCGCAAGGATCGATTTTAGGCCCTATTCTCTTCCTATTATACGTAAATGACATGCCCTTAGCGATTCGAAACGGAAGAACAGTTCTCTTTGCGGATGATACAAATATTCTTTGCAACAAAGAAACCGTAAATAGTACAATATCAGACGTTTCAAATTGGTTCCGTAATAACAAATTAAAAGTAAATGAAAATAAAACAGTTTCAATGCAGTTTTCCATATCAAATAAAAAATTCTGTACTCCATTGAAAATGAACGGTGTGCCATTGACTGATGTTAATGTAACAAAATTTTTAGGTCTATCAATTCAGTCAAACCTCAAATGGAATGCCCACTTAAATGAATTGAACACAAAATTAAGCTCATTATGCTACGCGTTCAGAATTCTTTCAAATTCCGTCAGCCTTCATACAGCTCGTTGTGTATATTTTGCCAATGTTCACTCCCGCCTGAGATATGGCATAATATTTTGGGGGAAACACATCTTATAGTTCACAGACTTTCAGATTACAAAAAAGAATTGTACGAATAATAAGCAAATCCAACCCACGTGATTCTTGTAAGTCACTCTTTATTAATCTAGGAATTTTACCATTACCTTGTCTCCTGATTTACGAATCAGTAGTTTTTGTCAAAAATGACTTACTTAAGGACGGGAATATATTTTCAGCAAACGCCGATGTCTATAAGTATAACACACGACGTAGTAATCATATTCACCAGGTGGCAGTATCAACAGCTCACTACAAAAAATTCACATACAATTCATGTACATTACTCTACAACACTTTGCCAGAAGACATTAAACGATTAAATTCAATAGAAAAGTTTAAGTCCCAAGTAAAATCTTTTCTGCTGCATAACTGTTTCTATACAATTCGAGACTATACCGAGCATCAAAAAGGAAAGTAGGGTAGATTTTAAGAACAGGGTTCGGCTCCTATTGACGCGCACGATTCGGTTCCGAACGAGTCACTCGCGGCGCCGCCACAATGTGCACACGGCCACGTGGCCAACATTTTCGTGTGGAATCGTGACGCTACGCTACCCGTGTCCAAGTTGAGGACGAGGCTCGGGCCTTCGGCCCTCGCGTTAACATAAAACATCCTTGAGTCTGTCCAACGCATAATTACCAACGCATTTTATGCATTTAACATTACGCATGCAACGCATTTTATGCATTTAACCATTGTAATTCTCCATTACACATTCGCACCACACCGCACAATGCACAATGCAAGCAGTGCTCCCTGAGTGATTCGTTCTCGTGGTCCGCGCGAGTGAACCATGCGCAAGTGAACCGTGCGCCGTGAGCCGAACCCTGTCCTTAAAATCAGCCGAAAGTAGAATTAATTTTAACAATGATAGTTAATGTAATTATTTATCATTTGGACTGTATAATTCTAAAGAACCTGTAACAAGTATTGTACCACAGTTTCTGGGTTGATGGCCCCCATCTCGATCAGGTTTTTCGTCCAGTTTCCCTGATCCTTGAGCAAATGCTGAGATGGTCCCTTGTTTTGCTTCTGGACATAAATGTAACTTCATTATTTGTGCACGTCTTCTGAATTTCAGTGGGAAATATAGTTATTCAAATTATCGTTTTTCATATTATCGCGGCAAAAAGTATTATTCTTTCATGAAGAACATGAGGGTTCAGGGCAGAAATTTATAGCTAATTTACCTTTGAAAATATATTTTATTATATAGGAGCGAATATTTTGTCAACAAAACTCGAAAAAAAACTCTCTTTTCTGTATTCAAAATTCGACTAGAATATGGTTTAGGATAGAGACCACAGAATTATGAAAACGTGCACAAAATTCACTTCTCCCCATAGCTCGTCATACGCAGTTTTTAACTGTTTTTGACGTAAATAAATAAAATAAATAAATAAATAAACTATATCCAACCAACTATTAGTGCTTTGAAAAAATAAAATATGTAACAAAAATTTTTAAATATTGTTTTTAAATTATTTGTAATATTAATATTTAAATTAACTTGTATTATAAAATTCTTCTACTTTTAAATATTGGTATTTGTAATTTATGGGGAAGTTTTTTATGGGTTTTTTATTATCATGAAGTACATCCAAAAGTGAAGTGATTCGTTTGCCAGTGTTATTACCATTCAAAGTATAAACAGAATTTATGAAATACTTTCAAAGGAATTGAAGATATAGATGAAACGAAGTATTTATAAATATATTACCATGTTCTTCATTCGACAATATGAAAAAAATCTTCAATTAGTTATCAAACAGTATATTATTACATTACTTATCTTTATTTTCAGAATCCTTCACAGATTATGAAAAACATATTAAGAGAAAACTATTTATTCAATTGTGAAAATTAAATATTATTGTAGGAAAGGCATTCTATTTGAGGTAAATGTTAACTGAAAAGTCATAGTCATAGTCATAAATATTTAAAATAACATTTTTGCATCTTGGAATCACTCGATATTTACGAAATGTCAATTGGAAAGCTTCCTCTGACAATTATGACACTTGTATGTTTTCTTTTAATAAAGGTCTAGACTTCAAACTAGCAGTCACGTTGTTTCTTTGTAAGTTGTATGTACCACTTTGACAAACGATTGAATTCTAATTCATGGAAAGAAGAGATGCATAGAAGTCGGTGCAAAATTCACATTTTTGGAATGACCATAAATAACATTTTTAACATTGATTGATGTTGTTTATTTATTTAATCATTCATTAATAGATTGTTGTTATGTACGGGCAGACGGCCATAACTGCTGTTCATAAACTGGTCAACTATTTTACAACATATTTTAATCTCAAGGTGAATTCGAGAGTAATTCACACAAATTACACACAAAAAATGGCAATGAGTGATAGAGTTAACTTAGTTAATCCGCATTTGAACGCTAGCACAAATGTGAAAGTGCAGCCCAATGCCTAATTATATTAGTGACTAATACAAGAAAAATGCTGCAAATAATCATTAAAACTTGTGTCATTAGAAGCAGCATGTTGCTTGAGAAATTATTTCGTGTTTCTAGGCACGGCAAAAGCTATAGTCACGTTCCGTAATCACCTTGTGTCAGAATCAGTGAGATCCAGCACTGATCTACACGTCGTCTTGTGAGGGATTTCAGACTCCAGGTATCTCATTCGGAAAGGCATCGTTCCATCTGAGCAAGCCGTAAGCTGTCGATTGGTCTCTCGTCTTGTTTGCTAGTGTAGTGCATGTAAGTAGGTGCCTGAAGGGAGAGCATAATACGAGGTAGGAGAAGGAACGATCGTTCACGATCTGTATATTTTTACGTCATTCGCCTGGAATTGAAGGGAGAAATAAGTACTGATCAGAACAGCCGGTCGCTAGAATTCCCTCCAGACAGCGGCTGTATGCGACCTAGGTAGTATATAACTACTATCCAACATCCGCAACCGTCGGTATTCGTATCGTAGGACCTCGATGTTAGACATTGCCTTAGGAACTGTTGCTGCTTTAAGCCATCTCAGCCAATGCCATACATGTGGCAAGAACACAATAGCAACACCTAGAACGTGGTTACATTAGGGGTTGCAAGTTCGAATTTCGTATTACAATTCTACAACTTTTCATGTAATTCCATTGTTAATGGCATGTTGCTGTTATACATTACCAAAACCCAAACCATGGTTGTTTGATTAGTGATTAAATGTTGCAATACAGTTTTTTATGCACCAAGGGTGTTACAAGGGTTCTAATGATTGACCGGCGCAAAATGCCCAAAGGCCTTTGGTGCGAGAGCATTTTGTCGTCTGAGATCTTTATAACCAGTTATAGCCCGCCGTACATATATAATTTTATTTTTTGCATAATTTCATTGATAATTCTTATATAAGTCCAATAATTTTCAGGCAGACTCAACATTAATATATTTTTTATTGTACAATAAAAAATGGAAGGATTAAAAAAGGCTTAAAATGGAAGGATTGTACAATAAAAAATATATTAATGTTGAGTCTGCCTGAAAATTATTGGACTTATATAAGAATTATCATCATTAAAAAGGCAGTCTTTGACTAATCAAATTAATATTTCTCTCTACAAAGAACATAATTTCATTGATTCAGATTTTCTTATTTACTAATTAAGTAGATGTTAACTTGTCTCGGTTTTACTTTTCATATTTCCCTCCATAAGAGAACATGTAACAACATTCAACTGTTTTCATATTTCCCTCGTCACCACGATTCTCTCGATCCAGATCAGTTGTGCTGTGTATATCGAGCTCCGTATTAAAGGCAATGACAAGCAATAAGGTATCAGTAAAGCGTAAATACATTTCCGCAACTCAGCGCACAGTTGCCTTGAAGACGGCGTGTCCAGCACAGAGCGCATCGCCGGCGGCCGGCGCCCCGCGTGCAGCGTCCTGACGGGCGCCGCGACGCCGGAAGACGAGTGACCCACTTCTGCCGCGAGGTGGCGCTGTCGGCGCGCGTGACGTCAGGCGGCCCGCCGCGCCCAGCTTCCCCCCTCCCCCACCCGCGCAGCGCCGTCTCTCGCTTTGCCCCACATCGCGGGGCTCCACATGACACGGCTCCTCTGAACGCGATACGTCTTGCCTCATCTCTCCCCGTGCGACTTCGCACGTACCCCTTCTCTCTGGTCCCTCCCACTGTCCTCGCCTCCTCTCTGGACACAGTCTTTCTCGCGTCGGCTTTCGGCTCTCTTCCAACTCCTCTTGAGACGTTACTCCCTTCAACGCATCTCTTTTGATAGTTGTTCTCACGTCATTCTATTATACTTCACATTTTCCCCTCCCGTTCTCGACTCGTCTTCTACTATCAAGCCCGCCGATCTTTCCCTTCTCTCTCTCGCCTGGCGTTGCCGGGAGTCCTTCCCAACCCTGGCGCCGAATTGCCCCCTCCTCACGCTCCACCCCCGGTGGCGTCCCAGCGTAAATTAAAGATGAGGCTCCGAGCGATAGAGCGCTAACGACGGACTTGCCGCGGCGGCTCCAGCGGCAGCTATTTATATAAAGCTCTGCCCCCAAACCCCGCCCCCGCCGCGGCCCCCACCCCAGCCCCCGCCCCAGCTCCCGCCCCAGCCCCAGCCCCAGCCCCAGCCCCCGCCCCCGCCCCAGCCCCCGCCCCAGCCCCCGCCCCAGCCCCCGCCCCAGCCCCCGCCCCAGCCCCCGCCCCAGCCCCCGCCCCAGCCCCCGCCCCAGCCCCCGCCCCAGCCCCCGCCCCAGCCCCCGCCCCAGCCCCCGCCCCAGCCCCCGCCCCAGCCCCCGCCCCAGCCCCCGCCCCAGCCCCCGCCCCAGCCCGCAGCCCCCGCCTCCACCCCGCCCCGCCCCAGCTTCCGCCGTGCCCCGGCCCTCGCCCCAGCCCCCTCCCCAAGCCCTGCCCTCGTCCTCGAGCCCACTCCAGCCCTTCCCCGCCCCCGCTTCCTCCACGCCCAGCCCCCACCCAGGCCCTACCCACTCCCTCGCCCCCGCCACTGCACCAGAACCCGCTCGGCCCCTGCCCCCACACCTGCCATCATTCTCCCCCTGCTCCTCCTTCCCTATCTCCAGTCGCCAACTCCTCCCCTCCGCCTCCATTTCGTCCCCGACGACATCGCTACCACCCCGCTCCGCTCCAGCCACCTCCCAAACCCTGGTTTCTTCAGCTTCTTCCCGTCCCCGTTCTCTCCCGCATCGCCCCCACCCCCACCCCCATCCCGCCCCCGCCATTGTGCAGGGCCGAAGCCCTCCCTCGTGGCTTTCCTTTCGCGGAGGCCTAATTGAATTCTGGCGCGAGTTATGTTGCCTGGCGGCCCGACGCGCTCTCGCCGCTCTCTGCTCGCCACCGCAATCCCGCTCTCCTCTCCGCTCTCTTTCGCCGCTCTCCATCGCTCTTCGATTGTAAACACTTGTCGATCGCTTGCTCTGAAGATTAATGGCCTGATTGAGAAATCAGTGCGCTGTGTAATAGGAAATCATGAGGATTGTGTTGGGTTGTGGCTGAGAGAGATTCTAGAGGAACAAACTGAGAATTTCCGTCATTATTCACGTGTATATTTGTATTTTCATCTGTAGCGGATCCAAGCGGGATCATGCGCTCCCTATGGTACGCTCCCTATTGTACTCTCCCTATAGTACATTCCCTATGGTTTATTCCCTATGGTACTTTCCCCACCGTAAAATCAACTTTTATTGAAATTTTACGTAATTTATTAGTTACAATTAGCACGTTTTGATCCAAAAGAGTATTCCCAAAATGAACATACATTTTTCATTTCAAATTAAGGTTTAAAATGTATTATTTCAAAAATACTCGGGGAGCGCAGAACGTTTGGAGCGCAAATTGTCCTTTTCTGAAATACAGTCGTTCTCTGAAATAGATCCGACCTTGATTCTCAACAATTTGTTGGAAAGTATAAAGAACATGGAATAGTACTATCCTAAACAGAAAATCACTCTCTTATTACTCTTGGTCTCGATATCAAATTTAGCTCGTTACAAGCACGAAGCCGGGAACAGATTGAAATGCTAAAATACAATTAAGGAAACTTTAACATCAAGGGTGCCTTTAATCGTGTAATCAGTATGTCCCTTTATTTAAAAAGAAATTTAGCGCATGAGCCCTTCTGAAAAACAAACGTATTAGGTATTATCTGTCACGAAAAATGTATTATATTTCTAAAATAAATTTAAAAATATAGAAAATATAAAAATTGGATTGCGATGTATTCATGAAAAGAATTCATGTTTCAGTATTTTAGTCTTTGATAGGTACAAAAATGACTTTCTCATTGAGAATATCTCCACAGTATTATGTATATTCCACAAGGATAGTCGTAACATTAAGTGAGCAGCTCTTATCAGAAATTTAAGAAAAATTGTCGTGTCTTAAATGAAGGAAAATTTATTTTTGGATCTAAGAAGTAAATTTCCATTTTATGAATAATCGTACAAATCAAGAGAATACTGATGAGACTGATCATTATTATTATTATTATCATGAGACTAAGACTTTAAGGATAAGGTAAAGAACGATTTTATTTGTTATTAAGGATGAAGATGTAGGCTGAACAATAGAATTCTCGCCTTGAAATAAAAGTTGCAATAATACATTATAATTTTGACATTTTTTCCACATTAAATTTTGAATTTATAGAATCTCTCTTCGCCGCTACATTACAAAAGAGTTTTGCTTACCGTTCAAATCTATATAACTTTCCACATGCTACCCTGCAACTTTTTTTATATAAAAAGTACGAGTGTGCTGTATTTAGAAATAACTTCCGTGTAGACTAATATGATATTGCGTAAATACTAGTTCCCCATTTTGATTGCAGTGTATCTGCAATTACTGTAATATAATATATTTTTGTCCCGCAACAAAAATTGTGTCCTGTTTCTCAACGTTCTAAGGTCAACACTTTAACATTTTTAACATTTGTATATGTGATCGAAGAAGTACTTCATTATCTAAAAATTATAAAATAATAATTTAATTTGCATACCGAATTAAAATCCTTCAGAAAAACATTTAAATATTTGCTAAAATACTGAAATTAGATCATGTAATATAACGATGTAATGCTCATTACTATCCAATTGATTATTCACTCCTTCACTTTTTCGCAAAATATTCTAGTGAGATGCATTTTATCATTTAAAACCTTGAAGGATCATAAAAAATTCAAGCGTATTAAATACAATTTATTCTTAAATGAAACTCCATCTCTAATAAGAACTGTTTAGTTTTTTAGAATGTAAAAAGAACCCAAAACATCTTCACTTATTGGACTGAGATCGAAGACAATATCCAAGGAGGCTGCCGAGTTTTTCGAATTCATAGAAACACTTCCCCGAAATACATAGAAATGATTCCACAGAAATAAAATGAGTTATTTCACACCTCTTTAAAATATATATAATGTATTCATGTGAATACAAAATTTCGATATTGAGTATTTCCTTATTGCAGAAGACAGTTCATAACAATCGCAAATGAAGATTCCATACGCAACACAGCCAATAGCGCCGACATCTTGAGCAGATTTTGCACCTATGGTCCGATTAAAAGAAGTTGGTGATTGGCAGTTGCGAATGGAACGGAGCGACGTTGACAGGTTGCGTACCACTGAACACGGGTTCCCGAGACACGAAAATAAACACATGAAATAAATACTTATAAAAGTAAGCAAATGAGTCACTCATATTTTAAGAGGCTACAGCTTTAGAATCACAACTGTCATTCACCAACTTAGTTTAATCGGATCATAGGCTTCGACATGTCTGATAGCGTGTGTACCTACAAAACTTCGACGACCAAATTGGAAAGACCGTCTGGCTATTAGGTGTACCCTAGGCGTCGAACGAAAGCGATGAAGACAGTGCGGCCGCAGGGGCCTCGATGCAGCGGCACGCAGGGGACCTTGCACAGGCGCGTGGGTGGCTCGTGCGCCCCCACCCCCGCGACGCCCCGAGGCACGCGCCAGGAATGCGCCCGCACGACGCGATGCCCCGGCCCAGACCCAGGCCACACACGCGTCGATACTCGCGTCGCCCGCTCCGCCCTCATCCACACCGTTCCGCATCTGCGCGACTCGGCATCCACGCGACTCGGCATCCACGCGACTCGGCATCCACGCGACTCGGCATCCACGCGACTCGGCATCCACGCGACTCGGCATCCACGCGACTCGGCATCCACGCGACTCGGCATCCACGCGACTCGGCATCCACGCGACTCGGCATCCACGCGACTCGGCATCCACGCGACTCGGCATCCACGCGACTCGGCATCCACGCGACTCGGCATCCACGCGACTCGGCAACCACGCGACTCGGCATCCACGCGACTCGGCATCCACGCGACTCGGCATCCACGCGACTCGGCATCCACGCGACTCGGCATCCACGCGACTCGGCATCCACGCGACTCGGCATCCACGCGACTCGGCATCCACGCGACTCGGCAACCACGCGACTCGGCATCCACGCGACTCGGCATCCACGCGACCCTTTCTGCTTTACTACATGGATAATATTAAATTCCTGATAAATTTTCAGACACAAAGTCATCTTCAGTAAAACATTTTTCTAATCAAAAACATATCCAAAATGTCTTAAATTAAATTAATATTGCTAATGATTCTTGGAAAACCTTGATTTCTTAGTTTCGTCACAGGAGCATTTTTCTGTATAAACTAAAATTCAAATCACTATCTACAACTTCCAAAAGAGAAATCACAGGATGAGGATTCCACAATAGTTTTAAAAAGTTCATCACTTTGTTTAACAACTGTCCAAACTAGAAACAACGTAACTATCCTCAGATTTTCCAACGTTGTACAAAGAAACTTAATTATAAGCGTGCTGCAAAACAACATTAGCATCATTGAACAGCTACCGGTTGGAAGTTCTTCAGCCTTCTTTTCTTTTCTGCTGGAGTTTCTCGCCTTGTTTGCTAGATAAGGAGGTAGGGCTGTCAAGAAAACCCTCCACAATTTTTTTACACTCAGAGAGACACTCAATTTAGAAAATGATATTTCGCCCGTCGTGTCGCATATAACTGTTTCTCACAGTATATCATTCTCATGAAAGTGGCGATGGCAAAACTGTAAAATATTGCAAAAAATTAAAACCTGTTTAATACTAGTAAATTATTAACGACAAAAACATTTAAAAATCAAGAAAATAATTAACAAAGTACAATAATAAGACAACCGTCGGATTTAGCCAGGACGGATTAAAAATTAATTTCAACAGATTCAGTATCTTAATTAAGTTCTGCTATAATGTATAACCTACAAATATTTGAAATTATTTAAATGTTCGTTTCTGTAAGCCTTATTTGAACTGTGTAATGTTTTAAGAGTAAAACTCACTGTAATTAGTTGAGTTCAAACTTGGTCTAATAGAAAATAATTACTCGTTTTTGGAACTGTTGCAGAACATTCTTTCTGCACGGAAATGACTACGAATAAAATGAAAACTTACAATGGGTGTTCTTGAAGAGTTGTAATTCCGTCGATGTTCCGCAGGTCTTTTTCGTTGCATTTCATATAAAGCAGGTCATTTTCGCCACGTTTCAGTATCTTTTGAGAAACCAAATTGGCCCTAAATGGACTTTAAACACTAATAAGCGCAACGCACGGCAGTTAAGTACAGCGCATTTATATCGCTTTTTGGAAGAAACATCACTGATATGCTACCACCAATACTTAAAATGAATACTGAATATCTTCATCAATTGGGAAAATCTTCACATTTTTCAAATTACAACAAACAGCTGCTACCAAAACAACTGATCATGTGGAAATCACGTTGTTGACTAGGACTACCCTGGGCGCCATGACACTACGTCAGAAGCTGAGTGTGGAGGCTTTCTTTATTCAGAGGGTGTTGGTCCACGCCACTCCACATACTCCCGACCCTGTATATTCCCGACTCCGCATACTCCCGACCCTGCATACTCCCGGCCCCTCATACTTCCGAATCCGCATACTCCCGAATCCGCATTCTCACGACTTCGCAAAAATACCGATCCGTCTCCAATCTGCTATGGATTAATGCTAACCCATATCCATTGCACGTCAGATGCAAACTTTTCAAATGATTTCTTACAATGTTTCTCGATAATTCAAGTTTTTTTTAAATTAGCTCCAAATTGCCCTTCTTCAGAAAGTCTTGGACGATATTTTCTCAAAAACGGCTCCAAGTACTTCAATAAAAATTTGCGTAAAGGATCAGGTTGTTTTCTTCTATAAATTCTTCAACTTATATTTCAATCTTACTATTGGGGGACCGAAAAATTAAGAAGTGCGAAAAAAGCTTTTTTGGCGCCGATATTTTGGCGGCGAAAAAGATTTTTGGCATCGGGCGTGAGAGAGTGGAGCAACACCGAAAACAAAATAACTCTGATGATGACTGATAGGAAAATTAATCTAAAAACGCTACATATTCAGTTCATTTTCATAGAAATTTTTTTGTATTTTCGGGAAACATCATTGGAAATCATTTGAAGCTCTTCGACACACAATTTCGATAATATATACAAAACAGAAGTAATGAAAACATAAAAAACGTGAGAGGTTTCATGAAAACATTACATTTGACCAATTTTTTGAAAATCAAATTAATGTGTCAAAACGTTTCTATCACGTTATTAAATACTAATCATATAATAAATCACGCATTTAATACTATTCGCTGAAAACATTTGAATAAATAATTTGGTGCCTTTGTGGAGAAAATGACGTTTGATCGTTTCTGAAAATAGGGAAATTGAACTCATTTTCACAGAAAATTTTTCAGTTTGCGATAAACTTTAAGAAATATATTTTGAAACATTTGTTCTGAAAGATGCATTAATGTATTCCAATCGTCGGTAATGTAAATATGACCGACATGAGAGACATAAAAATATACATTTATGTATTTGGTGCAAAATGATGTTTACGTCATCTTATACAGTGCTTTTAGCATTATCCGTACAAAAGGCTTAAAACAATTGAAACCATTTTCGAGAGAATGTTCTTTTCAATAGTTTTAATATTGCTTATATTTCACTCAACATTGCTCGCAAACTGCTAAAATTTTCAAAAAAGTGCACATGATGTTAATAAAAGAACTAATTCTGGAGAACACATTTCATTTGAAGACAAAACATTTATCTTCAATATTGTAGTTGTAAGAGAAAAGCAAAGAAAAGGGTGCCATGGCAATAATTTTGCATAAACATTTTTTTTTATTTTGACGAGATCAAATACACGAACAAAGGGACCATCAGAGAGTAAGTTTCAGAGTGAGTGTGGTGAATAAAGTGCTTCAGGGGTGCAATATTGAGAAAATAGTAAAACATGGTATGGTATATTTGGCCTCATAGTATACTACGTACTTACGCAGTGTCTATGTCGAACACATTCACTGGAATCGTTTTATAAATAAAATGGGTTCGGGTGGTGATTTGTTTGGTTTCAAAAAAAATATTGCGTCTCATACTAACCTCAGTGTTTAAATTTCCTAAAGAGAAACCGTTAAGAGTAAGTGGTTCAGACATGTACAAACCTAGTGGTTCACAAATGATATTGAATGAAGGAATGTAAGTGCCAGGGAAGCAGATGTGACAGAAGAAGAAAGCTGGACAATTTAGTTTCGCCACCTGAGTTTCTTGTTGTAATCTGTTTTAGAAAAACAACAATTCTTCAAATAACGCAATATATAATTGTTTGTAGAAACGAGTAGTTTTCGTGTAATTTTTCCATGATGTAAAAGTATTTTACATCTTTTTCTCAAAATGCCTCAACATTTTTCTTTAATTTTTCCTCCGATAGAATAACGGACACTAAAAAATTGCACAGGTTTCTTTTTCATTGAACTTTCGCCAGCTAGCACCTCATGTTTGTTATATTTATTCCGTAATTACTTACGTAACTGTGTCTTCCAATAAGTTCAATAAAATATTTGATAGTACTTGCAGTGAGAAATGTAGAGACTGAAAGCAAATTTCAAATCTCCGGAGTAGGGCGAGTGCTTGTAAATTCTGTTCACTCAGATCATACTCATCACACTTTGCAGCACAAATCCCAGTGACTCGTCATGCGTAAGAATTCACCATTGTTCCATAAGGGAAATTTTCAAAGGTCAAAGGTAATTTTCGAAAACCGAAAGTGCTTTCCTCTGTACTGCAGCATGCGGTCGGTCAGTCGAACATTCAATAGTAGGTTATCTCCAACAAGAATTCTCTCTTCAAAGCCGACATGCAAAATCTGCCATCTATTTGAGAGAATGCTCATAAATGACAGTTCAATATGGAACTGCAAGTAACTAAAGCAAAACCTCTCAAAAAAGAGACGAATATTTGTTAACAATGTTTCTGAAAAATAATTTAAATGAAGAATTGTGGCTATATATTTTGAAATTGAGCAAGTGAGAATGCATTAAGAATGCCTATGCATAAAAAAGATTTTAAAAAATTAAATGAAAAAAATGAACAAATAATGTAGAAGTGGAATGAAATTTTACAATAAAATTGATAAGATAAAAGACAGTTGTTTTATTTAGAAATGTGAGAAAGTGCAAAGGAATAATCAGAGATTCGGTACTTACAACTATCCGTTTTTTCTCCTACCTATACTCGTACGTACCTGAAACAAAACACGTAGATAATTAATTTTTCTTGGAAATTGAATAGAGTAAAAGAAAAATAAATTTTAATTTTAATAGAACTTTTTTCTTATTTCACTACAAAGGTGGTAACAATATTTATTTTCATTCTCTGTCTGTATATTCATATATTTTGAACATTTGAAATGTTATGTTTTGACTATCAAAACATCATTATGAAAGTCATTTAACATTCATGATACAGATTAAAGCACAGTTAACACCACAGCTTGGTGGACGGCAATCCGCAAGCCTGCCTTCTTCACTGCCATGAAAAAACTGGACTTCTTGCATGCGAGGACGGGCAAGTTGCCCTCGGCGACAGTGCGCTGTCCTATGTTCGCGATGGAAAAGAAAATGGCGCCGCACGCGTGACGAGACGTGGTGTAAAAACTCAGCTGTACGATAGCAAAAGTTTGTGCAGTTATGGTGGTAAATGATACACAAATATACATTTAATAGTCATTTGAAATGAAAATGAATGTTCATTACACAGATTTACTGGTTTATCACAGAGCAAGCGAAATGCATATTGACAGAACCTAACCTTATTGATTTGATTTTCTCTTTTAATGAACCACAGTCACATTATTACACTTTCATTTTCTAATGTAAAAGACTATCCCCTTTCCCTCCCCCAAAACTTCCCATTTCCTTTATGCCAATCCAGAAGGCGAAAAATGCAACTCTTAATGGTCTAGTGATATGCTACAAAAATATTCTGATTACAATAATATGATTAAAATAGGTGCAAGTAAAAGGAATGTTTTGATACGTGCAAGGGGCAGAGTTGAATACATCGCAGTATAGATACAGTTACACGTTTCGTCCGCCAGACTGTCACATTTTGCTAGGCTACGCTTTCATTAGATTCCGGCGTCCAGAAACTTTTTCGCCTATCCCAGCGCGCGCATAATGAGCAAAAGGAGCACAAGGAAGAAAAAAAAGAGACATCGACAGACGCCAAAGAGGAGGAAGCAAAGAAAGGAGCGGAGCGGCTGCTTCTGGAGCGAAAGAAGTCCGACATCCTGCGCGGACGCGTCATGCGGCCGGCAGGCGGCGCAGCGGTCGCGGCGAGACGGGATGAGGGCCCGTCCAACTTTCTTCCGGCCAACTCGCCAGTCACTCCCCGCCCGCCGCCGCGCCGGAGCGGGTCAGCCCACGCGGCCCGCCGCCAGCGCTTCCTGGTGGCGCCCGCCGCAACGACGCGCTAATGGAGGAAGCGGCTGAAAGCCGCGCCGCGCCTCGCGGCCAACGAGGAGAGAATGTGGAGGCGGAGAGATGGCAGCGAAACACTAGAAGGAGATGTCGGTGGAGAAAGGATTCAATTGATTAGTGTTTCTGGGCGGGTCAAATGCTCATGTTCCGTAAGTGTAGCAATGGCGTAGCGTCAGGGGCCGCTGAGATGCTGAGCATCCCCGTATATAACATTAATAAAAAATACCCTAAATACTGTATTGATAATCTTACAAGTGGTCTGTTGAGCGAAACACGTTTTGTATGAATTTTAAATTGATTTCCTATGATTGAATTCGGCGGGTTGTTGAAGCTGGCCTGTGATTGCTTGGAAGCTAAAATGCTTCTAGCGTCTACCGCGAGATTGCGACGAGCAATGACGCATGCGCAGATGGCGAGGTTCCCCCCTCCCCTCTTCATCTCTGGCCCAGAGAAACCCGACTGCTTTACGCTAGCATCCACTGCGGAAAGAAACTCGTTTGTGCACGAGAGCGCAGCACACTTCAGGCGGTCAGTAAATTCTCTCTTTCTCTCTCTCTCTCTCTCTCCTAGTCTGAACTCGAGCACGCACAAATTCACAAATGATCCTCATGCTATGAAATCTGAGCTCCAACTAACTATTTTTTTCGTTCTTTGATCCAGGAAAACTCGTATTCGTTGTTATACAAAATTGTGTTTGATATTCCCTACCAACGGATTCTTATTATTTATTTACCTTTATAACCAAGGTGCACTCTTGGGCGAAATTTCTACTCTTACACACGCATTTTTGACTGATGCTACACTATAACCACGGGCTCATGAAATTGTTTATCTTTGTTACTAAGGTGCCCGCTTACCAAATATCGTGACATGTCAAAACATTGGTGTTCTCCCTAGCAACGTCCTGGTCACCTGTTACTAAGGTGCCTAATTCTAATTTAAACTAACATTAAAGCATTAAATTATTTGATATTGAATGCCCTCCCGCATTTGGTATATCACAATATGAAATATTTAATATGAGTAAATTATATTTACTATTATTGAAAATTACTTATAAAATATAAACACATAAAACAATTATTTACACTCAGTATGTAGCCGTACAGATTCGTGTTCACCACTTCCAATTGTTAGTGAAGCTTGGAGTAAAACAAGACCCCAGGTATAGTACTTGATTGTAAATTGCAGATATGGTACGAGGGTTAAGAAAGTACGGGAAGAATAGGAGAGGCCTTACGCCCACGGCGTACACCAACTTTCCATGTGCGAAACACAAGAAAACACATACGAAATACCAGGGCATCGGGGTCATCCTTAGCGAGAGACAGTCTGCTCGATAAAGAGAGTGCCATTTGTCCACTCTATCGAACAGAACGTGAACTACTGTGCCATCTGGAGACTGCCGCCGTTTAATATCCTCTCATCCGACAACATCGCCAGGAGGCAATCAGAAGTAGAAGGAAATTTATAACAATTATTAACGTCATGGAGATTTTCAAGAATATTAATATTGGTCTGGGATAGATTCATGGTTTTAAATAAAGAATACCACACAGTTCCAATTCACCTGACAGCTGGATATAAAAATTGTGGGATCGGTGGAACAATGGAATGCGCTAAACTCTGTATCAAGAGAATCTACCCTGGGCGATTGAAGAGTACTGATAGAGCGTCGAAGAACTAAATGCTCGTTCAAATAAATCACCACAAATACAATTTTGAAAAAAGGGTATTTTATAAAAATATTTGTGGTGAAAACGTTTTGTTGGTGGTGCCATACCACACTGGCACTACCTCAGAAGCCGCGACTGGAAGAAAGCAAACGCGGAAGTAGAGGAGGCGGTGATGGTGGCGACACGGTGATGGAACTGAGAAGGAGGCGTCGACGGTCGTAAGGAAATCTGTTAGTTTCCCCGTTGTGTGGCCCCTGGCTGCCGGGCGGACACAAAGAAGTTCATTCCACGCCATTGCGAATGAGTGGCTCGGAAAGGGAGAGTGGATTACATACTCGAGGCTCAAAGGCGCGCAGTAGTGTGGGATTTTGTGCGAGGTGGATCATAACGGAATAACTAGCCTTGTAGACGCATACGTATTCCGTTAGAATC
This sequence comes from Acheta domesticus, assembly GCA_031308135.1. Classification (NCBI taxonomy): domain Eukaryota; kingdom Metazoa; phylum Arthropoda; class Insecta; order Orthoptera; family Gryllidae; genus Acheta; species Acheta domesticus. Next base: position 23,202,423 of record JAHLJT010003656.1, on the reverse strand, counting down.
GGTATGAGGTGTGTAAGTCATGAGTTGTCATTCAAGGAAAAGAATTCGGGTTTAATAATCATTTTCAATAAATGTGCATTAAACGACCAACTTCAATCTTAATAGACAGTTGCCAAAGCAAATATGGAAATATTAATTGAATATAATTTTACGAGAATGTAATGATTTTTTTTTGGTTATATTAGATTCATTTATCTAATTGTTTATTGTAATTTTAATACTAGCAGATGTGGATGTAAAATTTATAATATTTCCATAAGTTTTACATTATTCTCACTAAAGACTTTTCATGTCATCTATGAGAGGAGAGAGAATTATTTGCAATTCTATTAATATATACGTTTTAACTTATATCTTTAAATGTTTTTACAGATTTCACGAGGAAGTTGAATGTATGGTGGTATTAGTCTCATTATTTTTTTAATATTTTAAACACTTTTTTCTGTATAAACCTTAAAGTTTATATTGTGAATCTAGAACTTAAGTGTAGTACTCCTGAAGAGGGTCTGTAATTACTTTGAGCCAAAACGTTGAGACAATAAATAATCATAACCAAATATAGTTATTTTTAGACGTGGCGGTAACTTTTATTATCGTACCGAAAGTATCTCCAACTTTTAAAAAAGTAATGTAAATTCTATTTTATTTTTGTTTGATTGTCTAAGAATTGGCTTTACAATTTTTATAATTTATTTTTAGTTTTTAGCAAATTGCGTGCAGTTGTATTTTACTTATTTTTTCTTCATAAACCTCACAAACTCGCAAAACTTTATGAATACGTAAGTAATTACACATCAGTCTACTTTAGAAGATAAGATTTTTGTTCAGAAGCATAGTTGCGATTGATCAACTTTGTAATGGAGAAGAATAAATCTCTAAAGAAAGTGAGACATATTGGAAGTCAATGCACTGTCTTTATCGCATTCAATCTAAGATAAATTATGATATAAATTGAAGGCTCTGAGAAGTGCTTTAGAATAAATGCAGAACAATTTGTATTTTCTACAAAAAAATTAAAATCATATCTCATATTAGTGTTAACAAACCAAATTTGTTTGGGAAATCCAGCCAAGAGCGTGTTTTGCCTCAGTGTTCATTACAAAAGCATTGGCTGAGGAACGAAAGCGGTGGCTACAGTGGAAGTTGTATGCAATAGCTTCGAACATTCTTCGTAAAAAAATTATTAGAAAGAATAATTTTTTCCAATATTTTCCAGTGTTTTCTGACTTCCATTTTACTCAGAGTTGGTTCATTTGCAAAATATTTTTGAATTATAAAACAATGAAATATTTTAAGACCTGCATCAATAGTTAAATTGTTTACAGGGCTGAAAGGGTGCGGTCGTTTGACGTCATACTTCTAGACATTTCTTCTGCAACTTCAACGACAACGACTTTTTCTCCTTCGACAATGTAAACTTCAACGGTAAACTTTGTCAGCGGCAGGCAATATTCAGCGAACATTTTACAATTAGGCGTATCAAATAAAAATCTTATGTTCTAAGAACATCATATAGAAATACTTAGACTAGTTTCAATAATAATATTGTCTAATAAAATTATTTATCCTTTACACCAAATGAGAATGTTACTGAGTACTAGACACTGAATATACATATTCATAAGCAATAGAATCATCAGAAAACTCGTTGCACTAGAATGTTATGGTAAATGATATACGCAGCTCGTAAACAGACAAACAACAATTTCTCTCCTCACAGCAAGCTACCATTCTAGCTGTGTAATGGACACACATAGTCCTCTTCAGTCTCTTCGCTTTGCTCAGACTTTCCTCTTTGTGCAATTCAATACAACCAACGAAATGCTAATGTAATTTTATATTAAAGCATCAAAACAAACCGATTTGGTTTTTGTATTTTGTATCTCTCAGCTAAATGATCTTGTTTTTCGGAAAGCCTAATGCTTCGGGAAAAGGTTACACTTTAATTTGATTTGATTTGTTGAAAAGAACAGTAAAAACTGTAAGTAACGTATAGGAGAGAATTATAAACAGGCTTTCTTGGGCCCCAAAATTCCTTCCTCCACCGTTTCACAACAGATAGTTGAATGATGAATAAAAGTACCAACGAAGTGAGATTTGCAACATTTAGAAATCAGAAATTTTCGGTCCCGAAAAGTAGAAAATTGTTTGCATCGGTGAACGAATTAAAAATTTGACTTTATACTGATATTACTAAGAAAATAGCAAACCACAACTCCCGGCTCTACTCCCACCACAACTTGCAAAAAGAGAAAGAAAAAATTGGGCATATTGAAGATATATTAATAAAGAGAAAAAAACAAAGATCCATCTCAGCATTTTCTCAATGGATCAGGGGAACGGGAAAGAAACCTAATCGAGGTGGGGTTATTAACCCAAAACTGAAGGAAATTACCTGTTACAGGCATATTTAAAAAAAAGTCATAAAAAATCTTTTAAAGTTTTTAAAAGTCTCTTAAAAATAAAATAAAAATGTTGCCTAATTCACGAACTATCATTGTTAAAATAAATATTATTTTATTTCTGGATGGTCAGTACAGTCTTTAATATTTTGTAGTAACAGTTCCACAGAACAGAAGATTTTACTTGTTACATAAACTTTTGTATCGATTTAAATTGTATAATATCTTATAGTAGTGTGTTGTAAAATACATGAATTAAATGAGGATTTCTGGTATTGAGCTGTTGATTTATCCATCAAATGAATATGATTCTTACGATGTGTGTTATCATTATAGATATCTATATAGCATGAAAATAATTAGGAAAATAGGATAGGTAAATAAATGGAAAAAGCATTAATAAAGTTCTCATCTCAATGAACAGATGCTTGGAAGAATAACGTGGATAGAATTTGCATGTTATTCGTACATATTTTCTGCTAATTAAGAGTTTAGGTACTACAGGATATGCTTCCCCAGAATATTATGCCTTATTTCATGCAGGAATTTACGAGTATACTCGCAAAATAAATGCAACGAACTGTACAAAAGCTGAGTGAATTTGAAATGACTAACGATTGAATTTAAAATTACTTTGATTGAAAAAACGAATAATGACAAAATTACTCAAATTATACTTACTGGCATCAAAAAGTTCCCGTAAATTGTTAATAACTCAGAAACAACATACCATAAAGCAATTTACACAACATTTCCTTCAAAATAGTTCCCTACCGCAGAGGCAAACGTCTGCTAGCGCGTGTAAAGTGGCGGGAAGCAATTTTGCTATACTAATAGTGCTCTCGTCACATTTGCTGAAACTTCATCAGCATTCACGAATCCTCACCTCTCAAGAGTTTATAGCCGTTGAAAGAGAAAAAAGTCTGGTGGTGACATATCAGGGTAGTACGGGGGATGCTCCAATCCACTAACGTGCGTGGCAAGGTAATTTTTTTACCAATACTGATCGATGTGATTTATGGTGCAAAAGGAATCAGGAGTTTTGTGTCCACTTTTCCAGTCGTTTCCGCTTACTGCGTCCCTGAGTCGACGAAGGATTTCCACATACAGTTCTTTTACTGCACTATGACCTGGAAACTCGTACGGGTCGAGAAAAAATACTCAAAGAAAACTTCGAGTATAACTTTGCCTATGCTAGTGTCTTTTCAAAATGTTTGTTTCCAAGATGTTTTGGATTTCCACTCGTGTGACTGAGGTATCGGGTCGTGAAAATAGCACCAAGTTCCATTTCCATCAGTTATATTGTTCAGAAAATTATTATTTTGACCAGCAATTCTTATCAGATCGCTAGCAAGAATCAGACATCAATCTCTGACAGAGGTTTGTGTAAAAAATCATAAAACTTTATGATAGAGAGTTGCTCTGCAACGGAAATTATCAGATACGACGAACAAACACGCACGAACAGAAATTGGTTGCCATGCAAACAATTGCTAAGAACGTAGAAAACTGAAGTGACGTTATGAACGATACGTACATCTAATAAAGACAAATTGCTCTTCGAATGCATATTAAATGAATAATTAAATATTCCGGGAACTTTTTGAAGTTACTAGGAGCCCTAGATACATAAATAGTGTAATTGATTCATAAGGAATTATTGAAAAGCAATTATGTGTATTTTCTCTCTGAACGGATTTGCTTCACAATATGAAAATTATCAACTTGTTTTAATTCAGAATGATCAAGTTGTTTTACGACGACATTTTTCACTCTGTGTGCACTTTGATTAAAGAAGAGTTCTGAATTCTTTCTTCTGAATAATTTCTAACGTATGATTTTATTACATATCCGTAATAAAATATAATAGTATATTTGAAACAATACCCCTAACCTATGATTTGTATTGTTTACGTACATCACCTTGGAAACTAACACAACATAATTTGTGAAACTAGAAATTTATCTTAACAACATAAGACGTGAAGTTAAAATAAACGTCACATCTTTCGGGAAAGTATTTTCTTCTACCACTTGCCGTTGTCACTGTGCCTCATGACTCGAATTTACGACCATTGCAAAACCGGTGTACCGCGACATCACTTCACGGGAGACAGAGGTGCCATAAAAGCACATGTTAACGACAGAAAAAAATGCGCGGATGGGGAATTACGAGGTCGTGACGCGGAGGGCCACCGGTTCGTATCCCCGCGGCGGCCACGCGCTTTCTCCTCGCCGGCGCGCGGCCGTGCGCTCGCGGCGTGCCGTGCACGCGGCCAACGCCGCCAGGGGCGCTGCTTGTCTTCCTCGCCTTACGCAACGTCTTCCGGATGCAACGCCGCCGGCGCCTCCACACTCGCTGCGCAAGGTGTGAAGCTATTCTTTGCTGTCTACCTACCCTGGCTGCTTCCTTGCTTGTTACTAGATACCGGAGAAATATGTAGTATGAATGTACTTAGTTGGCTAACCGGGAGACACCGCGTCCAAGGCACAGGTACCAACGTTTCGGCCGCCATGCTGCGACCTTCATCATGCATTACTACGCCCTGATGAAGGTCGCAGCATGGCGGCCCAAAAGTTGGCACCTGTGCTTTGGATGCGGCGTCTTCCGGATAGCCAACTAAGTACTGACTCCGGCCGTGGAAGACTACGTTCTCATGTAGTGTGAAACTTCAAAATATATCGGTACTTGGCGCGACAGACCATTATAGGCCAGAGCCTAACTGTAGCGTCCCGGAATCGCGGCCATGGGTTAAGAGGGTACGTGAGGTTAGCACAAAGACAACCGTACGCCATACTCTGGTCTTCTCAACCTGAGAAGTGAGCTTTCTCATCGTAACACAGTAACAAATACTGGGACATTGCACACTATTATCTTGCCTGACCGGCAATCGAAACTGCGGTCGCGGCGTGGATAGTGAGTACGCCGACCAATGAGCTACGCACGAGGACGTGAAAATAAGTACGTACAAAAATATGTAATACATATGTAAAGTAGGATTTAACATATAATACGAAAATGCACTAAATTTAAATTGAACATTTAGATAATACGAAATTACATTATAAAAGAATTCCTAAACAAATTTTAAAATTAATACCACCGTTTTAAAAATAATTTTGAGAATACAAGTTGATGCATGCACACTTGGAATCATACAATTTTCCCATCGTAAAAGCTTCATGTATTACTGTTCAGGACCGAAATACAGCAGCCAGACTAGACGCAATGGAATACATCGTACTTCTACAACCAGCAAACAATCACCGCAGCGCGCAGCATTCTCATCGAAGTGATACACGTCGGCGATCGCAAAAGTTTCTAGGAAATTCGAGTAGACAGCACGCAGTAATAATGTAGGAAAAAGTGCTGATTTTTTGAAAATTAGCTCTTTTCATAAAAAATATGAGGGATAGTCAAAGAAACTTGAATAAAAATATGTTTTGAGAAAATAGCATAATATGTAAAATATGTGTGTAGGATAGTACTCGTATGTAACGGAAAATGTTGATATTGTGTTAGGATGGCGATGAGTTTGCATGATTACACTTTTGAGAACGGTAAGTGGAAAGACAAAAATCTGTAATTACATAAAAATCCGGTCTCTACTTATTAGTATTTTGTGCTTCCGAGAGCATCAACTGCTAAAGACATTAGTCCCTTAAGAGTGGTGCATTTATACAGTAGAATCCGGTTATAGTGAACTCGGATGTAGTGAATCCTCGGCTATAGTGAACTTAATTCACTGGTCTTGTTTCACTTACATTCGAAATAAGCATAAGAAAATTCGGTTATAGTGAACTTGAACTTCTGTTATAGTGAACCTCGATTGTAGGAAATACTACAAGGAAATTAATTCAATCCTGGAAAAGAATATATCGCCTTCGTGCCACAAATTCTAACATTAGGCAGCTTGAAAAAATATGGGCCAAAAGTCATAATCGAAGATGTCTACCCTGAGGAGAAGGTAGCGGACCCGGAACGGAGACCTTACTGAAACCCTCATGCCAAACAATTGAAAATGATTTTTAAGGACAAACAAATACATTGAAATTTTTAGTTTGAGCTGTTAATATATTACGCTTTATCTCTAAATAATTAAATCAAGAATTGTGGAAAAATTTTATTTAATTTTGACCTAATCGGATATAGTGAACCTCTGGTATAGTGAACCTAAAATGTTAGTTCCCAGAAGTTCACTATAATCTGAGTCGACTGTGTCGGTAGGCGGAGGTGTTCCTCCCATGCGCCGACCTACATGTCGACTGGCATTGAATTCCCCCTCCAGGTATCTCCCTAGCCGAGACTAGCTCAAAGCTCTGGCATGGCCTGCCGACTAGTGTGGTAGTGTAATGAAGAAGAGTGTCCAATGTCTGTGTGTGAGGGAATATGTCTGGGTCAAGGAAGAAGAAGGAATGATCACGTGAGGTGAGTGACCCATTTGTTACGATACTACTCCGAAATTTGCCTGCTACTACAGTGCGCTTTTTCTAACATTGCCCTTCAATCCTCTATGGCCACGATGGAACATCACACCGCATTTTGCGTCTTTCTCCGTCGGGCCGCTAGAAGCCGCATGATCGCAAGTACTGCTTGATACGATCGCGATCATGCGATCTCTGGTGGCACGACTGAGAACGTCGCGAAATACCGTGACACATTGCATCGTGAAGACGGACCTTGAGGGGTAATGTTAGAAAAAATCGCAGTATAATAGGGGAATCGGCGTGAAAATACTGATCACAGCAACGGTGTGGTGGTTGTCTCCTCCAGTCAACGGCTGAATCTACCTCGTTAACTGGTGTAAAAAATACGCCACCGTCGGGACTCAATCCTAGGACTTTTTCAGTCAAAGTCGCGGCAGCGGGAACAGTTGTTGCCCTGTGATATCTCAACGGGTTCGTCTTATTGCAGTCGGGGTGTTTACATACATGTATTACAAACTATTTTTTGTTTCATCACATAACAAAATTTAATAAACAGAATTATCAGACACATATTCATATATCACACTATTTATACAGAACCATACCACACAGCTACCGTAAGGCTGCCGCACATGTTTGCCGTAATAACTGTATTTGCTTCGCTTTTCAGAAAATAATTATCAACAAGCTGATATTCCACAGACCACTAAAGATTCGCGAGAAAAGTGTGCTAATTCGCAGGAAAATCTTATCATTATTTGCATTTTTATATTATTCAGCAATAAACGTAAAGTCCAAAAGTAATCTGTATCAACAAGTCTTTGTAAAGAAAGGAATACAACTTTAATTCATTTGTAATAATTAAACTATCTTTAATATAATGTTTGCTTTTGTTACGATAGGTAGAACATGATGACATTTTACATTTTAAATAAAAAAATACGTATTTTCCCTATATTAATTAGGTGCATTAATAAAATTATTTTTTATATTTATCTCAAAAATACTCTATTTGTAGTAAATATTATGCAAGAGGTCGGCAGGATTTAAAACGGTAGCGACAATAGCGATCGTGAGGCATGAATTTCCAATTCTCCCTAACTCTGCACGGCTAATAAAGACGGTACAGCAGACGAAAGTCGACTAGTATTATGTAAACAAACAGACATACAGACCAACAAACAGACAGGCAAACAGACAAGCAAATAAGCAAAGACAAACAAACAAATAAACAAATAAATTAATTAAATAAATCACACCTTTGTTTCCATACTGTGCGTATGTTGCTCCATCCGTTCATTACGCGCGCTCTCTCGCATTTTGCTGTTTCCGTCGGGCCGCGCGTCCTGCCAGTGGAGGCAGGGCGAATTACCGGCACCCACTGCCCGCCTGGTCCCTCCTCCGCCCCCCCCGCCCCCCCCCGCCCGCCGCTGGCCAAACCGCGGGGCCTGCGAATCGCCCCCGTCCTGAATCCGATTCACCGCAGCGCTCGCAAAACGCAATCCCGTATCGGAAAACGAGACGTTGCGTCGAGTCGAGTCGCGTCGCGCCGCGAACGAGAGGCGGTGGCTCGTATCCCTCCCGCAGAGGCATTTGCGTCTCAGTTGACTAGCACGAGGCGCAAGCACTAGACGTGACTGTGCGACGCGAAGATCGTTTCAAGGGGGATTGAGTGTAGTTCGAGTGAGATATAATTCGTTCACGACTTGTCAAAAGTGAGGGGGGAAAAGATAACAATTCGGGAAATCAAGTATTTGTATTTAATGAAGGTTCGATCAAATTTCGACTTTCTAGGGGCATTATTAAATCGTGTGGTAATCGTATCGTAATCGTCAAATGTGTGTTCTCCTTTTCTTATGGAAGGAGAACACAAGAAAAAAATCAAGATATAAAAAATATCTAGCCTGTAGTGCTCGAATTGTCCAAGTTCTATCGTGATGCAACGTAGAAATCGTTTAACTTAATTTCACACTGAAAATGCACAAACTAAGTTTACTTGTATGTAAATAAAACAAAATGAAAAATTTTCCTCAAGTTCACACAGCTTTTATTTTTGGAATGTTATCCATTACTTGTATTACAGACAGTAAGCACTTGATGTCAAGTGACTAATGAAATATTTAAGTGCGTGTCTGGAGATGGGACCTTTTCTCCTGCTGAAGAAGAGAAAGAAACTAATTTAATGTACAAATTATTCTCTTCTCGGTTGAAACATAATATGGCGTATAGTGATGGCTCTGACGTCAACACTGAGGTCATTCGAGATGAGGATTAATGAAGTTCACGTGAAGTTGGGGCAATCTCAAGGTCTCGGATCTACTGTGTAAAGGATTCCGGTTGGAGAATGTTTTGACTTATCGACAGTTCAGTTAACACACACCGTACGTAAAAGGAATAGCGAATCCAATAAAACCCGAGATATCCAGGAAGTTCAAATATCTGTGTTCGGATTATCGAGGTTTCACAATATTCTTCGAGCTATGTGGTTTGCATCAAAACTTTGTTATTCCAGTTATCCCACCTTGAGAGGAACTGGAGGAACTCTCAAGTCTCCACTGCTTCTGAATCACCGACACTAATCGAAACATTTCAATCATTTTAACTTGATCCATATAAGGATGCAAGATCGGCCCGTCGCTCGGCCATAAGAAGGGAATGAGAACGGGATGAGGAAGGTAGATCGCACGAGGTACGTGACCTTTCGTTAAGGTACTACTTTGGCGGATGCCTTGTATTTACAGTAGGCCATTTTGGAAACGACGGTTCACAGCAGACGACCTGGAGCATTCTCACCCAAGCAGTGATGGGTCTCGAGCCAGCTTCTCGTATTAAGCGGGCATCGAAAATTATCAGACAGGTGGGAGTCGAAACTAAGACCTCTTAGTCGTTAATGATTCAGTTGCAAGCTCAATTGCGAATTGACAACCGATTTGTGAAATTAGTTCACCAAGGTACTGTGAAATGTATTAGGTTTTGGGCTGGAAATGAATTTAAAAGAAGGACAATTAACGTTTTTAAGGGTTTTAATGTCACTAGCCTATTTAATTTTAATTTGCTTCTTATTGTACAAATCAAACATTTATCTGATCATGAGTCATTATATTATGGGATATTTAAAACATAAAAGGTCTAAAATAAAAATGCCGTATCTATCTTCCTCTGAAAGGAATCCACATGAATGAAATATTATTTAGCGAGAGAAAAGTTTTGAAGAGGAAAATACATAACATTACAAAATAAATACGTTATAACCAACACTTTTTGCACAATAATTAATAATGTGAATTCGAACATTTTAAACATTTAAGCCTCGTGGAAAGAAGCAATATCTAAATAAGAACTCAAGTTTTCTCAGTACTGTTGTACAACTCGTGAATTAAGCAACAGAGAAATTAATCCGATTTTGAATTTTGTATGCAACATCATGCTGCCTGAAGTCTTACATAACACCTTAGATCTGTTTTTACAGAGTGCGTCATTAAAGTTTCTATTTCGTAACGTGAGTAGTAGGATATTCTTGACCAAAAGCAATATAACTATGATAAGAAAAATATTAATTATATAGCTGACGTTTTCTTCTCGGAAAACATATGAAATTATCTTAAAAAGAAAATCTAAATATTCAATGAAGAAAACCCCAGTAATAATTTTATGGATTTGTTACTAGTGGCATATTAGTTTTGGTTACGTTTCCTCTCCTTCAGCGTTACTTCCACATCGGGATCCCTCCAATAACGCCTTTTGTATGCCGACCTTAGTGACACCAGGATCGAATAAATCTTGGCAAGATGTAATGTATGTAGACATTTGGTGGGGGGGGTACTCGAATATGAATGAGGAGACAGTATAGTGAGGGAGCAAAAGAGGATAGAGTGAGGGAGAGAGAGGGGGTGAGGGTACGAAATAGAGAGAGAGAGGGAGTAAATGAGAAGAGAGGAAAAATAAGAAAGAAGGAGGTAGAGCAAGAGGGAGGTAGAGTTAAGGTAGGGAGTAGAAGAGAAGACAAGGAAAAATGGGCGAGAGGATGAGGAGGAGATACAGGATGAAAGAGAGATTGTGCACGGGAGGGGGAGACAAGGAAGAGCACGAGGAACAGAGTAGTAGGAATAGAGAGGAAGATATCTGGAATGAGAGGGGAGATGAAAATAGCAACGAAGGAAGGGGAAATAAACGATATACAAGAGTACCCTGAAGTTTACCCCTCCGCCTGGAGAATCAACTCTATTTCCTGTTCGTCTCTTTACAAAAACATTATCGCCGGCACCCGAGCGAGCAGCTGACTAGTCACCGCCGCATGGGCCTGCACCGAAGGCCACCTGGCGAGGTGGGCGCGGGCGGGCTTCTCGGGCGGGCGTTGCCTCGCTCCCCGCTTCGCTCTTCGCGGCGATTTCGCTGCTTTCTCAGGTCATTCACTGGCAGCCAGTCACGATGGCCACTCCACTGAATTACTCGCGGCACTTCGCCACGCGTTATGCCCTGAGGAAGGCCCTCGGTATTGAGGACCTAAACGTTGGATTTCGGGCATGAATATGGCGACTCACTAATGTCAATAGAATGTAAAGATATATTTCGGTTTTGCGCACGAGAAGGTTCTTTGAACAGGAAAAAATATAAGATCATATATGGAAGCTAAAAGGTCATTAAAGCTCAAAAGCAAACTCTTCAAGCCAACATACAGGGGAATGAAATTTAGGAGACTATTGTCACGCAAGGATAATGACATCGAACAGAATGGATATATGCACGTATATAACACACGTGCTCAAATGGTGAAAGACAATTGAGCTACGAGTAGTGTGCACGTACAACAACTGGTAGTTAATTGGTAAAATGGGGGGATAAATTATGTAGTGGGATAAGTTACTAAAATAATTATATTGAATAAACGAAAGAATGGGGGACAAAAATAAGCAAAAAGTAAAATTGACTACGATTAAGAACCTAATCGAAGACTGAAGATATTAAAACTAATGGCACTACAGAAAGGCACAGATGTTCTCGCACTAGTTATTTTTATAATCTCTTTGGTCTAGACCAGCTTTTTGGTATTTCCTCCAAACATTTCCCACCTGCTGCCGATCGGCGCCTAAAATAATTTTTCCATATTTTCTCTGATTTTTCTTTCATTTTCTCTCCCTTTTTGATCAAATAATATTCATCATTAAAATTACTAATATTTAAAAAAATACGTAAAATATAGAACTAATTATGGAGAAACAATGTCATTTGAAGAATAATTGTATATCTTCAATATTAGAATTGTAAACAGATGCCAAAAAGTTTTAAACTTTTGTAATTTCTAAAATTTCAGAGAATGGAACGCAAATGAGACTAGCACTATTTTTAAATGCGGTTTTGTACTATCCGAGAAATCAAATGAAACAAAATATTGGAGTTATTTTTGAGAAAAGTTTGAAAATTTAAAAAGGAAAAACAATCAAATTATCTACTTAAAATTGAAGGGACCGTGGCATTAGCCAGTCCGATTGAAGTACATCAATTTCCGTAAAATTCCTGTCCGTTTAGAGCCAAGCTTCTAGACAAAAGTGCGAACACACGGACAGGCATCTTGTCGTAAACCAATTTTTCGATATCACGGACTAACAAAACTTGAATTCTGACTGCGTAACATGTTAGTGGAAGTAATTTATTACATACTGGAATCAGAATGATAGACTTTTGCGGTAACAGAGCAATTTTTAATGTTTGAAAACTGATATTTTTTACCAGGGCATTACAATACTTTCTCTATTCTACGTAATTAGTACGCGAGAAAGTAAAAATGTGTCACTTGCTTGCAATAATTTGAGTTGCAGAGATCTTGTCTACTAGTGATAATTACACAAAGGAAAATTTAGATAACAGGTATCGAGTCGTAGCTCAGTTAATATGAAATCCATGTCAAAAAATTCCTTTCAAAAAGTCTAATATCATAATATCATTTTTTTTATTCTTCCAATTTCAAGTCCATTCACCAAAAATTTTAAAACCACAATTCACACGGTATTATTTGCAGCCTTGCATAATTATGCGTATTGTAGGTTAACAAATGAAGGCACATATGATATTTGGGGCTGATTCCACTTCACACCAAAATCATACGATGAAATTCTACTTTACGAGCAGTTCTCCAGGATCCGTCTGATCCGTGTTGGTCGTCACATTTAACACATCCTTCCTTAATTAGTCATTTTCTTCCCATTGCCGTTCTTGTGTGTGCAGATAAATTTGGGCGACAAGGAGAGCGCGTTCAACAAGTCACGCCCCGGGCGAAAGGCGGGGAAGCGTTACGCCTTCAGAAGTCTCACGCCGCCGCCGCCGCGTTACGACATCACAGGAACCGGAGAAGTATGAAGGGTGCTTGAGCGCCCCTCGAGCCACTGCCGGCGGCACTGCCTGGCGGAGGAGAAGGAAATCTCTGTATCTGCCCCCCATCTGCGGCTCCTCGCTCCGCCGCCGGCCGTCGCACTCTGCCGCGTGCTCTCCAGGCGGATGTGAAACCTGCTGCATTCGTCACGGAGCACACACTCACTAGCCGATGCACTTTTTTCTGTGTTAGGCGGCGGTCACAGAGTAGCCGAAATATCGGTCGTTTGCTACCGGAAGACTACGAGAGAAATCGTCTGACTTACTTCATCCGAAATGGACTCTAATGTTGCACCCGAAATTGTTTGAATAGCCCCTTAATACAGCAGTTTATTGTTTTAAACATTTGAAAGAAGCACGTTCAAGGCCATCTACATATATATTAGAGGTCTTGTTTTTACAGATGGCCATGACTCTCCAGTTCATTTCCGGCGAAAATCAAACGAAAAAAAATTCATCCAGCGGCCGATATTTCCAGTCGCCGTCGAAAGAGGTCGTTCGGGTACAATAGGCCTATTTCCATTTACTAGCAGGTTTTTGGACGAATCGGGCATATAGGACGTAAATGTCTGACGTCAGCTGACCGAAATTTCGGTCGAAATCGGTTCCACTGTGGCCTCTGCCTTAGAAGTTGTTCACAGTGAAGCCCATTTTGGCTGAAATTTCGGTTGTCAGACATCGGACAATTCGTTGTATGAGTCAGATTCGTTCAAACACGTGATAATAAATTGAAATGGACATATTGCACCCGAATGACCTCTTTTGATGACATCCGAAAACATCAGCTGTCGGAAGATGTTCCGTTTGGTTGTATCAGTTCCATTCTCCAGAAATCAGCTGGAGAGTGAACTCCAATTGCAACACCAAGACTCCCTGAGCGAGCTTCTTGCAAATGTTTCAAACGAACTGCGGAGTTTGGAGAATATTCGAACGATTTCGGGTGCAACATTTGGCTATTTTTTCGGGTGAAAAAATATCGGAGAATTTCGCTCGCAGGTACATTCTTATGGTAGCAAACGACCGATATTTCGGGTGCAGTGTGACCAAAGTCATATTATAACTTCTTTCTCACGGCAAGACATTGGTTGTCCATGGGAACTCGCAGCTAGCCAGTGATCTCTGGAATCCCTGACACATGTCGAAGGTTTTCTGAATCACTGGAATGGGACATACGAGAATGGACCTTCAGATTAAAAGAGGCGACGGGGCAGGAAAGGAATAGTGGTTTGCGGACACAGGGTCTTATTCTGGGTTGATGCTCCGGCATTCCTCTGGAAGTGATTAGGGGAACGTCGGAATCCACTGATCGGAGAAGTCGGAATACGATTTGATCCCGGTAGGCGCTGCCGGGATCGCCCATGTTAAATCCATCAAATAGATATTTGGCTCATTGCCGGAAATAACCATACTTTTTCTTATAATATTTTATCATCGACCTTACCATATGACACATAACTAGCACAACTAGTAACTGCGAACATGGATTTGCGACATTTGAATTTCCTAGAACAACTGTGGATGAGTTTTATGAGTGCCCATTGTTCGACTCTAAAGATAGTATTTGATTTTCGGTCGGAAAAGACATTATATTATTGTATTTATGAAAATCGATTTCTTAGAAGATGGTATTAAACTATGTCGTTGGATTGCGACAGGTAGCACTAATTAAAAAGGATAATTACCTTAATTTCGTCGCGCACAACACTAAAGATTAATTTCACCGAGTGGAGAAACCAGAAGGGATCTTATGAAGCAAAATTTGAAATTTTTATAAAGTTACCAAAACACATTGCTTATATGTGAAACTAAAAACCTTTGAGTCATCACGGAGTGGAAAAGTCTTGCAAAACCAAGCCTCATTAAACTAATTACACAACACAGAACAGACCAAGAGCAGAGAATTACAAGTGTAATAATGGCGAACAAGTCTGCATAAAACCCACCGTGGGGCCGACCAGAAACACGGGCAAAAATCCAGGAGTAAAAAGAATTATAAAACGAAGAACAGAACTTTTACGAGAGCCTTAAAGGGGTGCAAAGCTGCGGGAGAAACGGAGGGTTTTAGCTGCGACCAACAGTGTCTCAGAACGAAAAAAACTCGAAAAAAAACGTAATAAGTTATTTTAAATGCCAATCGAAAAAATAACTTTTGAAAACAATTTGAATTCAATTAATACATGTGATAACATTTTTTTTTATTTTTCATCCGTTCGTTTTCGCGCTGTTTTGAATTTGAAATATTGACATAATTATAATGAGTTACACTAGTGGTCAAATTATCAGTGTTACATAAAATTTATTTTTTTTAAATGGCCTACGTCACATATATTACAAAGTTTGAGTATGTAAACGAACGAAAACAATTAATTGAAATAATTTGTACGCTCAAACGTTTTGGAAAAGTTACGCTCGTTTTGGGAAAACAAGTGTACAAATTGACAATTTTCGGTATACTTAGACTGAATAAACATTAAAATAAAATTTACAAATTATTTAGTTCCTTCAATATTGATTGACACTCCCCTTACAACTTCTGCAAATTAGAAGTTTGAAATACGTGTTGATGTATGCATGAAGATAGACTGCAATACTGTCTGCCGCCATCAAATTGTGTTGTTGTTTCCACAGGTAGCTCATTGCAGCAGCAAATGGTCAGGCTTGGCAGTAAGCTGGTAGACATCGATAAGACAACTCCTCCCGCTCCGGGGCCTCCCGCTCCTTCCCTCTTCCCTCCTCCCCCCTCGTCTTCTTTTCAACCGTCCGTCCGCTCACCCCGGGACCTCAGCTTGTCCCGGCTTGAACGGTGGTGTCCGGATGTTGGTGATACTTGGATGAGGAAAACCTACAAGGTAGGTCAAAGCCAGATCTAGCCAACATGTGGGGTTATTGCGATAAACAAATGCACTACACTTATGGGACTAATGACAGCCGCTGACGCGACGGGAATCAGCAGGAAATCGACCTCGTTCCTCGCTGCCCCGCCCCTCTCGCTGGGCCCGCCTCGCCCTCGCGCTGTTCCCAACGAACCGGGTCGCGATGCATTGCGAATTGCATCAATATTTTTTTTTGTTAAAAAACACAATTTGAGGTAACATTTTTAATTGCACTCCTGTTATGTTTTCCCTTGGCTACTCAAATATAGTCGTGAAAAAAATGGTGCCAACTGTTCCAGTAGTTGAAAAGTTTTTTGTCAAACATACAATCATCCACAAAAACATATTCACTTATTTAGCACACATGTATAAAATTTCGAAATTAGTGAAAGACTGCGCTAGGGTGGCTTACGTCGGGCGAATTAACACTTCTGTTGAGCTTACGGGACTAATGACACCGTCGTATCGATCAACAGGTTACATTTGATTTGGGAGGTGGCTCCCCGTAGGAGGAAGCCCGAGACGCGGACGCCACAGCAGGACCCGAGGGCTGGGCGGCGCAGGGCAGCGCAGGCTCTCGCTGCCTCGCCCATCTCGGTCGTCACCACCCCTCTCACCCCCGCTCTGGCTAGCCCCTCTCGCCGCTCCCATCTGCCTTGTCTGTGTCATTATGGCCCGCGCAACCTTGGTTGCCTCACCCCAGTAAACACTTGCGCCCCGCTCCGCCCCGCCCTCTGTCTCATCGCCACTCCTCTCGTCTTGATGATTGATAGTGATTCCGAGCGCGTCAACTGCTACGGCCATTAGTGCCGCAAGTGTAGTGCATGTTTTCGCCGAGAGGTGACGATGATCTTCGCCCGCTGGATGGTGAGAACTGGCGTCGACCAACCGGTGTTTTCCCCAACCGGCAAACTGTGTTTCCCCAACCAGGTATCTCCCACCAACGGGGCACCGCCCCAACCGGAACAAACTCTTAAACTCCCGACTGGTCTCCCGACATGTGTGGTAGTATAGTGCATGTTACTGGAAATGTGTATGTAAGGAGTGAGGATAGGACAAGGAAGAATAATAGGACATGAAAGAATAATAGGACAAGAATTCCGTGGCCCGTTTGTTAGAGTACTGCTCCGGCACTCGCTTGGTGTTGATTGGAGAAACCCCAGAAAATTATCGATCAGAGCAGGGATCGGACATTTCCCCGTCATCTCTCTAAAGGTATTATTTCCTATTATTTCCCATTATTACCTCCACAATCGCTTTACGGCAAGAACATTTTGTTTAGAATACATCTAACCTCCGTCCTGCCTGCAGTCAGTTGCTTCTCTGTGGTACATCTTTCTTTCCTAAATGCTATTTAACGTCAGTTCCCTTCCATTCCACGTTCTCTTCTTGCTCACTTCGCGCAATCTATCTCTTTTCGCGTGGTCAGCGAGCGTTGATGCGTTCGCCCTCCGGGGCAAAATCCACGCGATATCAATGCCTGCAGCTGCCCCGACTACGGGCGCCACTAACCACATCCAAACGGCTTCATCCAAAGATAGCCGCTTTGCACGCGCGTTTTGCACCGGGGAGAGTTATTCATGCGCGACCGCGAAGCCGCAGAGCTCTGTGCGACTACGTTGGATTTTCCGATGCAAATGGTGTGGGTGCACGCAAATGGGGAGAAGACAATTTGCGTCACAGGTGCATTTCCAGAAGAGGTAAATGCATTTTCCTTTTCTAGTGCAGTCTTTTAAATGTTACTTTTTTATATTTTCATTTCTTTGATATTTCGTTTTTATTTTATTATTATTTTATATTATATTTTTATATTTTAAATATCCCTTTTCTTACGTAAATAATACCCTAAAATAAGTTTAACTAAAAGTTAACACATTCATTGACTGTTAGGTGGTACGAAGTTGGCCGGTCAGCTAATTAAACCATAAAAATTATGTTAAAGCAAAATGAAGGAAAATCGGAATCGTTTCACAGGTGCGACGTTTCATCGCGTTTGTAAATTAGAAGCAGAAAACTCACAGATGCCCTCACCAAATTGTGCACTTTTTATGTAAATAGCTAGTTTAGTATTCATTTATGGTTTAATATATGCAGAAAATGTACAAGAAATATCAACACATTTTTGCTATGCTGTTGGAACTCACTATATTATTGCGTTGCCCATTTAAAACTTCCATACACATTAAAATCAGCAATCAAGCGTGCACACGATCGATCTGACCAGCATCTCCATAGAATTTGCGTCAGGGGGAGTTTGGCTTAGACCCAGCAACATAAAGCTGGAAATCCGGTGACAGCAAAACCCAACAAAACTTATTGAGTACTTTTGGGCTCTTTAATTACTAATTAAGAATCGCAATGACAATTTAATACATATGCATGAAAAAATACGGGATTTCTACTGCAGAAGTAGATCGGTTTTGGCATATTAATTGCAAATGAATTACTACCATATAATAAATAATTATTTTAAATATTTATATATAAAGTATTTAAATATTTACATATATTTCAACTAGAGCCGCTTCCACAGCACACACTTTTTCGCATTATTTCTAAATTTGCAATTCTCGAAAATTCAGAGTTCAATGAAAATAAGTCTTGTGCCATTTTTTTAAACGTTCCATGTGTTGTCTGTTAATAAATTTTGAAGAAAACTTTTCCAGCGGTTGTGTAAAAAATGTGTTTTTATGAGTTGCAGAAATTTCAAGCAAAATTAGACAAAACTAGTTTGTTTTTTTTAAATTATACACGACCTTCCTTAGAGTTAATTTTTTAGAACAGATTTTGTTCAAAGCAAAAATTTCTAACTACATTTTTGATAGGTTAAAATTTTGCAATTTTTTTAAATACAGAGTAGATGTAAAACAAAGTAGGCCAAACTTATCTATCTACGTATCTCTCTGTCTATTTATCGGTCTGCCTATCTATCTTCTATCTATGTATCTATCTCTCCCCTCCCTAAGATATTCCGTTGCAAACGCGTACTGCAACATTGCAAGCGGTGCGTGTGTTCCCGTGACGCCATCGGGCCCTAATCCGCATCCACCGGCGGCGGCCGGGCGGTGCGGAGAGGAGCGCCCCAGGGCGCCCCTCGCGGACTCCCTCTCCGCCTCCCACTCTCCCTCCCCACGCCCCAGCGCACGGTTGCTCCAAAGGGCCAAGAAGCCGGCAAGACTCAACAAATAAATTAATTAATTAAAAATAAATAAATAAAACATTAATTAATTAATTAAAAATAAATAAATTAATTAAAAATTAATAAATTAATTAAAAATAAATAAATAAATTAAAATTAAATAAATAAATTAATTAAAAATAAATAAATTAATTAAAAATAAATAAATAAAAAACAAATAAGTAAATTAAAAATAAATAAATAAATAAAAAATTAATTAAAAATAAATAAATAAATATTCGGTAAGCCGGTCCGGATAGCCGCCTCGGGCATGGGTGTGTTTGTTTGCCTGGATGAGTGGGTATGTGTCTTCCTTTCGCCCTTATTATCATCATCATTTCATCCTCCATACTCCCAGAGATAACAACCCTGGGGGATAAAAATAGGATCCAGCGAAATGCTGATCCTTTAATAAAAAAATACATGCACCTCCTACCGGGATAATGAAATTGAGCCCCGATAAATGCAGGGTGCATGCACGCGTGGACCAAGGCGGCCTATTCGCGAGCAAAAGAAAAAGAGTTCAGTAACTTACTTTTTACCCTTTTAGCTGCAGGGTCCACCTGCTTAGGGGTACAGGAGGTTAGGACTCCTGTCTATTTTAGCCTTTTGGAATTTCTTTCCACAATTCTAGGGCCTTCTGTAAATTAAAGGATCATAGAAGATCTTTTGTGCTTTTCTGGAAATGGGAGAAGATGGCGTGGCAAGTGCTATGTTTCATACGCATATTTTCTCCAACATTTATTTACAGAATATATAATGGCTTAATATTATTAATTATGTCATTGTATATTATTAAGATATTAAATATTGGTATTCATTTTATAGGAGGCTGAGTAAGCCTCAGGGTCTCCCTGAACAGGACACAGTCGGGCAACAATTCCCCCCCCCTTGACGGAGTTTGAACCTGGGTCCCACAGGTTGGTAAACATATGTTCTATCCATTACGCTGCCACGGCCCCTTTCGGCAAATGATATCATAAAAGGCGTCGGGCGTCATTTGCTTTCACCTTTTCGCGGGTGCCCTAGCACAGACGTCGTGGCATGTCCTCTTCTGCAGGGCGTGGGGTGCAGTGTGGAGACACGGCGCACACGGTGAAGAGGCGTTGCGCGCCGTTTGGGCGCACTGTGGAGCGGCGGCGCGGCGCGGCGCGGCGCGGAGCGGCGACAGGGGGCTGAGCCTCCCGGATCCGGCGTCGGGCCGCCGGGCATTGATCGGAGAGCGCCGGCGCCTCCCCGCCCTCGCGCGCGCGTCTCCGCCGCCGTCTCCGGCGCCACGCGCTGCGCCGTCGTCGCCCCACCGATCACTCCGATTACGCCTCGCGCTCGCGGGAGCAGCCGAGGGCCGGGCCTTCAGAACGGGCTGTCTGCGCAGGGATATTCAGAACTGTACCTGCCCCTTCTCCGTTTTCATCTCCTTCTATTGCGTTTCACTTTTCGTTTCGTTGTTTTTCATTTCATTATTTTTCGTTTCGTTATTTTTCATCTCCTTTCTCGTTTCGTTATTTCTTCTTTCATTATTTTTCGTCTCCGTTTTCGTCTCCTTCTTTATCGTTTCCTTCTTTTTCGTCTTCTCCTTTTTCGTTTTCTCCTTTTTCGTTTTCACCTTTTTCGTTTTCACCTTTTTCGTTTTCACCTTTTTCGTTTTCTCCTTTTTCGTTTTCACCTTTTTCGTTTTCTCCTTTTTCGTTTTCTCCTTTTTCGTTTTCTCCTTTTTCGTTTTCTCCTTTTTCGTTTTCTCCTTTTTCGTTTTCTCCTTTTTCGTTTTCCTCCTTTTTCGTATTCTCTTTTTTCGTTTTCTCCTTTTTCGTCTTCTCCTTTCTCGTCTTCTCCTTTTTTATTTTCTCTTTTTTCGTTTTCTCCTTTTTCGTTTTCTCCTTTTTCATTTTCTACTTTTTCGTATTCATGTTCTTTTATTCTTTTTTCGTCTTTTTTCCTTTTCCTCATCTTTTTTGTTTTTTTGTTCTTTATCCTTTTCTGCTTTTTCCCCTGTTCTTTATGCCTTCTTTTTTCTCCTCATTCGTATTACAGTCGAGACGTATCTCCGCACAAACGATAAGATTTACAGCTCTTACACTTGGTGTTCGTGGTAGTTAAGAAACGATGAATGATGATTTCTTATGACTTTAGTGGCCTTACACAACGATTTCACCTACGGGGTGACTTTTGCATTTGAATCATATTAATGGGTGAAAACCAGAACAGTATAAGTGACATTTTATAAATTCTGGGAATTCTGTATATTTAATTCAATATCACTGTAAAATCGTGGTTCATTGTTTCACCATTAAAATCGCGGCATTTCAATTGTTCATTAAAACTACGAAAATTCATTGGCGCTGAAATATAGTTTAAAATAAACACGTTTTTCTCAGAATTTATAAAATATCACTTGTACTGGTCTGGTTTTACCCATTCATACATCGACGTGTGTTTTATTAATCGTATTCCAATTGTGTAAATCGACCAAATTAGTTCTGATTTCCGATCACTATCTCATTTTCTTGTATAATTCCCACGGCTTATGTACACATTCATCAACAATTTATTACAAGCGAAGTTGGTTCAAGTTTGATATTACCATTCTCCAAAACATTAGATGTTGATAAACGTCAAATAATAAGAATTCTCGTTTGAAGTTATCAAGCCTCATTGCGTATGCCTGTTTCACCTCTTCACCTCTACAGTTCTAGAGGAAGCCACTGCTTAGGTAGTCATTTACAACGCTATCCCAAAGGGCTGGACCCTACTTGTCCTCCAGGCACGACCATCGTACCTACCACGTTCCATTCGACCACCTGGATTAGTCCGGGAATTCTTATACATAGTGTGTTCTTGCTGAGTGGTAAAGTTGAGTGGTAAAAAAATTAGTTTTGCGGTAATAAATTAGTAATAAAATAGTTAAAAATTATGGCACTAGTTTGGTTTGATTCTGCTATGGTGGGCGGGCCAGCTTGATATCAAGCTGGCCCGCCACCCGTTTTTTGGGTGAAGATGAGTGGTAAAAAAATCGGGTTTGCGGTAATAAATTAGTAATAAAATAGTTAAAAATTCTGGTACTAGTTTGGTTTGATTCTGCTATGGTGGGCGGGCCAGCTTGATGGACCTGCCAGCTGTGGCCTCCTGAGGGCGAACTGAGCGCAACCTCGTGGCACCGCTTCCGTACTGTGAGGAGACAGTATGAACTACGACGCTTCTCAGCGCTCCTTCGCCACCCGGAGGGTGGAAAGGTGGGATGCTGATAGAAATGTGAAGTATGAAGGGGTGGGAGTGATACAATTCAGGAGTAAACGGGTAGCCCTGGTGAGATTCGAACTCGCAGTCCTCATGTCCCAGAAAGCCACCAAAAAATTAGTCGCAATAAAATCAGAGTTGAAAGACTTCTAAGTTGTAAGCCACGCACCCATCAATAGTCCATTTCATTTTTACAGTCACATTTTCATCCAATCTCTTCTCAAAGATGCATTCTATCTAGGATGAACTCCTGGTGATCCGGGGCTACTACCACATTGGCAGACAGCCTGCCGCAACCTCTTTGATCGGATAGCACGACAGAACTGAGCAGTTCGATACAAGTTGCTGCAGAGAAATAAGTTGCCCCGCTTAGGGTCTCGCAACTGTATTTCGATACTCATATTCGCCGCCAGAATTCGCAACTCAACCATCAATCCACCATTAACCAATTGGGAAACAGCGCTTCTCGCTGACAACTACATGACGTTACAGCGAAAATTATCCGAGGATTTAAGTGCGCTATGCAAAGGATCTTTTGCATGTCGCAACACGACCACTACGCATTTTCCGCCCTTTGAGAACCGCCCTCCGACCGCCGACCACGAAGGCAACCCCCGCTCCGTTGAGCGCACCCTGATGGTGGCCGTCTGCCGCACGGAGGGAGGCATCGCGGGGCCTGCCGGGGACAGGTAGCGCGCGGCGCTTACCTGGCGCGCCGAGGCCGGCAATCTCGAAATTGACTTAAGAGCAGACGGCGGTCGCCGATTTCCTCTCGCGGTGACCGCACTAACGCAGTTTACTCAGGGGCTGAAGCGAGCTTGGAGCGGGGAGGAAGTGGTGTGGGAACGGGGAGAGAGGGGAGGGAGCGGGGAGGGAGCGGGGAGGGAGCGGGGAGGGAGCGGGGAGGGAGCGGGGAGGGAGCGGGGAGGGAGCGGGGGAGGGAGCGGGGAGGGAGCGGGGAGGGAGCGGGGATGGAGCGGGGATGGAGCGGGGATGGAGCGGGGATGGAGCGGGAATGAGCGGGAATCGAGGGGAGATGGAGCGGGGTGGAACGGGGATGGAGTGGGGAGGGAGCGGGAAGGGAATAGGGATAGAACGGGGAGAGGGGTTGAAGGAAATGATGGCGGCTCGGGCAGTCAGCCGCACTGCTTGTCTCTTCCTCTCCACTGCAATCACGTTTCCGCGGTTGGAAACTGAAATATGATGAATAAATGCGAGAGGCACAGCGAATGAGAGAGCGACCGGAAAAGGTTGCAGGGAACTAGAGGGCAGACTAGAAGAAGAGAGGCGGTCGCAGAATGAGCGAGTGAATGGCGGGTTGGCAGCGAGGAGGAAAGCTGTGAGGTGAGTGGGTGGGAGGGTAGATGAATGGGTGGGTGGGCGCGAAGGCTAGTGGGTGAATGGGCAGGCAGGAGGCGGAAGGGTCGGAAAGTGAGCGAGTGGGTAGGAGGGAGGGCTACCGAGAAGGTAGAATAGCAGGAGGTCGCGCATGTGGTCGGGCGAGGGGGTGGGCAAATGAGCGGGCAAGTAATAAGGCGGATGGATGGGCGAGTGAGCAGGCAAGTGGGTGGGCGAGTGATTGGGCAAATGTTTGGGCGACTGATTGGGCAAATAGGCGGGTGATAGGACGGGTGAGTGGCGAGTGGGACAGGTCATTGGGCGGGTGAATGGTTGGACCAGTGATCGGGTAAGAAAGTAAGCCAGTGGGTGAGCGAGTGAATGGGAGAGTGGGCGAGCGAGAGAACGGGTGAGTGAGAGAGAGAGTGGGTGTGGCGAGTGGATAAGCAAGAGGGTAGCCGCGTGGGCGGCCAAGTGAGCGGGCGAGGAGGCGGGCGATTGGGCGGGCGAATGGGCAGGTGATCAAGCGGGTGGGTGAGCGAGTGAGTAGGTGATTGGGCGGACGAGTGAACGGGCGTGTGAATGGGCGAATGGGTGGGAGAATGGCTGAGCGAGTGGGTGGGTGCATGGGCGGGGCGAGTGAGCGGGCAAGTGGACGGGCGAGTGAGCGAGCGAGTGGGCGGGCGAGTGGGCGGGCGAGTGGGCGGGCGAGTGGGCGGGCGAGTGGGCGGGCGAGTGGGCGGGCGAGTGGGCGGGCGGGTGGGCGTATGGGCGGGCGGGCTGGTGTGCAGGGGCCCCAGCTGGGCTCTCTGTGGTTTACGCCTAGCTTAACGCAGCCTGCTCCCCAAGACGACCGTCTGGAGTCCTGGGGAGCGGGGAGACTAGCGCTGATAATGATCTTTAAGCCGCAATGTGGAACGAATCGTTAACGATAGCCCCCTAAGTGCACAGATAATGCTGCTGCTCCTTTTGATGTCGCAGTATCTGAATGAAGCAAATTAGTCTTAAAATGATCCAAACAATGTAATTGGCAAGGACAATAATTTTGTAGGTGTCATGCAAGTTTGAAAGAAGATTAATAAAAGAACCATTGAGTAACAGTCTTTAAACTACATATTAATACAGCATTCCCAGCATAAAATACCAGCATTCAAAACTTCACAAATTACATATTCTTCAGGAGCAAACACACTCACTCACACAAACAAAGTAGCGCGCGCACTTCTACAAGCACATGCAGAACCACTTGAAGTGAAACGGACTTACACAAACGTCGAATTCAAGACGCGCGGTGTAACTCATCACGAGGTATAAAACCGCGGGGGCTCCGCGCCGCTGACAGAAGTAAGACGCCGCCGCGCAGCGCCGAAAAATAACCTCTTGGAAGTGAGACCATTTTACGGGTCGTAAGAAGACGTCAAGGGGAGGTTTACAGTTCTGACAGGGACGCTCTGCCGCACGCGACTGCCCGCCGCCGCCCCCGTCGCCCACGCCATCGCTCGCAGACAACACACCATCGCCCGGGTTGGGCCATCGCCCGAAAGGAAGTGGACAAGACGTACGAATGTCATTTGGTGATGCCATGTATGCTGTGGCTTAATAATGTACTACTGTACATCTAAAGATGCGAACAGGATTTCTCTTTGAAGTGGATAAAGATGTACTACTTCCGGCTTACTGTTTCCTTATAAATAGTTTTTTTTTCATTTATACCATATTGAAGTTAATTTGTATTTGTTGATTTAGAGTTATGGTTACGAATAATATATTGAATGTTTCTAGTTATAACAGAATTTTAGTAAAAGCTCTAAATACGCGTAAACGATTCTTGCAGAAGAGGTTGCTGAAGACCCCTCACTTATGTTTGCCACTGACTATAAAAAACATGAATCAGCTTGGTATTTCTTTCTTCAAGAGTATGTCTTGTTTACTTATATAAACTAGTGATGCTAAAACGGCACATACGTTCTCTCCTGATTTGTAACTTAAGATAATTTCGAAAATTAAGAGTTCAGCGAAAATCCCATTTTAATGAAACATACTTCCCATTATCCCACAAGAAATAGAGGGATTTGGAGTTATTTTTGAGAGAATCTTGGTTTTCAAATTCCCTTTCTTTTACACAAAATTACGCAAAAACTACTGGAATTTCGAAAAAATTCTCCATGACCTCATTGAAAGTCTAATTTTTAATAGCAAAGTTCATTATTAATAAAATCTCGATCATTAATATTGTAGTTGGAGAAAGACTGAAGAAATATTTAACTCTTCCAAATTAAGGAAATTCTGTGAGTTCAACCAATATAGGACCTGAGAATTTTTTATACGCCTATTTTGCTCCATCCTAGTGAACAAATAAGAAACTTGAAGCCATTTTTATGAAAATTTTGAAAATATTTTTGAGGCTTCGAGTAAACTACACCCCTCTCAATATTATATATCCGTTTTAAATTCAAGGCGGATATATCGATCACGATATCGGCCAAATGGATCAGGGAACATAAAGTACGGTGAAAATCCTACCTACAGTTTGGCTGCTAGCGTTATTCACAGACGGACAGGTAGACAGACGGACGGTTTTCCTTCAACCAATTTTTCGATATTAATGACTCATAAATGCAGTGTCTCTGGCTGGGATGGAAGGTTTGAATCTCGACGGTGGCTGGATTTTCGACACTAGCAGATTCCTAGGTCAAATTCACACGCTGCCTGGAGGAGACTTCCAGCGGCCGGCTGCTCTGATCTGTAGTTTTCCGTGATTTCTCTAATCAATACCAGGCGAACGGCGGAGCAGTACCCTAACAAACGGGCCACGGACCGCGCGCGATCTTTCCTTCCATTTCCTTGTCCTATCCTGACCCTCACACACACACTTACACGCACTGTACTACAACACTTCACGGGAATCCAGTCGGGAGCTTAGGACTTGTCCCGACTGGAGCGGTGCCCCACTGGTGGGAGGTACCTGTTTGCGAGAAACTCCGCAAGCCGACAGTTAGGTCGGTACCGGATCTCGCCATCCAGCGAGGAAAGATCATAGCCACCTCCCGCGACAGACACACATTATACTTCAGGGATAGTGACCTTATCTGTTGATGCCCCCAGAATCACTTATCAATCATTCAACCGATCTACGACATTTCTGTTGCGTAATTCCAAGAATTGAATTGAATTGAATTGAATTGATGCCTTATTTTACGTAGCGACACTCAGGCCATGAGGCCTGAGGCCTTAGGGCCATGAGACCTGAACCTCGCCACGCAAATTTCGTTACACTCCTTTCAGCAACTAGCGGATATAGAAGATCTCGGGCGACGAAACAGGCGATTTGAATTTCGCTCAGAGGCTTAATTTAGGCCTGAGGATCTTTTACATGCAGTAAATCTACTACAGGGGACAGCCGACTTTACTTCCCTTCCGAAGGAAGGCGTACGAAGGATTTTTTTCGCTTCGATCGGGTGTGAACCGCGAACTTGGGTATAACAGTCCGTTACGCTAACTGCTGCACAATCACCGCCGCCAACCTCCAAATAACGAATAGATGCGCTAATTTTGCCCTTTCGACAGAAAGCTCCGCCCGCACAGCCCCGCTCTCTCGGAATGGGGTGTTTCATGGACAGCAAGGTGGGCGGAAACGCGTCCAACGACACCATCTGCCTCCGCGAGGGGGCGAGTGCGAGGGTGTAACCTGGTCTGCGTGCGCTCCGTTAGTGGCTATTCTGAGCCGCACAATGACGTCCCCGCCCCTGCCCCCGCCCTCCGCCCTGCACCTGCGCGCGATGACATTTGCTGCTCGGGGTATTCATGCCCTGGCTTGTTAACGATGTCTTTATGGTTCGCAATGACTGTCTGGGATGCACGCGCATCTGCGGGTTTCGAGTTCCGTCTAGCCTTTGACGGGATGCATAGGATTTCTGAATGCTGGAATGTGAGCATTCTGTGCGAACTGGATTGATTTCGCTTTTAACCGGAAATTATATTTCTGGTCAGTAAAGATATGATAAACGCATATAATAAAATAGACCCAAATCTATCGCTATATATGTACATATATATACATAACGTTGTCTACCCTGCGTGGGAGGAAGATGCGGAAGTCTCGCATACCTGAAAATTGGGTGGCGAGACGCACGGCGTTGTTATTAATCCGTTTTATAGAAAAAAATAATATCTTAATATTAATAGAATGTTTGCTTCCGTGCCATCAGTTGTTCATTTCGTCGTTTCCAAGATTTACTACATTCCATGTAGTTTGTTGTCTTAGTGGTTTTGTTTTGCAGTTGCAGTAGATCTACGAAAAGCTGTCACTGTTTCATAGCGAGTTTTTTTAAGTTCAATGATTAATTAATGTTTTTAAATGCTAAAATTAGAGAGCAAATGTAATTGTAAAGTCCAGCAATCTTTTTCCTCGAGTCTTTACTAAAAGGTTTAAATAGTTGCAAATCTATGTGATGCATGCTTTACGTTTGTAAATTACAGTGGATAGGATTATTTTCTGAAATAATTCAAAAGATGCATACACAGGTGGTAGTAAATATAAAAGGTTTCAACTAAGTTTTCTGACACGTGTTTATGTAACACTGTCTTGAAAAGGAACAGTAATCATATAGTTCTTGAATTTGTATACCTCTCAATTCATTAGTCTTCAAAAATAACTACTACACGACATGAAACAATATTTTGGATGTTTTCTATTTTCCACATGGGGCATCTGCAGTACATTCTTCTTGTGACTTCTCTTTCTTTTTGGAGTATGTAATCGTACGTATTCCGCTGGTTACATTTTACATAAATATCTTAAGTTATTCATGCTTATCCGTAACTTAATAATTGTTCTGAAATTTTAGATTATATTTTTTCACTTCAGTGCAAATAAGTACCTCGGAAGTTTTCATTTTAAACATTAATATGCAAAATTTTGACGCACAGAGATGACGTACGTTTTGTATTGATATTCTGAAAACAATTCACTACACAATTTTGGCGCCGGTACAGCTGTTTCGATTTGGATATCTGACATTTCTAAAAAAAACTGATTATATGAATGCAGGTAGAGATTATTATTTTGGTGACGAATGGTTTTTCTTTAAAGCTAACGAAGTTTCAGTTCGTTTGGAAAATATTTAAAGAATATTGTATTTAAATGTTTGAAATACGTACACTATATATGTATTTACAAGAGAACGGTTATGGCATTGAAAATTCAGAAGAAAAAATGTACAACCCTATTGTATTGTGTGTCATTAAAATATGCCTCGCAGCGTTTTCTCTGGCTATACCCTTTGAATACTGAACATCAATTAAGACTGCAGAAAATTAACACAACATGGCTTATTGCATACATGTATAGAACGTGTCTCTTGAGCGTATAAAAAAAGCTGTAATTTTTCTCTGTGATAGTCCAACTCAAAAAGATAATTTTGCTTTGTGTAATTAAGGGTGATTTGCACTACTTTGTATCACATCGTCTCTCGCGACCAAGACCGAGACAATTTCATATGTACAGACAAAGAACGCGAAAACTGATTTATCCACGCGATATTCCCCCACCATCCCAGAACACTTATTTAATTTTAAATCCTTCATCAGGAATTCTTCCAAAATAATCCTCGGGGCGCTCCATCTTATACATTCTTCAAAAGGGAAGACAAAAAAAAGGCGAAACGGCCGCGGAATTTTAAAAAAGGCATCGCCTCGAGCCAAGGGAGGAAGCGAAGGTTCCGGGAGAGTTTGCTGCGACGCCGTCTCGGGCCGGCGGCGGCGCGAGGGGACGCGACCCGCGGACGCGGCTTCATTGTCTCTGCCGATCCGATGCGGCCGCCCTGCGCAAGGGGGGCAGAGAATGAGAGGCCGGGAGGAGGCGGGGGCACGGGTGGGGGCAGGGGCAGGGGGCGAAGGGCAGGGGGCCGTGGCAGGATGGCAGGGGGACAGGGGCACGGGGCAGGGGGCCGTGGCAGGACGGAAGGGGGCAGGGGCGTGGGCAGGGTTGACAGGTGGCGGGGACAGGGGGGAAAGGAGGCGTGGGGCAAGGACGGGGGCAGGGGGCGGAAGCAGGGGGCGAGGGAAGAAGGAGCAAGGGGGAGGGGGTGGGGTCGACAGGGA
Organism: Acheta domesticus; assembly: GCA_031308135.1. Classification (NCBI taxonomy): domain Eukaryota; kingdom Metazoa; phylum Arthropoda; class Insecta; order Orthoptera; family Gryllidae; genus Acheta; species Acheta domesticus. The sequence continues at coordinate 23,172,502 of JAHLJT010003656.1, read as the reverse complement.
TGGCTGAGGGCACGCGTTCGGGTGAGTTGGTGGGCTGGAGAGAGGGCGGAAGAGGCGGAAGGTTGGCGAGTGGGAGGGTGGGAAAAAGAACTGGCAAGCGGATAAAGTTTGAGAGGACGGAAGAAAGGAAAACTTGGTGAATGGGCGGGAGATGGGATTGGAAGAGAGACAGAGGGGGTAAGGTGATAGCGTGAGCAACGGGTAACAGGGCTGGGGTGGACAGGAATGTCTGCCCTCTCTCCGTTTCGCTTCGGCGTACGGTCCTCAATCCCGTACACCATGGTTCACCGTATTTTTCCATTCGCCAACCTCCCCCATTCCACATCTCTTCACTCCCGCCGTTCTTCTTGTCAGTTTTGTCGACTGTCCCTTCCTCCCTCATATCGAATTTCTTCCCAACCTGTCACGGTACCTCGCTTCCACTCCTTTGACTGCACACCTTCCATCGCTATCAACGCGATCACCATCTCCCCGCTACCATCGCCCCTCCCCCTAGTCACAGTCGCCGCCGTCTCCGCCCCCACCGCCGCCGCCGTCGCCACCGCCGGGCACTGTGGGGCCAATTACGGAGCCTCCAATCACAGCGCGCCGCTCGGCTGAACAATTGCCGGCCGCGAGGCGCTTGTTACGCGCCGCCGGGCAGTGGATGGCGCGCAGCCGTGCCGCACAGCTCCGGGAGGACGCGGGGGCGGAGCAGGCGAAAGCAGCTGGGCGCGTGGGAGGGACGGAGGGGAAAGGGAACGCTGGAAAACGAGCGGGTGAAAGTGAAAGCGCGAGGCCTAGTTGGGCTGGGGGGGGGGGCAGGGCGGGAGAATGGGCGGCCGGGTGAGCAGGTGGGCTGGCGGTGGGTTGAGGAAGCCGGCGAGTGGGTGCGTGAGCAGGCAGGCAAGTGTGCGGTTGGGTGAGCGGGCGCGCGGTCGACCGAGCGGGGAGAATGGACGTGCGGATGAATAGACGGTCGAGCGGGTGGGTAAAAAGGCGGGCAGAAGGGCGGGCAGAAGGGCGGGTGGAAGGGCGGGCAGATGTGTGGTCGGTAGACGGGCAGACGGGCAGGAGAGCGGATAGGCGAACGGGCGGACGGGTAGATATGCAGACGTGCGGACAGGTGGACGGGTGGACGGGCGGACGGACGGGCGGACGGGCGGACGGGCGGACGGGCGGACGGGCGGACGGGCGGACGGGCGGACGGGCGGACGGGCGGACGGGCGGACGGGCGGACGGGCGGACGGGCGGACGGGCGGACGGGCGGACGGGCGAGCTGGTGTAAGTGAGCGGATGAGGAAGTGAGTGGGTGAACAGGCGATTGGGTGAGCGGACGTGCAGGAGAGAGGGCGCGTAGACGTGCGAGAGTGTGGGTAAGTGGGTGAAATGCCAATGGACGTGCAGGCGAGTCGTGAACGTATGGGAGAGCTTGCTGGTGAGCGTGTGGGCGGACGGATGGGTGGGTGGCTGGGATGGTGGCCGAAGGTGGGGGCGTTTGAGAAAGGGGTGAGCGACGAAGCACACAGGGCATACATTGGGCGAGCTCTGAGAAGAGAGTTTACATAACGACAGGGAGTAGAAGGCAATGAATGAAGTTGAATTAATGAGAATCCAGACGATATTTTTGGGGTGAGAGCTCACGAAAAAAAGACTGAGAAGAGCAAATCTGAATGTCTCGTGAAAAAGCGCATCGATGTCAAACTTACGGAATATTTGGAAGTGTGGTAATATGAGGTCACAACTCAATATTTAAAAAAAAACTTCTCAATTTTCTCATAATCTCAAGTACCGTCATTGATGACGGTCGACGATTTTAAATGTTGAGAAAGAACCGGTGTCGAGTGTATTTCATTTGTATTCAGTATCAACTTTGTAAAGTTCGTAGATCAGTTAACGGTTATGAACATAAAGTTCTTAAGCTATGTTGAAAATAATTTTGAATAATTCCGACCCAAACTGTGAAAAGATGGATATTTAAACTTTATAATCAAATAAGTAAGCAGGAGGTATTTAATTCGCTTCTAGGCCTGTTTTAGGGTCTACAGGGCTGGTAAGAATACATGTTACAAATTTCTGATCGATAATTATCACTCGAGATAAAAACTTTTCGCGAATTAACTTGTGTGTGGAAAATCTCTTACAACAAAGTAACAAATCTGACATTTTTAGGTGGCGACGCTGTTTGGTAGGCTGCTGATCCTGCACTGGTGTTTCGAAAGTGCACGAACTTGCAGTGGACAATCTGCCCCTGGCTCTGACAATATCGACATTTTTGTCTTTAATATTATACTTTGCGTCAGGACTTGCATCGCATTGCCATACACGCATCAATCCTTAGGGCCGTCAAATCAAGAAATGTTCATAATCATTAGGGTAGATCCCCTAGTTTGGACTAAAAAGCGCCATGCGAGGTTCAGGCGGTATGATAGCGTAGGTGAAGGTAGTGGGGTAGACAGGGCTTGGGCTGGTGGTGCGGGAAGAGGTAGATGACGTTGAGTAGTATATACGATGCAATGTGAGGCAGATGGAAAAGAGTCGAGTAAATGTTGTAGCGGGACTGCTGGAGGAAATTATCATTGATATGAGGCAGATGTCACAGAGTAAGGTAGATATGATAATGTGAAGTAGTTGTCATATTGTTGGGTAGACGCCACGGTGTGGAGAAGAGGGCACACTGTTGAGAAAATGGCACATTGTGAGGTACATGGCACAGTATTGAGTAGGTACCACAGTGATGGGCAGATGGCACAGTGTGGGGTAAATGGCAATGTTGGGTAGATAGCACATTGTGTATATATGCCACGTTATGGGTAGATGCCAGAGCGTGAGGTAGATGGCTCAGTGGCACTATGTGAAATATACGTAACATTGTTAGATGACACAGTAAGGGGTAGATAGAGCATTGTGAGGTAAATGGCACATTGTGGGGCAGGTGTCTCCGAGAAGGGTGGATGTCATGGGATGCAGGGGGTGTGGCGAGGGGGGACGGGCAGACAGGCGACCCGAGTGGCTGCCGGGCAGTGTGCGGCAGCGAATGGAAGGGCGTCGGATGCCAGCCAGGAACGCACTGCAATTACCTGTCTGGAGGCGGCGGAAGGGGGGGAGGGACTGGAGTTGGCGCTATTGCGGAGACAGACACGGAGTCAGACACGTAACCCCCGAGCACAAGTGCGACGAACTACTTCGTTCCTTATTATTCGTAAGACGCGATAATCGCTAAGTCAAAACATGGGCGTCTTGTAAAAGAAAAAAGCAAAATAAAATACAAATGTGTAATACTCAAATTACTTATTGAATTCTGATATAACAGTACATAATATGAATTTTTTTTCATTAAGGGTGATATTTTTGCCGTCTTTGTATCAATCTCGTCTTAGAGACCAAAAAAGGTTTTTAATGATTATTCACTACACGAAGACGAAGAAGTTATTCGCTACAAGGGACGCAGAAGTTATGGAAGGGAGGGGTTCATCAGGCGCGTTCCAATTATAAAATCACTGGATTGGAAAAACACGAAATTATCATATAAATCACGATTATTAATTAACATAATGAATTAACTATCTCAATCACTTAAAAACTCGACAATAATATTCATTGTAAGTAAATTGACTTGCAAAATTTTACGACCTATTGTATGCCTCATCGACGAAGGTAAAGGCCGTCGGAGTTAAGCGTTGTATGTTAAATATATGCCAAATGAAATTATGAGCTGACACACTAATCATCAAAAACACAAAAACGCTTTTCTCGAAATGTACTCACTGACAGAAATGTACTCACTGTTATCCCAATATAAAAACTCATTTTTGCCCTAAAGAATGAATCAATAAATGTGGGGAACACGAGGTCTGTGCCATAGTTTTTCCTACAATATAAATGAAGTACGAGGTTTTATGAAATTCCTAGGATTATTTGCTTTTAATATTTCTGGTCAGATGATCTGAAATTTTTCAAGAGCTGCATTCGATATAAACTTGTGATACGATCACAATGCACCACATCTGTTACAGCGAGTAAAACAACATTAAGCTTCGAGATCAAATTCTTTGGCTTCTCTCTCTTAATACAAATTCTATCTATAGTTCCACAAAGTATATAATACCAAAACACAACGTTCTCAAATAATGCACAAGCAAATTTCATCGGCCCGCACTAAATACTGTTCACATTCACCCGTCTGTGATTTTCCGCGTGGCAGATTACGCCAAGTCGTCTCTGACGCTTTGGCTCGGCTCTCGTCAGCGTCGGCGCAATTATTTCGAAATGTGCGTTGAAGTTGCGCTCTGTCAGGGAGGCCAGAACCTTTCATGCCCTCGGGCCGCGCACAATAGGGCCGCCGCGCCGCCCTGCAGACGCCTTTGAGCCCTTTAGGCCCCGCCGCCCACGCCCCGCTACCTGGCGTCAAGGGCTCCGCCCACGCGAAGAGTGCGCACGAGGCGAGGCACGAGCGCACGTGGCGGCGCACGTGGCGGCGCACGTGGGGGCGTGGCGCTCCGTGAAGCTCCGCAGGAGGCGCGCTTCACTGGGCGGAATCACTCGTGCGGTGAATATTCAACGCGCTGGAATTTTGGAGAAAATGCTCGTAGACAATTCACGGTCTCTGAAACATTGGTCAAACAAACTATTTGACCAATAGTAGGAAATGGTGCGGTGTTTACGATGCTTCTTCTATCATTGAAATCTACACGAGGTGTTGACCAATCTTTCAGAGGCATGTAAACTGTTGTTTATTTAACAAAAGTTATTTCACATTGTATACTTAACCATTTTCACTCAGTTTGCTCACCTAAATTTATTAATTCATTTATTTATTTAGTTACATATTTATTCATTTCCTATTTTTTACCTCTCTTAAGAACATACCTTTGTTATTCAAAATTATGTGTCCATTTTCACATTTTATTATAATTTTCCAGTTTTCTTTCACTCGAATTTGTTTCATAATATTATTTGTAATAGATTCCATTAATTTAATTTAATTTTCATTTGTCATTTTTAAAAATTATATGTCAATTTCACATTTTATATTTATCTTTAAATCCAATTCATAACAATATTCTGTAAAAAATTTTAATTTTTTAATTTTTGTAATTTAGATATATTATCATTATTACTATTATTATTTTTGTAGCACTGAAGATGGCCGCAATGCGGCCGAAAAAGCTTTATGCCACAATAAAGAATTACGATGGAGAGCCAACACCTCGTATAGATTTCAATGATATTTGACCAATCTTTCAGAGACATGTAAACTTGAATAATCACTCGCAGTGAATATTGAAGGGACATTTGCGTTGGCGTTTTGGAGAAAATACTCTTAGACTATCCACGGTCAAATGATCTCTGAAACATTGGTCCAACAAACTATTTGACCAATCTTTCAGAGGCATTTCACATTATATACTTAACCTTTTTCACTCGTAAGCAACGAGCACAATACACCACCTACAGCTCATACGGCATGTTAGAGATGCCACGAGAATAATGGCTTCTAGCTCGTATGTTATGTGACACGTCCTAGAACTCGGAGGGCACGTCTCAGATACTACACCAACATCCCTAATTAATTCGTAGGGTATGTTACAGATACCCACGTGTTTTATGGTAAGTAAAATAAAGTTTTTATTAGATAGATATTTATTATTTCCGCAAGTAGGTTTATGCAACCTGGTGGCGGAACATTAAAATTTACATATTATAATTATGAATTAAATACAATGTATCTTAAAAATTATTTTAAGTCAATAATAATAATAATAATAAAAAGATAACAATGTTAACAATAAATGCATTAATAACAATAACCGCATTAATTCTACACTTATGATGTTTCTATACAGATAATTTATAATAACATATACGACTTTTAATACACTGCACTCCACTTCACTTCTCTTTCTACTTCTGTATTGCACTACACTTCACAACACGTCACCACACTTCAATAAAAATACTATAAACAAATGCATCTAATAATTATAACAATACTAATAATGATAACAATAATTAATAACAGTAATAATAATAATAATAATAATAAAAATAATAATAATAATAAAACCATTCTAATAAATCTGACTTACGTACTAATAAAATTTACAAATATCATTTGTTAGTTTACTTTTAAATCTATGAACACCTTGAGGAAAGGGTTTGAGGTATTGTTGAATCGATCCGAGCTATTATTCTATTTTTAAACAATGCTGGCGCAATAATTTGGGAACGAGCCAGAAATGGGGAATGCTGAGCATCGGCTTCGAGGTGTGAAGCATCTTTATATTGTCATCTTAGACATGTCTTACGAGTTGTAGACAATGCTCAGAAACCTCCGACCGCAGAGTGCAATCACGGGTGGCATGTCACGCATGCTCTACGAGTGCAAAGGGTTAACGTTTCGCACCCAAATTTGGGATCTTCGAATATTTCCTATAAGTAACACAATTACCGTTCAATATAGTATACTATTAAGAGAAACTAATTAATAATCATAAAATAATGACAGGTTACCTACGAATTCCGAGCGAAGTAGCGCGTAGCGCGCTGATACCCAGGGTTCGATACCCAGGCCTTCCTGACCGGGGTTTTTCGTGGTTTCCCTCATAGAGCGAATGATGGGATGGTTAAAAATGCCATGATCACCTCCCACGTCTAACCTCCCACCACCCCACTTACCTCCTCCCATTATCATCCAAGTCCTTTCATCCCTCATCATCATCCTATCACTGCATTCAGTACCATCAGAGAATGCAACAGGAAACTACCGTGAGTATATCCTCCCAAGATAACCGCTCATGATGATAATACTGTAGACCTATCTTAAAGGGTCACCTGCCATCCATGTATGGAAGAGCAGGAACCATGGAGCAGAAGGCCTACGACTTCGTAGTCATAGGTAAGTTTAAGTAATGTTCTGTATGAACCACATGTATCTTCTTCCTCGCCCTCCTCGCCATTTCCATCAATTTCCTCGTCGCCCTCATTTTCCACTTTCAGCCCCGCCTTCATTTTCCTTCTCCGTGCGCAAGGTCAACACTCCCCTCTGTTCCCACGCGGGCCACCACCTCCCCATACCGCACTGCCTTAACCACCCCGCCGCCCCCGCCGCTGAACCTTCAGCCACCTCCGCGCGCGCCCTGACCTCAGGGCGCCTACGCCCGTTGCCCACGCGTCGCCGGCAATTGACGCTGTTATTAGCGTGTCGGTCTGCGGAGACGGCGGGGGCGGCGGGGGCGGCGGGGGCGGCGGGGGCGGCGGGGGCGGCGGGGGCGGCGGGGGCGGCGGGGGCGGCGGGGGCGGCGGGGGCGGCGGGGGCGGCGGGGGCGGCGGGGGCGGCGGGGGCGGCGGGGGCGGCGGGGGCGGCGGGGGCGGCGGGGGCGGCGGGGGCGGCGGGGGCGGCGGGGGCGGCGGGGGCGGCGGGGGCGGGCGGGGGCGGCGGGGGCGGCGGGGGCGGCGGGGGCGGCGGGGGCGGCGGGGGCGGCGGGGGCGGCGGGGGCGGCGGGGGCGGCGGGGGCGGCGGAGGCGGCGGGGGCGGCGGGGGCGGCGGGGGCGGCGGGGGCGGGCGGGGGCGGCGGGGGCGGCGGGGGCGGCGGGGGCGGCGGGGGCGGCGGGGGCGGCGGGGGCGGCGGGGGCATCGAGGATGGTGGAGGTGGCGGGGGCAGGGACGATGGTGCAATGACGGAGGGGGCAGCGGGGGCGGCGAGGACAGTCTTTCAGCCGAGAGACGTGCAAAACGTGTAGACGTTGTGAAATGCGGTGGTGAAATGTGTAATGAAATGGGTTGAGCCAACGAAATGACAATGTGGTGAAATGAAGTTTGAAACGAACAACATGTAATAATACAACAAGTAAAAACTTGTCCTTAGTTATTTAATTTTGGTTGCTGTGCATCGGGAGGTTCTTGATTATTTGTTTATTATCATTTCTTAATATCTGATTTCTACCACCAATCCACGTCACTATTTGCAGATTAGCCGAAATAGTATCAATCGAACACTAGACGACATTTGTTACTTTTTCTGTAATCCCATTGACAAGATTGAAGGATATTTAGCGGTATCTTTACTCCAGCTTCTCTGTACCTTGACACTCTAAACATTTTCTTCGTACTTTGAGTATAAGCCCTTGTTCATTTTTCTAATTATAATTATTGCAATTATAATTAATAATTGCAATAAACGATACATGATACATGTAGGTAATAAACAGGATGAGTTATTTTAATACAATTGATTCTTCCCTTGCTGTTCTTTGGTCTTCGCAGCCAGCCTAATTAGCTCAGAATACACCCCACTACGTTTTTCATATCGTATAATTTTTCTCAATAAACAAATCAACAAAGGATCGACAATTAAATTGCGAATGAAGTATCCAAGTAATTCCGCCGTTCTAACACACACCACTGCGTATATCTTTCTGCTTTCCAATAATTTATTTTAATAAATAGATCAACAAAAGATCAACAATTAAATTGTAAATGAAGTACCCAAGTATTTAATTCCGGCGTGGTAGCCGCGTATGCAAATGAGATGAGGTAGCCGTAGAAGCAGGCGAGGCGCGAATCCGTGGGTGGGGGGGGGGAGCGCTGGCAGCCCCTAGGGGGCCGAGGGCGGCGGGGTCACGGGGCGGGCGGCGGCTGCCAATTAGGTCTGGCAGCGACGACGCGCATATCGCGAAGCGTCCGCCGCCCCCGCCCCCACGCCCCTGCCACCCACGCCCCCGCCCCCACGCCCCTGCCACCCACGCCCCCGCCCCCACGCCCCTGCCACCCACGCCCCCGCCACCCACGCCCCCGCCGCCAATGACGTCCTCGTCGCCCCCGCCGCCCCCGCCGCCCCCGCCGCCCCCGCCGCCCCCCCGCCCCGCGGCCCCCGCCGCCCCCGCCGCCCCCGCCGTCCCCGCAGCCCCCGCCGCCCTTGCCGCCCCCGCCGCCCCCGCCGCCCCCGCCGCCCCCGCCGCCCCCGCCGCCCCCGCCGCCCCGCCGCCCCCGCCGGCCCCCGCCGACCCCCGCCGACCCCCACCACCCTCGCCGCCCCCGTCGCCCCCACCGCTCGCGCCACCCCGTCGCCCCATCGCCCCATCGCCTCTCGGGGATTCTCCCATCACCCCTCCTCGAGGCTCTTGTACAGTAAGCGAGTGCGTGGGCGGGGGCGTGGTAGAAATGTGAAATTGTTTGCAACTCGCTGTCACTGCCGCCGCGTGTGCTGTTATTTGAATACTGTTACTTGGAAAGAACAGTATCTGATTAAATCAAGGAGCAAATAAGAAGATTTTAATGAGCCATTAAAGCGATCCGTTTTGTAACCTAAGCGAATACACGGTGAACTGTATGCACCTCTTTATAAACTAATACTCAGGATGGATTGACTAGAAGTGCAACAAATACGTCAATTGGTTGTTCCATAGGACAATGTTAAGGAATAAACTTTGTTGCTCCATAAAGTGTCTTCTTAATCATACGAAAATATTTTTTTTGAATTTCAGAAGCAGTGCTTTTCAGTGTTACATCAGAACACATCGTGACTATATGCGTCATAGTCTGCCAACAGAGCAAAAAGGCATTTTTTGTGAATGTTTTATCATGATTGTTTAATAATGTAGCTTGTATCACAAATGCACATTAACGTTGTGTGTAGTGCCATGCGTATACCAATGGAAATATTTATTCTCTATTCTATTCATTAAATGAAATATTTATCTTTCATTTCCAATCTGTGATTAACAATTTAGGGAATTTTTAGAAATGTCGGGATTATTTCTAAACCCTACGCGTAGCACAATGCTTCCATTCACTAATCTACTTGCGGCACAAGAACGAGACTAAATTAGAAAATTAAAATATATCTTCTATTAGTTTTGCAACTTGACTACTCTTGCGGATTCAACTATATAGCCAAACTATTTTCATTTTGTCATTAAAATTATTAAGTCATATTTCTTTTCAAAACATCTGCATTCACAATTTCGTTGTATTTTGCGTCATATGTTGTTCAACTGGCAACGTGGAGGCATTCTTAAAAATCGACAAGTTCTTAAAAAAACGCATTGAATTAGCCCTGTTTCTGCAAAACTGCAAATATTTCGTTCTTTTCAAGACTGTGCTGAGTCGAGCTAAATTGAAAATAGAATTAAGAAACTCTAAAAAGAAAGCAAACGGATCTCACCTCTTTCTGATTCACCTAGCATATCGGATGTGTACTGATGACGATTATCTTTGCGAACTTTCTAAGAGAAAGAATTTGTTTAATAATTGTGAGGTCCACATAATATGTCGCAGTAAAGAGAGTGAAGGGTGTGTATAGGAAATGATTGGTTACTGAAATTATGAATTACTTATTGTTGACAATGTTGCAATTACTATACCATATAGTACCACAAACTGCCTCGCAAACAAGAATTCCTTTTCTTTAATTATTTAGAACCAAACAAATTCAAGGGTTCTTCATACCAACACATTCAGCAAGTACTACGTAAGTAGAAATTTGATAAATTACTTTTTATGGAAGTTTCTTTAAAATTAGTTCTATATGGGAATCTATAAAGTATATGGATTTTTCAAAAGAATTCAGTTGAATTATTTGGCTTTAAACAATGTTTCGAAACCACAACGATCTCTTCCTTCTTCACTGCATCATTACAACGGATTGAAACTTTGGATTCTCACAATGTCCAAACAATAATATGTTCTTTCACATATGTTCAATTAGCCGTTAAATGTTTATTTTATTTTATTTACATCTATTAAGGTAAAAGAGAGTCTTACATGCAAAGTACGGAGCAAATAATAAATAAGAAGACGGTTTAAACGGGCACACCAAAACGGTGCCACATTGATTTGTGGAGGTGTGGAGATGTGGAGGTGTGGACGTGGTGTAGACGGAAAAAGTGGTCAAACTCAGATAGCCCGAGACTTCCATACACGTTGTACTCAAGTACATGTGACCGAACTATTACAGTGGAAAAGCTTGTTGCCTAACAAATGCAGCACTCACTCCGGGTCATTGCATTCACAGAGACTCGAAATGTTCATTAGCAATATTTCATTGCTTCAGGTGATGCTGTCGTTTTAATGAGAACTGGTAGAACGTTGCTTTAAACAACGCATATCGCGGAAATTCGCTCAGGGATTTTGAAATAAACGTTGCGAAAGCGTTTTCTAGTTAATTACGTAGAAAATGGAGAGCAGTACTACCTACACCTAGGGGAGTGTGGATCTACTCCGCTTTCACTCCTCTGCCCTCGGGAATCAACGCATGTGAGACACACTAACCGCGCTTGATTGATTGGCGATTCCGGGCGCGTCAACGGCTAAGATCGTTAATCCCGTAAGTATAGCGCATGTTCATTTTCTCATGAGGTGGCGGTGATATTCCCCTGCTGGATGGTGAGATCCGACGCCGACCTACCGTCGGCTAGCGGGGTTTCCCCAACAAGTAATCTCCCACCAGCGGGGCATCGCCCCAGTCGGGACACGCTCTAAGCACGACAATCTCCCGACGTGTGGGATATTGTGGTGCATAAGCATGTAAAGGGCGAGGATAGAATGAGAAAGAGAAAGGAAAGATCGCGCGCGGTACGAGACCCGTTTGATTGGGTACTGCTTTGGCATTCTTCTGATGTCGGAGAAACCATGGAAAACTACCGATCGGAGCAGCCAGCCGCTAGAATTCTCCTCCAGATAGAGGCTGAATGCGAACTATCTAGCCAGTATAGAAAACCCTCCCACTGTCGGGGCTCGTACCTAGGACCTCCCGGTCAGAGGCACTGCAGTAACATTAGTTGATGCCCTGGGCCACCTCTCCCAGTCTCTTTTAACTCCGCGTCTGCAAAAGATTTTAGTATGAATCTAAATCTGTTTATCCATTTCTGTGCCAAAACAGTTCAGATGAATTTCTCCAAAATTGATATCCATGAGTGTTTTTCCTGTTTTTTGTGTTTTTTAAAATTGAAATCTGTCTGCCTTTTATGAATATTTCTAAACAAACTTCAAGGTGAGGAGTCCCAAATTATTTAACAGACAGACAATTTGTTGCGTAACTTTAGTTCTCGGATTTCAAATAATTTGAAACACATTTCGGGGTTAGGTTGTTCACATCATGAGGCAAAAATTGAAAATTCAAAAATTGCATTAAAAGTTTTAAAATTTTAAAGAATAAACATTAAAATGTTAGAAATAAAATGCATAATATAATACAAAAGCAATGTATAATGTACAGATCGTGCATACCAAACAAACTAGGGCCCATGAAAGTTTTTCGTCAAACTTTAGCAAAAGGCCGTGCCGCATATAAAGGAGATGTGACCCGTAATTTCCTCATTCGCTGCTTCCCTATGTTGACCGTCTTACACGGGCTTGTACCAATGTTTGACGAAAAAAATTCATGGGCTCTAATATGTTAGTGTATATCGATTCCCCACAGACGTATCTAGATATTGGGATTTTATTTCGAAGGCTCACCCCAAGATGGCAATGTAATTCATAAATTAATATTCTTTATTCCAATGTGTAGAATGCAATGTCTAAACTTTCAGTCTCAATTTTCTCAAAACTTAAGTATTGTGGCATAGCATGTTATTGCCTCGAGGTCTTCATTTCCACTTGATGAAATTTCATTATCGTGATTATTTCTTCGTATGTCATGCTGCTCTGCGATGAGTACAATTTTCTAAACCTATTTATGAAAAAGACCTTGTGGCAATAACATGATATGCCCCTTTTCTGATGAAATTGAAATATTAGTGCATTTCGATGCCCCATAGGTACTATATAATAAATTTTTATTATTATTATTATTATTATTATTATTATTATTATTATTATTATTATTTATTATTATTATTATTATATGGTAATATTATTAATTATTATTATGTATTATAATAAATAATACCATATAATAAAAACCCACATCTACATGTTTATTTTAAAGATCTGTCTCAAGATAGCAATGTAATTCATAAATTAATTTTCTTTATCCCAACGTGTAGAATGCAATGACTAAACCTTTTCTCTCCTTTCCCTCAGAATTTACGTACATTGGCATAGCATGTTATTGCCCCGAGGACTTCACTTAATTAGGCGGCGAGAAGCCCGGGGCGAGAAGCGGAGGGCGACGGCGAGGAGCAGAGGGCTTCGGGAGCCCCCTGGGGACGCCTTACAAGGTGCGGTCGCCAGTGACGATGGGCGGAGGGTTTGTGAGTGTTAATTTCGTTTTTCCTCCCGCGTCAACCACCACGCTCATTCTTCCGGATGTGTAGTGCGTGTTGTAGCTCGGAAGGTGGCGGTTTTTCCTTACCCGCTGGATGGTGAGATCCGGCACCAAACCGGGAGAGGTATGTCAAGGTATCAACTTATGCCTCTGACCGGGATGTCCTAGGTTCGAGTCCCCACGGAGGCAGGCTGTTCGACACTAGATACATAGCTAGGTCGAGTTCGGCCGGTATCTGGAAGAGAATTCTAGCGGCCGGCTGCTCTGGCCGGTAGTTTTCTTTTGTTTCTGTGATAAATACCAGGTGAATAACGGAGCAGTACCTTAACAACCCTAACTGACTGCGCGCGATCTTTCCTTCCTCTTCTTCTTTGTATCCTAACCCCTTACACACACACACACACACACATACACACACTGATATGCACTACACTACCACACATTCCGGGCGAGCGGTCGGGAGCTTAGAGCTTGTCAAGGCTGGGGCGGTTCCCCGCTGGTGGGAGATACCTTGTTGCGGAAAACCCTGCTAGCTGACGGTAGGTCGGCGCCGGATCTCGCCATCCAGCGGGGGAAGATCACCGCCTCATCCTGAGGAAAGAATATGCACTACACTCACGAGACTAATGACCTGATCAGTTGACTCACTAACAATCAATCAATCTGGCACCAACCGCCAAGTCGGCTTGCGAAGTTTTTCCTCAACAGGTATCAACCCAGTGGTTCTTTTTATGTATGCTTGGTGTGAAATATCGGAAGAATAGTCGATATATTTGAAGAACTGTAATAGAAGACATTATTTATCTTATAAGAAGATGGGCAGCTTGAGAGAGTTTAATTTTTATACTGCACCTCACGGTATTTGGGTGATACAATCGACAAAAATTATTGTTTTCTCCATTTTATTTGTTTCTCCACAAGTTGTAGGGAGCAGCTGTAGAAACCCGTGATAGGTAATCCGTGGATGGAGCAACATATACGTGCGGGATATGTCGCGGAAGGAGAGCGAAAGTTCATGCCCGCTCATACACGACGTGATTGTGAGCTTGATAGACAAGAAACTTGTAAAGGGTATCTTTATAAACACTTTCTAATTTTTTCAAGACACGTACACAAAAAAAGCGAGTGTTAAGCAGAGTTCGTGCGTAGGTGGAAGAAAAGCTCGAGTACCTGCACCCTCTCTCACAGCTTAGTCGCCGCTTACGACCACGTTGTAGTCCCATATTTGATAAAGAAATAAATAATAATAATAATAATAATAATAATAATAATAATAATAATGCAAGAAGATGGAATGCCAGTGCCTTGTGTAGTAAACAATAATTGTCAGTGTGCAACGAATTGCTGGCTAATATATCATCTTGAGTGTTATGTCTCTTAAGGGCTGCCCAAAGTCGCACTCGGGAACATGGGCATCACCGAAGAGTCCAGCGAGTGATCCTGTTTACTTGGGACGGGAAGCAATTCACCCGCCACGATGTTAGATGTAACGCCGAAGATACTCTCATAATAACGAGATACGATGGGCGATACGAGATACGCAGGCGAGATACGATGCGTACACCAAAGGGTGAAAGCAGACACGTCCAAGTAAATTGAGCGCAAGGGTTGGGGACGTGGAGGAGGGCTGATAGGCAGAGGGAGGAGAAGTGTTCAAAGGGCACGCGTGGGCCGTGGCGCGTGAGTGTGTATGCCTCGCCATCGAGGCCTAAGCACGCTGCGTTTTGGTGGGGTCCAGGAGAACGGTTCGCCGTTCAAGGATTCTCGTCTGACAAAGCACGCGCTCATCTATAGGAGCTTGATTGACTAGCAAGCAGCTTCATTCCTTTCTTTGAAATTTGCTCTTCAGGATGATACAGATTAAATCAAAAATATGTTTTTGTCATTTGAAAAGGATGTCTAATCCAATGTTTTTGTTTTAAATGTTTTCTCGTATATTGAGATAGAACACCAAATATTCTCAAGGGAAATTTCATTCAAATATAGACGAATAATTGCTTATTTTAGAACATTGGTAATCAGAAATAACGAAATCTCAACTTATTTAGAAGGGGGCCATGTGGTAGCAGTATGGGACAGGACGAAAATAAAACGTAAATATTGCAACAAGAGTAACAGGACTCAGCAAGGTTCGAGTCTGGAATAAAGAGTAAATATTTGACATTGGCTATTCATAATATAAAATAAACTTTGTCGGAATTTAGGGTATGAAAAATTTCAAAATATAAATTTTTATTGAGGTGGCGTCATATGATGGAATGTATAAGGTATATGGTATGTAAGTATTACATATATGGTATGTAAGTATTACTCAACTATATATATAAGAATTGTGGAGTCGGGCATTCATAAAAATTATTATAAAAAATTAAATTGTTTCAGGTTTGAAATATTTTCAAATGTAAGTAAGAACGCTTCAAAAAAAATTGCCCAACGTGGGACAAATTGAATCAATAAATACCGAAATATATTAAAACGTTTTGGTAAGCATATATTGTTTCTTTCCTACATTGTATGATTGTGAAGATGTTTTTCACAACTTCATAATTTTTTTTATAAAACAGTTCCAATAGTGAACCAATAAACACCTTTTCAAAATTGAAATTTATTTAAGTTTTAGTACGGCATTGTAATGACATGCTGGCAGAAATACTGAACTCGAGAATTTATGGTTAATTGTTTTCGTAGGTTAGGAAATAACTTTTGGTGTCGTTTCATCTTTCATACATCATAAGTACCATCAAGATAGCCATTAAATTAGAAGCTTCTTAAAGTGTTTATTTTACTTTACTTCCCAAGAAACGTGGGTTGTGTACAAGTATAATAGGTAAAGAAGCTCTTAAAGTAAACAAATTGAAATGAAATTTGAAAATATTAATGAACTTTTCAACGTATGCACAATGATTACGGCCTTTAAGATTGTCTTATAAAATAGTGAAAAAATAGAGAAACAAAACAACATTTTATCAGGAATTCGAATCAAAAATTAATATCTAAAGCGACATGAAATTTTAAAGAAACCATTCCTCGTTAAAATTGTAATGGCGAGGTCTACATTTATTTTTCATGACTATCAAATTGGGAATTTTTAATTAATTTATTTATTTATTCAAACATCAAGTATTAAATAATCAAGCAAAAATGGAAGGCGTTGTGTTATTTATATTGTGTTTTATTACCCCTTTATCATCCAATAGATAATAAAATCTTGAATGAAGTCGAATAAAATGTGCAAAGCACATTTTACTCACAAAAAATAAAATAAAATATCTCCAAATGGTTACATTCATTCGAAGATACGTTCCCAATGTCGACCTTGAGGTTTATAAATGCTTCTCTTAGTAAAAAGAGTTACATCGCGTCCAAAATTAAGTGTATCTAGGATAATGGTCTAGGCTACTCGCCTCACGGAGAAATAGTAAAAGAGCTTCGTCCTGCTATTTTTACGCGGGACCGCAAGAGTGCCAAGAGAAACAGCAGTCGCAACAACTCGAAAGTAGGACACGGAGGAGGAGGAGCTGGGGTAGAAGTAGTTTACACACCCCTGCTCGCCGCGATACGGCCAGGGGAGGCTTCCAGCAAACAGCAGATAATGAAGCCACAATTCTTCACATGTTTACATTCAGAGAAGCTCCGTGCCCGTCGCGTTGCACCATGGGAGCTCGCGCTAACTTTAGATCCTACCCCGCCCTCCTTCCCTCCCCCTCGGCCTCTTATTTTTTATGCAACTCTCGTACATCATAAAAGAAACCACGTGCGGCCCCTTGTAATCTACACAGGCCGTGGCGGCAGCGGCGGCGGCGGCGGCGGCGGCGGCGGCGGCGGCGGCGGCGGCGAAGCTGGTAGTTCGTGGTAAGGCCGTACGAGGGCGTCGCATGTGGTTGAAAAGATGGAGGTGGAGATGGAAGTTTAATAGAGTTGGTACGAGAAGAAGATTGGAGGAAGCTAGTGATGCAAGTAATACGTCTTGTAAAGGAGAAAATTGGAAGTAAAACGTAATGTTGGGGGAAATTCTAGTTTAACGTGTAGAGATGATTAGGAAAGAGAAGAATGAAGGAAAACTAACACAGCTGGTCTAGTTGCATGATGATTACAGAATGGAAAGCAATTTTTGAGGTCGGATGGAATGTTAATAATGCATGATTTTTTGAGTAATTCCACTGGGATATATCACCCAGGGCACCCCTGGGTAATCATTAAAGGAAAATAATAAAAGCACTGTGATTTAAATGAATGTATCGGTTTCTTGTATAACAGAGTTCAACATTGTTGCTATAGAGATTGTAGTGACGTATTTGAGATATCAAAAATTATAATGATACCAGCATGGTATATTGTTTTCATAAGGAAGCTAGAAAACGACGCAAGTGGAGTTGACAACACTGCTTATGCAAAGATTATTAAAAAGGCATTATTAATTCTGTGACAAACTATTCTTACAATTTTTACAATTTAAATTGTGTTATTAATAGAGCAGTAAAATTTAAGAGTCACCTAAGAAATATTTTTCTATTTTAGAAATACTAATACGATTTCTACTCATACTTGTTTTCAAGGCGCGATTCTATCTACAAAACGAACACTAATTTAGCAAGGAATGACAAGTTGACAAGTTGAAGTACCGACGCCCAACTACCATCGTGAAAGAGCCGATCACTTCAGTCTGTCCTCGATCCTCGGACTCGTATCTACCTCCACCCTCACCTGCGGTACTGACGGAAGTGCAGTCGTACCCTCCCCGTCCTCGCGGCCTTCCCCCTCACTCTCACTGTCACTCATCGGCTGGGGTAACTCCTGTCAACAACGTTACTGTTGCCGCTGTTGCGACTCCGGCCGGGTGATTTGAAGTTTCGACGCGGCAGATTTTCCTCATTAGCTAAACATAATTTAGCCCGTGTCTGGAGGAGACTTCCAGCGGCTGCCTGCTCTAACAGTTTCCCGTAGTTTCTTCCATGGATATTGTAATATACAGAATATTACAAGAAAAACAAACACCGCGCTGTAATCTGGACGGTCGCGGTTACTAGGTAACGAATGTTTGTTGACGTGCAGGAGGGGGCTCTGGACTAGAGTTTTGGTTGTTGACTGACATCGTGGTGGTAGCGGCGCGAAGGTAGTCTTGAGTAATTTAAGTAGCACATCGCCGTGAATAGGGGGAATCGAATTTGGAACAATAGTGCAAGAAGTAAGTCATCAAGAGAGAAGCAGACGACTTCGGCGACGACCGGCGCGAAGAGGGATTTTCGGCGCGGAAGCCAAGGGTGCTACGAACAGCGGGGCCTCGTTTCACAACGCCAGACAATTCGGTACTATGTTAACCAAATGCATGCTAACAATCAATAGAATTTATATTGTTACTCTAAAAATTCAAATCAATTTTCAATAAATAAAATTATTGTTGTGCCAAGTTATATGCAATTCCCTGGGAATATAAATAATTTCAGACTTCCAGGCTTCTCTGTATAGAGGGCAACCCGGTGACAACCAGCCTGCAGGTAAGCGTGGTGTCATCGTAGAGAACAAAAAACTGAGCTAGTAAATGAAATTAAATTAAGTAAAATTATTCATCATTATTTTATCACAATATAGGGTGAATGATTCGCCAATACCTAAACGAATGGCTCACAAACCGCAGGCAATCTTTCCTTCATCAACCTTGTTCATTGCGCTCCACTCAAACACACTCATACTTACACGAACTAATCTACTAAACATGTCGGGATACCGGTCGTCGTGGAACTTGAGATACCAGAGAGGGAAAACCCAACGTCTAAATCGGTCAAGAATCTCACATCATAGCGGGGTAACATTGCCACCTCCCTGGATATATGTACTGCAAAAACGGAACCAACAACCAGAACAGCTGACGCATCCAGAAACCCGAAAGAATGATTCAAGCCACACCCACTCACCCGCGCCAGACAGCCCACGAGCCCACCCGCGCAACATAGAGTGCAGCACCTCCGCCGCCGCTGGCGCGCTCACGCGGCGGTGGCGGCGTCGTATGCAAATGCAGCGGGGCCCCTCCCGCCCCTGTTTGTATGCACAACTGCTCCCTTCTTTAAGTAAGTCTAATGGGAGTTAAAACTTAATACCCGGGTTTGCCGAGCCGTCTCGCCTCCGGCGCCGCCGCGACGCCCGCCGCCGCCGCCGTCGCCGCCGCCGCCGCCACCGGAAAATTTACTGCTGAAAACGGTTCGGTCACGTAGAGCGGGGACTGGGCGAAAAAACCTCGGCAATAACAAGCCGTAACTCTCGCGGCGACGCTGGCGGCTACGGCGGCGACGACGGTGGCAGCGATGACCGCGGGGAGCTACGATGCATTTCGAGCTACGAGTTGTGAATACATTCGGGGCGATTTCTTCCCGTTGATTGGAGACCGCGATGATGATTGAAGAAGAGTTGAATAAGATTGTGCTGAAGTTTTTTGTGGAATGCGTGGTTGTGAGAGTGAACGGGATGGGTGTTGGTGGCAACGGCAGCGAGGGTGATAGCATCGTGCGGGGTGGGCGTGTGGCCCGGGCGGCTGAATCGACTTGCTCGGGCGGGAATTATAGACCCCCAGAGGGTCAACCTCCGAGCCGGTGCTCCTTCTTTCTCTCTCCGCAAATAAGGGGCGTTTCCCTCCTCAAGCGACGCGGCGGGGCTTTATGGGAATTTGCTGAGGTTCTTCCGAAATCGTTACGTCGAGGTATAAGTCATTTAACATGGCCGATTCTCCTTCGCCCTCCCGGCTCAACGGGCGAACGACGCTCGGGGTGCAGAACGAGGGGGCGCGGGAAACCCTTCATGCGTGGGCGGCCGAGGGAAAGGGTGGCTCGCAGGGAGGGCGACGTGGCTGAGGGCGGAGGGATGACGCCAGAGGAGGACCACGCGAAGGGACACGAGGTAATAAGACCCGAGGACGGGGGAGGGTGAAGGAGAAGGAGCTGGGGGGGGGCGGAGAGCGTGCGCATGCGGGCTGCTTCGGGAGAGGACGACGCGAGGTGACGAGGAAGAAGTACGAGAAAAAGGAGGGGGGTTGTGCTTTGGATGGCAGCAGGGGCGACGATGATTGAGGTCGTCAGGGCCAAGGCTGCTCACACGAGGACGACCGGGCGGGGAGGATGTGGTAGGACAATGCCACAGAGGACAGTTGATTGATTCCGGGCGCGTCAACTGCTAAGGTCATTAGTCCCGTATGTGTAGTGAATGGATGGCGAGATCAGCCACCGACTCACCGTCGGCTATCCCCCAATCAGGTATCTGTCACCAGCGGGGGACCGCCCCAGCCAGGACAAGCTCCCGATCGCTCTCCCGGCATATGTAGTAGTGTAGTGTATGTTAGTGTTAGTGTGGGTAAGTAAGGGGTGAGTATAGGGCAAGGAAGAGTGAAAAGCACGCAGTCTATGGCCCGTTCGTTAGGGTACTGCTCCGGCATTCGCCTGCTGTCAATCGGAGAAACGACGGAAAATTACCGATCAGAGCAGCAGACGCTAAAACTCTCCTCCGGAGAGTGACTGAATTCGACCTGCCTGACAAGCTAGTCCTGCTTTTGACAAGCTAGGCAAAAATTCTGCCACCGGTCGGGACTCGAACCTAAGACCTCCACGTCAGAGGCACAGTAGTGACATTAGTTGATTCCCAGAGCCACCTCTCCCTGTGGTAGAGGACAATGTACGGGAAAAGAACGCATGTAGATGGAGCAGGTACCGAGGGCACTGTACAGGTGGGAACGGTATGGAGAAGCAGTGAAAGAGGGAGGAAGTGATGGAGGGTAGCCGAATGCAAGGGCGGCGGTGGGGGAGGACGGACCAGAGGGTGCGGTGCGAGGCGATGCGAGCGCGAGGACGCGTCGCGAGGGAGGCGTGGGGTGGACGCCCACCAGGCGGGGAGGGCGAGGGAGGCGGCGCGGCGGGCAGGGGCAGCGTTGCTCCAGATTAAGAAGAGTGCGCGACAGGCGAGGCGACGGAGAAATTTTTATCGGTCGGAAACGGCACTGCTGCTGTCCCGGGATCCGCTCATAAAACACGGCATTTATCTGTGCGCTGGCATCGCCGAGCAGCTTACGAGAGATATTGTCCGGCTTCCAGGCTCACGAAGCAGTTCTGAGCCGGCGACTATTTGTGGCTGGTAGATGCTGCCGCTGCGATCTCGCCCTGCGCGGCGCACCGGGCACCGGAAGTGAGCTTTCACTTTCGCTGGAGTTGACCCGGATGCGAACGCGGGATATCTGCGAGTTGGCAGCGTTCTACTCACCAACATAAAAATCAGTCGGAATTTTCCGTAAAGTGAATGTGGTTGTAAACCCGGAATTGTTTGAAGAATGTGGGAAATGAGATAACTGAATGGAAAGTGTTGCGTCACTGCGATAAATAATAATTTCCTATGACGCTGAAACCACGCTTATTCTCTACAAGGCTTCCTTAACAACTTCTGATGACACGAGATCTCATTCAAAGCTTCGTTCACATACACAACAATTATAATTTGTAAACGTACAAAATAAAAATTTCCTAATTGAACTGAAAATTAAATTGTCACAAATCTACAGAAAGTAATTGTGTTATTCCAATGTTCAGAAGTTCATTAAATTTAATCCAAACTATAAAACAGTTTATTGATAAATTTCTTGTTTTGTGTGTTTTTTAATAATACGTAATAATTGATTTCTACTACGTCTAGGTTGAAAAGAAATCATTATTGTATGAATTTACATTATTACTCGAGCGGCGCATACATTGCGCGGAGAATGTTGTAGAGAGAATTCAGCTTGCTTACTCCCACGAGTTTCAACGGAGCAGTTGAAAAACGAATTCAAACTGTTAAAGAAACTCAAGAGAAAGGATAGAGGAATATTTAATGCAATATGATGCATGTATTGTCGTCAGGAACGAAAAGAATGCGACTGGCGCACTCAGTGTGCCAGCGAGAATAATTAAAGGTTAATTGGAATTCCTGTGACTTTAAGGCTACTTAAATATCCTTTCGTTTCTCCGGTATGTTCTGTAGCAGCTTTCTCTTTTCATTGTAGACTCCCCAGAATTTTAAAATTCTGTATCTGTGGAGGGATTAAATTTTCTATTGAATTCCTTATAATATTTTTGTATGGCCTTCCTGTCACATTCCAAATAGTTTTTACGGTATATTCTTTGTTTTCGTGTACATCCAAGTTATATTTTTGCAACAATCTTTTAAAATATTTGCTATCACTTGATTTAACGTAAATGCCGTTAATTTGTCTCTCTTAGTGTGTCTCTTTCTTTATAAAAGTTATCGCATTGTTTCCAAGCATATTTTCTACTGCTAATTGTGTCACTTGGTTTACATTCGTTAATAATTGCTAACGAATAATTTGACCGATTTCATCATTAGAACCAAACATTGACTAATATCTTGGAACAATTGGCAACAGTTGACGCACAAGACGCAATCCAGGATAAAAAACACGGACAATTATGAAGGCTTCATCTGTAAACAAATAAAATATGCAAAAAAGAACATCTCCTAGCTGGTGAAAATCAAGAGCTGATCATTACGCATGGAAAAATCGTCTATAGTTTGTAGGTAGAATTCCAATTCTTGCACGCTATTGGCTGAAGTTTCATGAGCAAAATAGTCCTCTAAATTTTTCATTGTAACGAAATATCAAATAAATCTTTCGCAGGTTAAATGTGCTTTATTTTGCATTGCATTACATAAACACGAACATTACAATTTCTATTAATTAATTATAGCATTAAAGTGAGAATTATCCCATGAATTTGAGAACAGTTCCTGTGAAAATCTAGAATATAAAGCAAGGTTAAAAGAAGCTTCCCAGCGTCGCAGCGATTAGCCTTGCTCGCATGCCGGCCGCCCGCTTCCAGATGCAGAAGCAGAAGGGCCCCACGAAACTCCACCCGCTAATTAAGATCTAAAGGGCGAAAGGGCGAGGGAGCGTGAGGGCGACTCGCGCGAGGGTCAGGCCCGAGGGCACTGGACTGAACAATCGCAACGCTCGCCGCGAACATTCACGGCGAGGGAAAAAAAAGGTAAGTGATATGTCATAAACATATCATTATTTAATGAAAAACTGATATTAATTATAACTTAAAATTTTATACAATAAAATCGTACTATGGATTGTACTATTAGATTGTTATATTTACTTACTAGACCCTGAAGATGAAAGCCAATGTCTTTCGAAACGTTGGTTGGATAAAGATTGTTTAATAAAAGTTGTTATACGTGTGTCTGCCTAAAATTATTGGACCTTCAAGGACCTTATATTCAATTTTCTTTTTTACACGCTTCGTGGAATTGGAATAAAGCGTAATACAGGACATGTCACAATCCATCACAATACCACTTTAACTACTAGTCGAATATTCTGTTTCATCTGTTCATCAACTGTTCTTGGTCTTTTATGGGATGGAAAACACTAAACTGAAGGCGATGATGATGATGATGATGATGCAAAAGTGCATGATGATGAAACAATGGTGGAATGAGAGACGGGTAAAAGGGAATAATCCCGAAAGAATCTCCCTGAACCCAATTCAGTCATAAATTTTACGTGGAACGCCGAGAAAGGAATCATGGTCTCAAAGGGAAAGGCAATTTTTAATTTCATTTATTTATTTTCATGCATTTATTTATTGGGGTTTGGGGGAACCTTCACCTATTAAGTCCATGCATGCGCATGAATGACCATGAATGATGATAGCGACAATGATTATGGAAAAAGGTGGAATTAAAGGGAGGAGAAATGGGAATACTCCTTCACCGGGTACTTCGGACATATTTTAACACAGGCAACTACTTTAAATATTTAAAGGGTAAACCTCTAATATTTAGAGGGTGGAAACCTCTAATATTAAATATTAGAGGGTGGAGGGTGATCGACTTAATTGTTCTTGTACAAGTTCTTGCGTTTCATAGTACTGCCTCAATCACGTAAGCATTGTTAACAAATGTTGATGTTCCAAGGGAATCAATTTATTTACGTGCTTTTCCTTTTTGAATGTAGTGAAGGAATTCTGATGCAGTATTGTTGACGTAATTACATGGAGAAGTAAAAGAAGTCGTCTACGTCAACTTAATATATTTCTTTAGAGAACCGTCTTTCGACGGCTTTGCCGTCATCAGTCAAAACACATAAACAAAATCCTTATTTTGTTTATATTTGTAGACTGATGATGACGACAAAGGCATTGAAAACCGTCTTTCTAAACAAATATATTAAGTTAACAGAAATGACTTCGTTTAATTCTCCATTTTTGAATGTAGCAGAACGGCCCACTGCAGAGGCGGTGGTGGGCTTGAGTGCGAGTGGAGCGGAGGGCGGCCGTGGCGTGGTCGGGGCGGGGACGGGGTGGGGTGGGGGCGGGGGCGACGGGCAGCGCTGCTGGACTTCCGGTGCTAAGATGGATGAGCGTCGACGGTGGGGGCGGGGGCGGGGAGGGGGAAGTGGAAGGGTTGGAGAGGCGCCGGGATGGACACACGAGATGATAAAGTTGGGAGAAGTTTTTCCAGTCGAAAGCAAAGTGCGAACTACGGAAACTGCGATGCTGGCGTGGTAGAAGAGGATGACAGGGAAGAAAATGATGGAACGTGTTATCAGAATACCAAGGGAAAAGATTGGCAGCAGAGAGGAAACCTGAGAGAAAAAAGTTCTTTAGGAGTACAATCGACTGGGCACCATTTTGTACGAAAAGTCAGTTTATGTGAATAAACATTAGTAGAAACATCTCAAAGATCAGAATGAATACGTGTATCAAGAATTATGAACAACAGAAAAGATATAAGTAAGAAAACGAAATAATACTAGAAAAAGGGCAATTGCGTACTCATTCTGACACATGAAGGAAAGAGAAGTGCTAAAATTTTAAATGATTTGGCTGCATCTCATAAATGATGTAAGTGTACATACCAAACGGTACCCAGTATCGAAGTATATATACGGAATAATGAAGTTAAGTGTATTAAATTATTGAAAACGAAGTGACAAAACATTGCAAAAGAAAAACAACAACATTGAAATTATTGGAAATACTGAAAGAGATACTTACTCCACTTTACAAAGCAGTAGTTTTAAGGGTAATTATAATATTTGCGCTAATTAATTGGCACAAAGATTGAGAATCACTCTTAAGGAAACATGAGAGTAACGAAAGAGAGGAAAAAGAGAGAGGGATGAAGAGTATAAAACTTGTCTCACGCACCATTCGCTTCGTCCAGTACACGTGAATGCTTGATAGATCTAAAAAGGGCCAAAACCATTTGACGTGAGTGTTTGCAAACGCCAAGCCGTCGACGCAAGCAGCGTCTGCAAAACTGGCAACGTCGCGTCCATCTACACGACGTGGCAGCGGTGCCTGCGAAGAAGAAAATGGCGGAGACAACGAGCCAGAAAGCCAAGGGGACGACGGCCGAAAAGAGCCGTGGCGCCGCCGCGCCGAAGTAGCAGCAGCAGCAGCAGCGGAGGCCACCGCCACTGCTATCGCTACAGACCCTCCCCCGCCCCCACCGCCGACACAATCTACGTCAACACCATCACCACCCCTCTCTACCTCGGTCGCTCACTCCCCTGCGTTACTGTCATCTCCGCCAAAGGCAACAACACTTTTGCGTCCGCCACTGCTACTGAACCCGTTCCCGCCATTCCTC
Source organism: Acheta domesticus (assembly GCA_031308135.1). Lineage (NCBI taxonomy): Eukaryota > Metazoa > Arthropoda > Insecta > Orthoptera > Gryllidae > Acheta > Acheta domesticus. Next base: position 23,146,682 of record JAHLJT010003656.1, on the reverse strand, counting down.
CCGCCTCCACGCACCCCACAACCCACGCTCCCTCCACCTACTTCCGCTATCGCCTCCACCACGAGACCCTCTCTGCTCCAGCTCGCATTTCCTCCAACGGCGCCTCCGCCTCTGCGCTTGAACCAGTTCCCTCCCCCATCCCTCCACGTCACTGCACCCGCCATCGCCTCCCGCCCTTCAGCTTGAATCCCCGACAACGCCATCGGCGCGCGCACCACTGCTCTCTCTTAACCCGTTCCCGACCTCTCCATCTCCCCGCCATCAACACCACCTCCGTACCCACCCCCGCCTCTGCCGTCAGCACGCACACCGCCTCTACCGCCCCCTTCGTCGGTTTCCTGATGGACTCGACAGCGGCGCGCGGGTGTGCAAGTTTTCCCAAATCATCCCACGAACCCGGGTCGCCACTCTGCACCCGCCCCTGCCCGCCCTTCCCTTCCCCGCAACGCCCCTCCCCTCCCCGCCCCGCCCCGCCCCGCCTCGACGCTCGGGCGGCGTGCAAAGTCAGCCTGCACTTAGCAGCGCGTTACGGGGGGCCTTTTTAAGCCGCTTGAACCTTTAATGGCAGTCGCCTTCCGATTCGCTGGACCTTCTCTTGTGCGTCTCTCGCCACTCCCCGCCCCGCCCCCGCCTGGGCTTCCGGCGCTGTCGGGCCATCGACGTGACGCTGCTCTCCGCCTCGCCCACGCACGCCGCCCTTTTGCAATTGCAATGATCGGCAAGGCGGGTGGCGAACGCGCCAAACAAATTAATATCGCAGGTAATATCACGAGTGCTTTGCAAATTGTCGATAAATCCCTAAGAGCACTATCAAACCCAATGCTTTTCAAAATTGTTCAGTTCATATCATTTGTAACCCAGTAGAATTGGCATAATTTATAAAATGGAAAGCAATGATCTATAATGAAAATGTAATAGGAAAAAGAAAATCAATCAATTTACAGGCACATAATGAAACACAGTTGTCCTTTGCTGTTTATACGGCTTGAAACAAGCACCAAGGTAACAAAGGAACAAGCGCTTTCAAAACTTTTTGCTTGGTCTTGGTTTTAAGGTGAGTCAAGCAGACGCGACTGGCAAAGCGAGGAGGGGATTCATCCGAGAATTTCCAAAGCACGAGTGATATTTAAAGACGCCTCCACACATTCGCTATTCGGTGAACAGCGAGCAACCGCTCGAGTTGTGTGGAAGAGTTCATTGCTATTTGTCGAGTGACGAACATTTGGTGATCGCCCTACCCATCACGTGTCGATCTCTTGGACACATCAAAGGAAGAGAACATTTGTCGAACGCGTCAGATGTTGTAATTGGGCGAGCAGTAGGTCTTGGCTCGGTGAATGTCGAATGTATGGAGCCGCTTTAATTCCACGAATTATATTATGTTCAACAGAGTTCCAAAATGTGTCAAATATTGAAAATAACTGAAAGCTATTTTAAAATCAAAAAGGACGTGTTATATTACTCATTTATTTATCATATACACATATTAATTGAACATCGACATAGGGATTGATGTATACCGCCTCCTAAGATACGTAGATGAGTCACAGTTCATCATTGGCCAGTACGGAGACGCAATAAGAAAAATCGGATATGAAAAGCGATGAACGTTTTGAGATGCACCTCCCTGATTGGGGCATTTTGTAAGTGTAGTTAAACGCTTTTGGTTTGAATTTCATGAATGGAATGGTCAACATTAATATCTTGGAAAGCATAGAGACTCTCGTTCGATTCATTGGTTATTTTGTGTTTCGAGCGCGTCAAGTAGTTTGGATACATTCCCCGTTAGTGTAGTGAATATCATATCCCAGGAGGTAACGACGATCCTCCCTCGCTGGGACGTGAGAACCGGCGACCGGAGCCACACATCAGGTCGGCTCATTACCTGCAGCTTCTCCGCCGGCGGGACACCGCCCCAGCGTGGGGAGCTTCCAAATAGTCTCGAGTGACTTTCGAGTGGCACTAGTGTTGGCACGTAATGGCATCAGTGGGTGCATTGAAAGAGGTGGTTAAAGGACTGATATCACTGCAGTCCCTCCGACCTGAAGGTTCTTGGTTGGGGTCCCGAAGGCGGCAGGATTTTCGACACTAGCCGGATAGCTTGGTCTAATTCGCCTGGTCAACAACAGGCGAGTACCGGAGCAGTTCCATAACAAACGGTCCACGGACTGTGCGCAATCTTTGCTTTTCATTTCTTGTCCTATCTTACTACTTACTTACACACAGACACGCATATCTGCATCACACCACTCTGAAGTTCCCAGAAAATTTTCTAGAGCAAAGTACCCTGCCTTTCTATCCAAAGTTTCTCTAGTGAAGTTCACAGTTCATTCCGGCTCCGCTCCCCCGCCGCATAACGGCAAGGGACGCTACCTGTTCGGTGTATCGATTGGCTTTGTAGCTCTTCTGTAACGTAGCTGGTTATTGTTGTCAATTGTCTGCATCTATCAACGGGGTATTGGGTTACGACATCGCCCCGTGTACAGAGGACTCCCAAGGCGAGCGCCGTGCAACGATGCAAACCTTCCGGCAGCGACCTCTAAGATCGCCGCCAAATGCAAGCAAGGCGCCAATTTATAATGACCCCAACGGAGATCTCGGAGAGCAGAGACTCACTGGAGACAAGATGGCACACCTCCAGGGCTCCGACGCTGCTATTGGCGCCGCCGTCGCTGGAGAGATACATGGATCGTGGTGCAATGTGTAACCAGTCAATTGTATTTAATATAATTTTAATTATTGAAATAACTTATTTTATGTTGAAAAAAAACATTGATATATGAAACAAGTTATTTCAATAATAATTAAAATTATATGAAGTCTTCAAATTTAATTTTTATTTTTAATTTCGGGAAAGACTAATTTCTATTAAGAAAATCAATCGATGGGAAGTCGAAGACGTATCTGTGACTCTTGGACGATTGGGTCAGTACATTCTACATTTCATAGCAGTCAACCCTGCACTGGTAGGCATCCATCTCAGTTTCTGTTACGTTACTCAGCGATCTTGATAGGCCATGTAGAGATTCCTCTCCTGCAGTCACTTCAAGCAGCACTAACAGGATGACGCTGCATTCGAAAAAGGATCTTAGATAGTAGGGAGAGTAATTCATTTCCATTTGGGGCAACCGTGTACAAAAATGTTAGAGTTTCACCCTATCACTGTGATTCATGTCTTCACCAAATCCAGACAAGCATGACAGATTTAACCCTAGGATACTTTCAGGCACGAATCCCTCACCAGCCTTTGTCTTCAATTGACTATGATTTTTTTCGTTTTACACGACAAACCCACATGCAGAAATAGAAGTAACTATTGTGCACCGTCCCATCTTCTACTAATGTTATTTTCCCCAGCTCTCTTTTAGAGTTAGACGTAGGTATCGTGTGAGGCTTCGTGCCCCATTGAGCATCACTGAAGGGTACATCCAAGTGCGCTGATCCAGCAGAGTGCCCTTGAGCCTCGCCAGTGGGCGCGTGACGGGCCGCGGGCAGGCCCTCCGTCGCCCTTCGTCGCCGCCCGCCCCCGGTAGGCGCCCCGCATCCGGAAGAAAGCGACGCGAAAAGGGCTCGCATTCCGAGCCCGCGCGCCTCCCTTTCCCGCCCGTCCCGTCCCTCCCTTCCCCGCCCGCCCCGCTCGCTCTTCTCCATTCCCACACGCCCCTCCCCACCCCTCACCACCCTGCTCCGCCCCACCCCTCGCGGACTCTGCAGCCCGCGCTCCCCCGCCGTTCGCACCGCTCTTCCGCGGAGCCGCTGTTCTACGCCCTACGCTCACCACCCCTCCGCTTCGCTCTCCATGCGCCTCCGCTGCCATAGCCGCCTCTTTATGTCCCTTGCCAAACCCCAAGAACCCCGTCGACCTCATTCCTTCGCCGCGCAACCCCAATGTCTCCAAAGGACCCCGTCGATCCTATACGTCCCCGCCCATCCCTACTGTCCCTAACGGATCCCGTCGACCCCACACGTTCCCAGCCCATCTCCAAGGACCCCAAGGACCCCGGGGACCCCGGACGACCCCGCCAAACCCCGCCGATCATGCCCAACGTCCACGTCCTCATGCGTTTCCCGACGTCGTCCAACGACCCTGTCGCCCCCCCCATGTTTTCACCGACCGCCGACCCTCCCCCCATACACGACGTTTTGTCGACACCTGCCAATCCCGCTACCCCACCTTCTCCAACGACCTCGTCGACTCCCGTCTTCCTCAATGACCCGTTGATTCCCAACCAACCCCAAAGACCCCGTCGCTCCCCGATGTCCTCACCAACCGGCGATCCCTCCCCCTTCTCCCAGACATACGTCTTGCGGACCCCTGCCAATACCGCTGCCCTCTCCCTCCACCAACGACCCTGGCGCTTCCTGCCCCGACCGCCGACCCTACAGACTCGCCACGTCTTGCTGACTCCTGCCAATCTCGCCCTCTCCGCCGTCTCCCAGTGGCCTCGTTGCCCCCGATGTCTTCTGAGCATTCTTGCTGATCGCCCCCGTCGTGATGTAACTTCCCCAATGTACATACGCTTTTAAGCGGCTGTGTAGTCCTAATGTCATGACGTTTACTCCGTCACCAGGTCTTTTATCCGTAGGCGTCACCGCCTGGAGGGACAGGGTAAATGCGCCCCAATATATTTTTGTATTTGAGGTCGTAGCTGGGGACTCCCTGGGTAGTCTGTACCTTATCTTTTACAGGGACCTCCAGTAATTGTGATGCCATGTTATCATCGCATGGTCACGTATCATTCTACTTTGCTGATTAGGCCTCTGCCAGTGTTTCGTCATATTCCACTCCCAATTTGCCTCTCGACATCTTGTATCGGCCTCTGCTTCCGAAACTCCTTATGACACATTCATCCATTCGACGGCGGACAACCTGCAACCAAACGTGACCCCGTCTCCGTAATAGGTCATTAGCTACCGATCTCTGACGTTTTCAACAATGCCGCGTTTCCTCCCTCTCATTATCCGCCCACCTCATTGCAGAGTTTTTGCTTTCTCCACTTTCAATATAGTTTTCTTCCACATTTTCATCTTTTTCTCATATTTCTGCATACTTTTTTCGCATTATCTTCTATCCATATACCCTATTCTATTTTTATCTTTCATGCATTTTTTCAGCTCTTTCTTCTTCCTGTTCTTTCCTGCCTTATCAACACCTTTCTTTCCTGTTACCTTCCTTCTCCGACTTCATGTATTCCATCTTCAGCTCCTTTATTTCCTTCTAATCTTGATTATTTTTCCTTATCCTCACACTCCACTCATTATTTCTACTCAATTGGTTCTATTCCCTTTTCTATAACCTTTCTTCTTTCACTCATTCTTCCCCTCCTTTTCGTTTACTTCTCTACTCCCCCTTAACTTTTTTTCTTCTCTCTCTCTCCGTTTCTCATCCTCTAGGGTTTCTCTCTCCCACTCGTTCCCCTCCTCTCCGCCTCCCTTCTACTGCCTTGCATCCGCTGAAAAAAGCCCCCATCCCCTGCGACAGGCTACTATGGCAACTCCGAGGCGGCCGTGGTGGGGGAGGGGGGTGGGAACGGGGGTGGGGCTGGGGCGGAGATGGGTGCGAGGCTGTGTCGGGGGCCAGGGCCGAGGGCGAGGCCGGGGCTGGGGGCGGGGCATGGCGCGATGCAACGGCCGGGGCTGGGGCCAGGGCCCGGGGGCGGGGCTGTGCTGGGGCCAGGCACGAGGGCGTGGTCGGGGCGCGGGGGTGGGGGATGGGCGGGGTCAGGGCAGGGGCCGGGCGCGAGGCCAGGGCCGGGGGCAAGGCTGGGGGCGGGCTGTGCGCGCTCTCAAAGAACGTTTCACTTTCGACATAACTTTCTGCGCGCGATTCTTGCGGCGGCAGGTGCGCGGGAGGGCCTCTCGGCGTTTGAGTGAATTTTAACGAAGGAAACGCAGTAATTTGATTTGACAGGCTGCGAACGGAGCGGATTGGAGCATTCGGCCGCGTCGGTCGTAGCTGCGCACGCAAGTGCTCACAGGCAGCCCCTTCTCTGAAAATATCCACCCTACTATTCTACATCGAGCACAGTGTTATGGAAAACTAAGCGGCCTCCAACCATGTGAGAAGTGTCCGTGGTTTCGTTACATATCAAGGAACTCGGGAGAAATCCAAAAACATCTTTATTTTTTATGTCCAATTCCCGCAGAAATGTATATTTTTGCAGTGTGACTGTTTTATAAATGTGTTGGTCACGCAGGGATGAGCCTGGGCCAATGAGACCATGGATAGCGGGAAAATGGAGACAGGGTGATGAGTAGAACTGCCGAAGAGAGAAGGTGGCTTTTTTCTACCGAAAAGATGAAACTCACGTTTTAGAAGATTCTGGAACTCCTCATCGCGGTTTTGATACATTGAAATTATGATACATTTGAAATTTAAATACGTTCTGGTTCACTCGGCGAAGGATTTTCTTTGGTATTGCAGAGATATGTTCCTGTATATTGTGCCTTAATTTCTCTTCCGTGTGGGTATTTGTCGTTCATACGCGAAGCTTCAGAAATTCGCAAAGAAAGAAATAGCACGAAGTCACATTAGGAGAGCAAGGTTACAAACCACATGTGATAATTCTGTGTCTCTAAAATTATATAAACCCTTAAGAAAACTGAAGGAGTGTGTGCGATTGCGCAGTAATGTTGAAAATGAACATAATTACTCTCTTCATTTGTCAACATTTGGAAGAAAGACTCCAGGATACGATGTACAATGATATGTGACGTACGTGTCATGAATAAACACTTTCTTTATGAACAAGCCATCACAAACCGACTATTCAGCAAGACTGGGTAGCATGCCTTTTGCAGAGCGAGGCCTGATAACCCGGAGGAGTTTCAGCACCCCGTTCGCCAGCGAGTGACGGCCCGTCGACCGAGAAGAATTTTCTATTATCACGGCATGCTAATAAAGTAGTCGCACGGTAATTTTAAATAGGCCCATAATTGGAAAGAAAACTTTGCAGCGTCCGGCAATGTGCCACAAAACTCGTGAAAAATCCCCAAACAATAAAACACGTTTTATATCGTGACAAATTTGCCCTAAAGGGTGTCGGTTATTAACCTTGTTACTTGACCAATTGGTTCCATAGAATTGTAGACAGTCAAAAATTAAAATACAACAGTAATCTTTCTATATTTTAATCAACATTTATTTCAAAAATACAATCAATCAGTGGCAACGTTCTGAAAGAGGATATCAACAGATTTTACACGTCATCAAATGTTATAATTGGCTGAAACAGAAAAAAATAGTACCAAATTGAATCTTGGTAACATGGTATAATCAGAAGGAATATATGCCGTAAAAACATTAATATGTTGGGAATAAATATTGAAATACGACATCTAAGGGTCATTTATCGACGATCTGGTCGTGCCTACTGCACAGAGAATAGGTGCTATTTCGTAAAGATATGCAAGATAAAGAAATTACAGAGATATTGTGAACCATTAGCGCAAAAAAAATTGTTTCTATTTGAACATTGTATCTAATTTTTTACACGTTTTCTATACGATATATCTAATTTTCAAATAATAATTGGAGAAATGAGTACGAATATGTACAACATTTTTTTCTCGTTGAATAATATCACGACCGAGCTATTTTTCCAAGCGTAGTACATATTGCAAATTATCACGACATAATGAAAACATAACAACCACACAATAACAAAGTCGTCTCTTTTAGAATGTTCTCGGTATTGTGTTTCATCGATGATTGACCAAAACAGCCAATCAACGAAGCACACAATCGGTAAATTGAAGGACAAGGCAAACATGTACACAAAGAATGCAATCCCAATTGCAGTGAACTGAATGAAATATCCCCCTTTGTTGTTACAACTGCCCTGTCCTCACAGGGGAAGTGAAGCAAACACACAAACGCAGGAACGACAGCGATGAGGGTGAAAACAGGGGGCGATGAGACGTATGTGAATATTAAGGGAGAAAGAGTGGGAGAGGGAGAGAAACGAATGTAAAGGAAAAAAAAACATGTGAGAACGATCTACCTCGAATAATGAGCCAGTTTCTCCGTTTCCGGTCATAGAGGGTCCGGGGTGTGTAATGAGGGTTTTGAAGTAGTTACCGCGAAGGGGAAGGATACGAGAAACAAGATGGAGGTGACAGAGGTCGAGCAGTATGCGAGAGGGAAGGTGGCAGGTGGCAGGAGTTTCGAAGGGGGTGACGGGGAAGTGACATACCCGAGAGGTGGGGTAACAGTGAAGCGAGGTAAAAGAAAGGTGGGGTAACGGGGAGACATGATGACGGAAATGTGGGGAAGCGAAGAGGTGGGGAAACGAAAAGATGGGGTGACGGTGAGACAGGGTAACGGAGAAGCGTGAAAACAGACGGGGAGCGGAGAGGCAGGGAAGTGGACTTGGGAGGGGTAGAGAGGGGGTGGAGGGGACGAGAGGTAGGGTGGCGGGGAGGGGACACAGCGGAGAGGTGGGGTAATGGAGAGGCGGGGTAAAGGAAAGGTATGGTAACGGGGAGGTGTGGTAACGGGAAGATAGGATAACGGAGAGGTGGGGAAGTGAGGAGGAAGGGAAGTGGAGAGATTGATTAACGGTGAGACAGGGTAACAGAGAGGCGTGAAAACAGCGAGGCCGGGAGCGGAGAGGTGGGGAAGCGGACTTGTGGGATGGTGGATAGGTAGGGCTACGGGGAGGTGGAGAAACAGAGGGATAGGGTAATGGAGAGGTGGGTAACGGATACACAGGGTAACGGGGAGAAGGGATGACGGGGAGATAAGAGTAACGGAGAGGCGGGCAAACGGATATGAGAGGAGAAACAGGGTAACGGAGAGGTGGGTAACAGGTAGACAGGGTAACGGGGAGAAGAGATAATGAGGAGGTAGGGTAACGGAGAGGCGGGGAAAACGAAGATGGGAGGAGAAACGGGATAACGGGGTGGAGGGGACGGGCAGCGGAGGTGGGCGGTGAGGTGGGGCGTGGGGTAGCGGGTCCCCCGCGCTCGAACCTGCTTCGCAATCTGCATCGCCGTCGCAACTCGGAGGCCGCGAGCCTCGCGCAGTTACGTAAATCAAAGGCGACAGCGGCGCGGCGCGGCCCGGCGCGGCTCCGCGCGGCGTCCGGCCGAGGAGAAGAGCCGGAGAAGAAAGAAAAAAAAGAAAAAAAAAGCAGGCCGCCGGGGGAAGTGGGAAGAGAAAGAAACAACGGCGCAGCGGGACGCGAGGCGAGGCGAAAGCGGCGCCTCCGGAAACGCGCGGCCGGACGCGCGCCGAGAGCAGGCGCGGCCCGCGGCGGAGAGCGGGGGCGGCTCCCGCGGCTGTGGCGGCCACCGCGCGGGCGCCACGCCCCCGCCAATTAAGCCCCGCGACGCCCCGCCGAGCAGCTCCGCAAGGCGGGGTGCTCTAAGATTGACCCCAAAAATACTTCAAAAATCTCTGTTCTTCAAAATGGTAAGAAAAATTAGCCTTTACCGGCCTATTTTTTTCAATGAAATACATTTAAATTAGTATAGGCAAAACTTTCGAGGGCATATGTTTTTAAGATAACAAAGAAGTTACTTTTTCTTTTATTCAATAAGTAGTAACGTTTTTTAGGAATCAAATGATATTATATGTAACATCTCACCGGCATGCTGAGGGGTAATTGATAAAAAACTGCTGCGAAATTCATCGCAACTAAAAATACTGGCTCTCGGCCTAGGAGTTATGCTGCACAAATCATGCTATTGTCACTACTGTTTCTCTTGAGATACGTGATAAAACTATCCTAACTAAATTTTGTAGCACACACCACCACACACTATTTGACGATAATTCACTTTCATTGTAAACATTTGGAGTAATATTCAACGCAGACAAAAGAAAAAAACGGGCGCTGAAGTCAACCTAACCTCTATTAGGTATTGCCTATGACAATGAAACATCATGCAAGAGACTAAGTAGGAGAAGTATTGAACAACTACTCAATACTTTTCTCTTAACTATTTAAAAATAATTATTTAAATGTTCTCGCGTTTACCAGCAGCTATTGTTATTTTGTACTTGTAATAAATAGTTTAGTGTTTGACTAGCGAATAGAACGAATATACTACCTTATAGAATACTTCTCTAAATACAGGTTGCTTTAGATTGTTGCAATAGCTGAATGACAGCATTACAGTTGCATCTACAGCGTCGTTGTAGAGAGTTGTACTGAGCTGCAGTGTTGTTGTACTAGAGCTCAAGTTTCGTCGGTGGCAGATTTTTGACACTTTACTTCCGTAAAATCTTTCAAGGTCACGCGCTGAAAAGAGAGGGGGACAATGCCATCAAATCGGGGGCTTCAATATCAAAAAATTAAGTCATAAAGAAGGTCGCGATACGATGACAGGGGTTTTCTCTCCCGCCAACTCGAGACCTTCAAGGGACTTTCTGTTTAATAGAAATATATTTAGAAATCTGTATTGAATTCAACCACTATAGGGAGGAGAATTCTTGCTGGTATCTGATCTTGTCTTTACTTTTCTGTGATTTCTACACAGAACAATACCAGTTGTAACTCCGAAAAGAGTAAAAGCATATCCCACTTTAAAACTCAGTTATGAAATTGAAACTGATATAAAGAATATTCACTAAAAGTAGGCGGCATATCAACTCAGTATCTCTGTCAGAGAATTTGCTGGTTCGATCCCAGTTCTGACCACTAATATTTGCCTTTTCTTGTTCATGTGTGTAGTGTAGACCAACTAATCTGTTAAACCCTTATCGAAAGCGCACACAGATGTGTTAATGCCTGGTGTACGATTTCAAGTGGACACCCAAATCCGCGTAGTGCCAGATAAAGTAAATGATTCAAGTTCTTAGAAACAAATAAGAAAAAGGAGAAAAATTGACAGGAAGACTTGTGCCAATGAACTCTACGACGAACACATCCAGGAAAAACCGCACTCGTTTCTCGAGAGACATTTCACGCCGCCTTTCCCCGTTCAATGTCGGAAGTGCCACACATTAGATGGAACAGTTCTTCTCCGGGCCCAGCAAAACTCCGGCGCAGTGAAAGGATCCGGCCATCGGCTGTTACACATATCACTTCCTCCGGGAGCTGGCAGGGGAAGGTGTGTTTGCCTCTGGTCAAACCGCAGATGTCAGAGAAACGGGCTCTAGGAAACGGGCTCTCTCGTGCACCCATTCTCCGTAAAACAGGTTTCGAAAGCAACACCTTCGTAGTTCATTTTATACTGCAGCGTAATTGAGACGATTATGGGTGACAGTGGCACGATGTCATTACAGGGAAACGCGGTAGAAAAAAATAATGCAATAAAATTTGGCGCGATGCTGATGTCAAACAGAAAATGTTGGGACACATTGTCTAACACAATTTAGTAGGATGGTACAGTCATCTGTTGCTTGAAATTTGAAATGAATTTTTTAATGTTGTTTTAATATTTTAATCTTTCATTTAAGTCACTATTCTTTCGTAAAAATGTTTTTGCATATTTTTAAAATAATTGAAAATATCATCAAAATATTCATGCAGCGTATAAAAAAATAACCTAGAGACTTTTTTCAACTGTTGAAAATAAATGAAGCATTAACTATGTACCTATTATTAACCCGGCAGTGGTAACGCGACTTTTTAAACAAAAGTGGTAACGTGCGGTGTCTCCAGACCCCACACTCTTTTCATATATGCTAAATTATTAAAAAATAAATTAATATAATATTCTTCTTCTATTATTAACAATGTTTTGCATGCAGTTATGCAATTTATTAAGAATTTAGTTCCTAAACATCTCTGAGAATTCATCAGGAAAGCATATAATATTTGGAGTTAATTTTTCTACCGGTCTGCTCGTGTTGTCACATCCAAGCCCATGTTTCGTAGCACAAATTGAAATCTTTTCAAATTCAAAGTACAATGGAAAATTTCAATACCCATATTATCCAGATTTCACAAGATTTTGGTGCCCTGATTTCACAGACCCAGCCAAAATACGTAGCACAATTACTGCCTTCATTTCCTCTTTGTCAGTCATACGTGATACGATCCCTTTTATTCCTCTCTAAATCCATTTCATTTTTGATGTTGGTGAATTCTGTAATTCTCTCAATCATATCCAAATCAATAAACAAAGAAAACATTATCCTGTTCTTTTGGAATTACGTGTAGACTGCTCTTTCCAGGGCGGTGAGTAACAATATTCTGTTCCCGCTTTCAGCAAAAGTTGGCGTATTCTTCCGCCCCTTTTCTTAATATATAAAGTGACCTAAAATGTTAGTAGTACTTCAATATTAATTTTTCAGGGGAATCCTAACGTAAAAATACAGCATGCAATACGTTCCCAAACTAATAGAATGCACAGGACTGAAGACACTTTTGCTAACCTAGAATGTAACGCGGGGATCTCTGGGCACCCCAAACAAAACAATAGTTTGCTACACGGATAAAACTCACTAAACTGGCAAACTGAGAACACACTAAATATCATTATACAAAAATAGAAAGGTAATAAAGCAATGGTTAGAGTAGCCAACATGGGAAATACAAAAGCGGGAAGAAAGGATCGTGGAGGTCCCACAGACCACCGCGTTACCACTGCCGGGTTAACAATAATGTGATTTTTCTGTCGGCAGAAAATGTTATTTAGTGGAAAAATTATGGGATTAAATTTTGGAAATAAGATCACTTCTGTTTTGTGTTCTTTTCCATCACTAGCCGCCCGATGTTTTTTAAGAATGGGTTGAATACATTCTGTGGCGAAGTTAAAACTCTTTTGCGGAAAACAAACCTCTTCGTTTTTATAACACTAATTTGTCATGGAGTGGTATGCAATTACAAATTTCGGTAATTTTTTAGATAATGAATAAAAAAAACATATCCCAGGGCTCAAAACGACCAATTTTTTGTTTATTAATCCTAGATTGTCAATGAATTACCACGTTTGATTAAAAGTAAAATAATATATATTCATACAACTGAGAGGAAATAATAGGCTCAAATCTGTGCAATGTCAAACTGAAGACATTACTAATGATGAACCAACTGAAGTTCCTAATCAAATCCCATAGGTTACTTGGTTCTTTATATTCCGACTATCACGCCGGTGCGCTTCGAACGCCCGTGACAAACTGGTAAGTATTTCTGGTACCAATGTATCTTGTAAGCCCATTGGCATTTAAACATTCTTTGCGATGCGGTGTGTAGGAAGGTTCCAAATCTTTCAGACACAGCTCGCAAGCCAGTTGTTTCTACTCGCTGTATTATTCACATAAACATAGTACCTCGGCAGAGATGGTGATCAGCGGAAGGATTCAGTTTCGGGAATGATACGAAAGCATTTCGTTCTACAACAGAACTAACTACAACCATGTATAATATTCGCGATCATCTCGGCCTTCATGTAACTGTCATACCGTGAATCCCTTGTGCCACGAGACCGAGCAAAAATCAAATGTTAGTTTTCGGCTTTTAGCTGTGAAGAAGTTATTTACCTGTGAAATCATGCAGGGAATAAATTGTCATTTTTTTACATTGTGTGGACTCTGTTAACATCTCAATTTAGTTAAGGAGTTTAATGCATTTTAAAATTTATTTAAAAATATTAATTTCAATACGATGTTGCCCATTGCATCAGAATATAAAAAAACTCCCCACTTTCCCAAAACAAAACATCAAGAAATCAAAATATTCCGAAAAAAATACTGTTTCATAAAATGTGGGGCGATCACTCGGTAAATACCACAATGCAAATTCTGCAGCACTTGGTTTTTCATGCCACCATTTTTACATAAATCGATCAACAAAAATTTATTCACAGCAGCAACTCGTACTTTCAACGACCTTTGACCTTCCGAAAACATCTAAATGAAAGCAAAATCAGAGGAGAGTAGTCCCATTTCTCACAGAACGACTAAACTTTTAACTCGCGAAAAAAGCGAAAGTAAAAAAAAAATAATCGCGAAAAGAGACAGCAATAACGCGGCCTTTGTGCGCTCATGAAAGCGCGGCCGCTGTGGGGCGACGCCTTTCCCGCGTCGGCGCTGAGACAAGCGGCGTCTGAGCGCGACGTGTGGTCCTTTGGCCGCGCGCAACGCCGCGCTTATATTAGCGCGACACGCCCATTTGTCCGCCCGAGTTGGCGCCGCCGCCGCCGACGTCCCCTGGGGACGGCGAGGTGGGGTGGATGAATGTGCGGGTGGTGGGGTGGAGTGGAGTGGAGGTGGGTGGAGTGGACGGGTGGAGTGAGGTTGGGGTGGAGTGCAGGTGTGGTGGAGTGGAGGGGGTGGAGTGATGTTGCGGTGGGGTGAAGGTGGGGTGGAGTGGAGGTGGGGTGGAGTGGAGTGAGGTTGGAGTGGAGGTGGGGTGGAGTGGACGGGGCGGAGTGAGGTTGGGGTGGAGTGCAGGTGTGGTGGAGTGGAGGGGGTGGAGTGATGTTGCGGTGGGGTGAAGGTGGGGTGGAGTGGAGGTGGGGTGGAGTGGAGGTGGGGTGGAGTGGAGGTGGGGTGGAGTGGAGGTGGGTAGAGTGGAGGGGGTGGAGTGATGTTGCGGCGGGGTGAAGGTGGGGTGGAGTGGAGGTGGGGTGGAGTGGAGGTGGGGTGGAGTGGAGGTGGGGTGGAGTGGAGATGGGGTGGTGTGAGGGGTGTGGAGTGGAGGTAATGTTTTTGTATAAGGTAATGCTTTGCAGCAAAGGACAAAGACATGATGGTCAACGTACAGTGTTTTTATATTTTATTTTGCATACATGAGCACATGTTTGCTAAAAAAAGTATATAAATGAAAGCAAAGAATAGTACCTCTGTTGTGTCTTGTGTCTTGATTTATTATTATCTAGTACTTTTAAAATGTATGATATAGAAACTATCACCCTCTAGCTATAATGAAAATACATAGTTATTTCTTTCTTTAAAAGGTAAATAATCATTATGAGTTCAGTTCTAATCCTCAAACGTCGGTCAGATGCGAGTAGATTTTATGGAGGGTTAAGAAAAGAATGATTACCAAATAAAAACGTGATATTATTTGGAAGCGTATTAGAACCCAGAATAACAACAACCACAGTTTTTCACTGTGATGTATGTTTGTGTAATTGTGTGTAAGGCCTACAGGAGTCAAAAGGGTTGCATGTGAATCTGTGGCGTAGTTTTCTTTCGGATGCAGCCAATTGTGGTAAACTGGAAAAGATAGAAACGACGTACGCTACTCCCTATAGTAATGATTCTAAAATACTTTTAGGAGTTAGAGCCTGCACGTCTCCTGACGTTGGAGTTTTCTCACATCTTCTTATCTCTCGCCTCTTTGTATGATGTCTTTCCGATCGCTTCAATTCCGTAGGTAGTGTAATGAATATCGGACAACGACAACATAATTATAATTTAGTGAGTAGACTTGATAATGTCTTAACCGCCTTGGACCTATCTGCAAGGAAGCACATAAACGATTTATATGATTAATAAGCATCATTAAATGAATACATAAATAATATATGTTTTGTGAAGAAAAGAATTAATCTTGGTATTCTTCAAATATGTTTCTGTTGAGTCTTTTGAAGACCCCCAACTTAAGGAACAGCGAACGGAGGTCCAAGATCTTTCTGTCCAAACAGTTTCCGTTGTAAACACACAAACTTCCGCACCAACTCAGTCGGCCTAATGTACATGACACAACCAAAGATCGACTCGAGTGAACTGAGAGGACAAGCGGTAGCATCCGCCCTCTAGCGGTGGCCTCGGCGACCGCGAGACAGCGTATTGAACTTCCCTGGAGAAACCCGTGTCCTGCCAACTTGCGGCAGCCTTTGCGTCTTCGATTTGTTCGCCAACTGTAACGGGAGTCGCCAACTTTCGTGTCCTTTGACCTGGAAATAAGACGGCAATCGCTGCCGTATGGATCCCCTCCACCGCCACTCTGAGGCGACCGGTCAGGTGATGTATCCGATGAATAGAGCGTCTCGCCTCAAAACACGATCCTCGACAAGCGCAGCAATCCATTTATCAGCAAATCGAATGAGAAATGAATAAAGAAAATTGTTTTTTATGTGCCCTCGACTGGTGGTAGTTTACGAGTACCTTATACAAACAAGTCGTCACAGTGATGAATTTTTGATTGTACACTAGGAGAACCCGGCAGACGTTCTGCCATTCATCTCCCTCTTTCCCCTCCCATCTCCCTTTATCACTCTCTTCCGCCCTCACCTGTTCCTGTCTGTCTCTGCGTGTCTCTGTCTCTGCTGCTCTCTGTCCCTTTCGTTCACATTTACTTGCAGATTCTGCACGTCTCTGATCAGGTGAGGTAATATCGGGAAGCGCCGGACCAGCAAAAACGTAATAGAATGTTCAGGAAGAGTTCATTCTGTAGATTACGATGTGAGAAACGTTTCTTTGAGGCCTTTGACCTCAAAATTTTTGTTTTTAAGGCCCTAAAAAGCCTCGTTTAGGAGTTATTTAACGATATAGATTCAAAAATGCTGCCGTGTGTGTTGCAGGTTGCGTTTGACATGAATATTTGGTTTTTTACAGCGCTATATAGTGGACAACAGAATTAACAACACATAAACCTTCTGGGTGAAAAAGCACGTAGAAGTGCCACCTTTCATGGAGATCGGTCCAACGGTGTCGGAGTTTTGCTCTTATATACATACCAACATCCAGTTGTTGTTGTTGTTGTTGTTGTTGTTGATGTTGTTGTTTTTAGATAAGTTAATTTTCGATCACTAAGCAAAATCAAAGACATTGAAATTTGCTTTCTGTTGATTTGTTCCTATTACTTGTAATCTTATTTTTGTTTTTCTTTGCTGAAGGTTTGAAACAGACGAAGAAATAAGGCATCTTCTTGAATTACTGGAAACAGCTTAATGAAACTAATTGATGCTTTTCTAAAATGTAAGGACAGTAACTGTTTCATTTAATTAATTTGACTATTTAATGACAATTTTCAAGTAGTTTTTTCTTTGTTATATTTTGTTTTATTAGATTTCCTGAAACAATGTCGTATTTATTATTCTATACCTAAAACTAGTTACGTTTCTGTGATTTATAAAATGTATTAACCTTAAAAATGTAATGAACAGTTGTGAGTTTTTATTCTTCCTCCTCCAATTAAATAATAGAAGTTTTGATGGTGCAAAAGACTGTTTTCTCGAAGCAGCGTACAGTGTTCGTACGCGCTCGCTTTTGTGAGTAAAATAGGCGCGCCCACCGGAAGGATAATGCAGTAAGCATAATAAATGTGTGTATGTGTGTGTTTAAAGGGAGAGGATAGGTCAAGAATGAGAAAGGAAAGATCGCGCGCGGACTGTGGCCATTTGTTAAGCTATTGCTTTGGGATTGTTCTGGAATTGATCGGCGAAACTACCGATCAGATCTGTCGGCCACTACAATTCTCCTCCAGACAGCGGCTGGATTCACCTATCTTGCTACAGTTGAAAATTCCTCAAAGTTGAATCTCCAAACCTACGACCTCCCGGTCAACAAAGCTGCAAAGGCAACGATATTTCAATTTAGACATCCTAGATGTGGATTCTCTCTCGCCCTGAAGAAGCTGTTTCTTCTGGAGTGGCTTGTTGTTCGGGTTAGAATTGCTACGAAATAAATGCGTAATCCCGATCTCTGTCTTCATTTCTCTTTACAGGAACATTGAAATGCAGATCAGCAACAACAAAAAAACTCACTCTAATCCTGAACGATAAGATTTTGAGAATATAGACGGAGAGGCGTAAGCTTTTAAGAGCTTTTTTCGTATGTGTCAATACAAATACTGTTTCTAAGCAAGAATATTACTTAAAACTTCATTTATTGTATATCGTTACTTCATGTCATCAAAACGGTAACAAATATTCTGTGTATTATATTCAATGTAATTTATAATGTAACAGATTAAGTGAATAGTATTCTATTTTTGGATCTGCGAAACAAACACATTTCAAAAGTAGTAACAAATTTAGAAAAACTTTGAGAATTGTAATATCTTACGTATCTTGAATTTATCTTCGAGTTCTTATGTGAATTTTCCCTAATTCTCAAAAACATACTATCAACAAAGGTTCATCTTTATTGGTGACCAATTTTCACTATTATTGTAGAAATGAGCTGCTTCTATGTCAAATTATTTTAGTGCATGCCTTCTACTTCAATTGACGCTTGTCACAGTTACATTATTATAAAGACACTATTCCCTTAATAAGATTAAGCTTTAAATTGGTTGTCACATATAATTCTATTTAATGCAGTTCAGTCCATTTTTTAAAATTTAGATAACACAATAAATACTGCGTTACCTAGAATTACGTATATTACATTGCACGTTACATAGTATTTTTTATGGTTGTGCAAAATTTAAAAAAGGGACTGAAGAACATTTAAATAGAAAGTATTTCAATCTCTGTTTCCATTTTCATTTCGTTATGAAATATTCAAATTAATTACAAATATTGAAATATTTCTAATTTATTAAATAGCAGATTAAAGGCAGTTCGTTCAATTCACACTCCGCCAAACAATTCCTCAGTATTAGCTGCACAGACAAGAAAATTAATCACCGTTCACGTACGTTGCGTTTTGTAACCCAAGCCGAGCACGGATCTCAATTTTAATATGCTAATGGGCGCTGCCGGAACCGCACAGCAAACCTTTCGCGAGTGAAACAGCATCGACGGCCGCCAGGCGCAGATGTTAACTTGCCGACATTTCGATTCGACGAACGTCGACGCGCGCGTTGAAAATTCCGGCGGCGCGCCGGATTAACGCGGCGGAATAAGCGCGCGCCGAATATTTCACAATGCGGGCGGCGAAAGCCACGGCGGGCGGGCGTCACGGCGGGGAGGAAAGGTGGGTGGGAGGGCGGATGGGAGGGAGTGCGATACGGCGGGTTGGTGTGAGGGAGGGCGTGGCGGGTGGAACGGCAAGTAGCTGAGTGGGTGGTGTGGGTGGGTGAGTGGTGTGTGTGTCTGGGAGTTGCGTATGTGTGTGTGTGGGGATGGGTGGGGTGGATGAGTGGGTGTGTGTCTGGGAGTTGTGTATGTGTGTGTGTGTGTGTGGGGATGGGTGGGGGTGGGTGAGTGGGTGTGTCTGGGAGTTGTGTATGTGTGTGTGTGTGTGGGGGATGGGTGGGGGGTGGGTGAGTGGGTGTGTGTCTGGAAGTTGTGTATGTGTGTGTGGTGGGATGGGTGTGGGTGGGTGAGTGTGTGTGTGTCTGGGAGTTGTGTATGTGTGTGTGGGGGGGATGGGGGGGTGAGTGGGTTGTGTCTGGGAGTTGTGTATGTGTGTGTGTGGGTGGGGATGGGTGGGGGTGGGCGGTTGGGTGGTGGGTTGACGGGAGGGCTGGTGGGCGTGCGGGCCGGTGGGCGAACGGTGTGGGCGGGTGGATAGATGCGTGGGTGGGCGTGCGGGTGGGTGGTTGGGCGCGCGTCCCGGCGGCCTGAACGGCGGGTTTTGTATGGTCGGTTGGCCGGGAGGGTCGGTGCGCGGCCGACAGGGAAAGAGGGTATGAGGGTGGTCAGATGAGAGGATGGAGACAGAAGGTGAGAGAGTAGATGACAAAATAACTAAAGAGTATACTACAGAGTGCGTGAGAGTGGTAGATACGGAGGGTGGGCAATAGAGTGGACTAAGAGAGTAGATTATTGGGGAGCTAGGGGGTGAGCATTAGGGTGGGCAAGAGGAGGAGCTAGAGAATGGATGAAGGGGTGAACGAGAAGCTGGATTTAAAGGGTGATTGAGAGGATGGATGAGTGAGGAGTATGCGAGAGGGTAGTTGAGGCGGCGGAGGCAGTGTGGGTGAGGAGGGTGAGATGGGGAGTTAGAAAGCGCGTGATAAAGGTTAGGGGTGGGTATGAGGTTGGGTGAAAAGGAGGACGAAAGGGGTGGTAGAAGGGCGGGTGAGAGAGTGCGTGGGTGTGTGGGTGAGTGGATGGATGGGAGGGAGGGGTGAGAGGACATGTGAAGAAATTGGTAAGAGAGCAGATGAATAGGCGAATGATAGGGCGGGCGAGACGTTGGGCGAGAGGGGAGAGTATCGAGTAAGCAGACTGGGTGAATTTAGTCAAACATCTCATCGTCAAACACCTGAAGAGTCATATCCCGGAAGGGCACACGAGGAAGTTTCTAGGAGAAAAGCACTCGTTTTCACAAAAATTACAATTAACATATGCATCATTGTTTACTCTGGCAAGCTCATATCAGGACGAAATAATGTACTTGGTTTTGGTAAAAACTTGTAAATAAATAAAACTGTTAGTCAATTCTGTTTTTTTTATGTCTTTATTACTACTATTTTTAGAGATTGAACTTGAGATTGAAAAAAATCTGTATGTGATAGAGAAAATCTGACTTCACTTTAAGTTTCACGACACCAAAAAAACAAAGATCAGATGATATTATCAAATCAAATTTCGAAAAGGTTTTCTTTTGTATACCTGCGTAATTATTCCATTTTATAAGTAAGGTAATTGATATACAAATTTAATAAGGTACTTCATTACAAAAACCCTGTAACGTCTAGTTTGATACCAATGGAGTCTGAAGTCGCGAATCGTAAAATTTGAGGATGAAAGAGACGATCGAGGAAGTAGGAATCGAGGCTGCTGGCCGAGGACAGGTGGCTGGTCGGAAGGGACATGCACAGGCAGAGGGCAGATCGAAGAGGTTTCCTGAGTTTCCATTGTCTCTGCACAAAGCGAACTGTCCTTTATTTCGCCCTTGTTTTGATGTCTACGTGATCGGAATACGCACGTGCGCTGGATTGGAAACATTCGCCGACGCGCTGGTGCTGCAGTCTCCCGGTAGATAAATGCGTTCACTGATTAAAATGTTTGCGGCAGTGTCTAAAAATGTATCACTGTAATCAGAGTGGAATCTTTTTTAAAAAATGGAAGAAAAGATACTGAACGCTTTGAAGTTACTTTGAAAATGTTTATGTAAATTGTTACGTAAAGAGAGGTTCAATCAACTTCTCCGTTTGTAATTAATAATTCTCAGTTTGTATTTCGTAAAACTATGTGAAATGAGGTACATTTT